>JAEHOD010000021.1:0-415000 GCA_016834595.1 Chlamydomonas schloesseri | reverse complement strand
GCGTGGCACAGCGCCATCGCCTGATCGGAGCCCGGGTAGCCCGAGTCCTGGAAGGCAGCCGCGCCGCCGGCACCACCACCACCGCCGCCAAAGGGCCCGGTGCCGCCGCCGTACGGCCCGCTCATGCGGGAGTGTACGGAGCCGTCGTCGTGGAAGGTACTGCCGCGGTAGGCCATGCGCAGCTGCGCCAGGCCGCCGGCCAGGTGGGCGGGCAGGGCTGCACGCACCGGCACAGCGGAGCAAGTACGGAAAGAGACCGGGGTCAAAGACGTGCGCTCACCATGCTGCGGAGAAGCAGCATTCAACAGCGCGGCAGCAATCTCCGCCCATATACGCGCAGACAAGGCCCGGCCCTTTAATGCCGCCCGCTCTGTCGTAGCTTGTGCTCCTCACCTCGTCCGTAGATGGGCGCGGGCGGCGCCGCCATGTCGGGCAGCTCGTCCGGGTCCAGCACTGCCATCAGCTGCGCGTCCACCACCGGCCGCCCCATCATCCGCATCTCGCCCATCACCTCCCACTTGCGCTTGTTGCGCGCGCGGTTGGCTGCGATCATGGACTGTGCATGTGTAGGGGGAGCAGTGGCGTGCGGGGGGATTGTAAACATGGGGGCGGGGGCCGGGGCAACAGGGGATGCGGTTGGGTGGAGGCCGCCAGACGGAGGTGGCCAGGGTGCTTGGGGTCTGCCAGATACCGCAGTGCAGATTCCTGTTGGGTGCACTTTTTCCAGCAGGCTGGTTTCGCACCTGGGTCAGCAGAGAGCGGATGGTCCAGGCCAGGATGACCATGGTCAGCATGACCGCCATGGTGTAGTAGATGGCGTTGGCGGCCTGCGTCGGTGCAGGCGCGAAAGACAATCAGCGCATGTGTGAGCATCCTTTATGAGTTCCCACGGAGCCAGTCGATGGGAGTTGGAATCATGCTGCTCACCGCGCTGGGGCACAGGCGGCAGGTGGCGGGCCCGGTGGAGCCGTAGCCCTCGTCGCAGCTGCCGCACAGCACGCCCACGTAGCCGGGCGCGCATATGGCCTGGGTGTAGTTGGCCTGCAGTGCCGACACCGCCTGCGAAGCATCGGGAGCGCGTGGCGCAATAATAGCATTCGGTACCGGTATAGGGCTTCTCATGACGTAGACAGACAAACTCAACCACAAGCCCTGATGACTGAGCGAAGCTCGCTAAGCCATTGCAGCGCCGGCAGTCGCACCTGCAGCAGCAGGCTGTAGTCCTCGTCATCGTTGGCAGGGCCGTACGCGGTGCCGCCCTCCGCGCCGCTGCTGCCGCCCGCCGCCTCTAGCAGCTCCCGCATGGCCCGCCGCAGCGCCAGAAGCGGCGCCGGCATGAGCGGGTGGTCGCCTGCCACCTCCAGCTCGCCGTGCCAGCGCTGCACGTCCGCCGCCCGCGCCGCGCCGCGAGCCGGGGAGTCGTCAACGCGCAGGGCCACGGCGCGTGAGGCGGACGAGGAAGAGGAGGAGGAGGAGGAGGAGGAGGAGGAGGAGGAGGAGGAGGAGGAGGAGGAGGAGGAGGAGCGAAGCCTGCGGCCGCCGGACCCCAGCTCCAGGCTCGCCACGATGTCTCCTGCCATGCGCCGAAGCTCCTGGTAGCGCTCCTGCAGCAGCACCCGCTGTGCGATGCTGCTGTTACTGCCGTTGCTGGCAACGCTTCTACTGCCGTCAGCTCCGCCGTTGACGACGGGCGCGGAGCCTGAGGAGGTGGTGTTGGGCCGGGTGACCAGGGACTCCTGGATGGCCAGGGCCAGGGCCATGACGCGCTGCTGGATGTCGGACAGGGCCTGGGTGCGGTTGTCGTAGGTGCAGGCGTCGCCGTTGGGACAGTCCATCACCTGCAGGGCGGGAGGAAGGGAGGGGGTGGAAGGAAGACAGGCGTGGGGACATAGCGCGAGGCAGCGGCGGACGGGAGCCTCGCACCCAGCCCGGCCTAGCTCTGGCACTCAAAGCGCACACGAATGCACAATGCACTACGCCTTGCTATGCACGTCCCGTCCCGTCCCGTCCCGTCCCGTCCCCTCCCGCCCCCTCTCCGCCCCCGGCCCCGCGCCCACCTGCTCGCTGAAGAAGTTGGAGTGCCAGTAGCCGTCCTGCGGTATGATCATGCCCGGGAACTCGGGGTCGCTGCACAGCGCGGCCTGGGTGTCGCAGGCGGCGCACAGGTTGGCGGTGTGGTTGAAGTTGTAGTAGCCGGGCGAGCAGGCCAGGCACTGGTCCAGCGTGGGCGACAGGTACTCGCCAATGGTGCATGGCCGCACGTACACCGACAGCTGCGGTGCAGCGCGCGGACACCGGCGGGCAGGGGTGGGGTTGGTGCCATGGGCAGCCGAGGACAGCACAAGGCGGCCTGCAGACGTGCTTTTTGGAACGTTACGACACGCGCCTCTCACCTCCCAGTCCCGCCCATGCCCATGCCCAAGACCCTGCCCCCGCCCCCACGGTCCCCACACGCACGCACCCCGCTGGCGCTCAACGAGCGGTAGGCGGTCTCGGCAGCGAAGTCCACGTCGTGCCAGCCCGCCTGCGCCCGCAGCTTGAGGTCGTTGAACTCGGCCAGGCCGCTGTCGCTGACCATGTAGGTCTGGCCAAACACCTGTGGTGGGGATTTACGAGGGCCGCAGGTTAACAAAAGATGCTGGAGATTCCGTGCAGTCGCGTTGGTGCGAGCTCGGCAGCACGCCTTGACTTCGGCACGGACTTGCAATGTGAGGCGAGGTCTGGTGTTGCATGTGAAAGTATTTGCGTGCCGCCAAGCCCCGTGAGGCCCTCCACGGGCCACACCAAGCCCTCGCGCGCCCGCACCTGCACGCTGACGGCGCGGATGACCACGCTGCGGTTGCCGCCCGACACGCGCTGGCCGTAGTAGTCCAGCACCGATAGGTTGGC
The DNA here is from genome assembly GCA_016834595.1 of Chlamydomonas schloesseri. NCBI lineage: Eukaryota > Viridiplantae > Chlorophyta > Chlorophyceae > Chlamydomonadales > Chlamydomonadaceae > Chlamydomonas > Chlamydomonas schloesseri. The sequence goes on along the minus strand of JAEHOD010000021.1, from coordinate 412,111 downwards.
CTCGATGGGCGCCGAGGAGGTGTAGAAGTCCAGGTAGTGCGGCGCCGCCTCCAGGCCGAAGCCTGTTGAGGCAACGTCGGGGCCATAGCCGCCGTCCTGCGCCGCGTTGCCGCTCCAGCTGTCGCAGGCGCGCAGGTGCGAGTCAGGCAGTACCACCGGCGGCGCGCGGTGGTATTGTGTGGGCGGTGGCGGCAGCGGCGGCGAGGGCGGGTAGGGCTGCGGCGGGGTCGAGGGCGGCGGCGGCGGAAAGGGGCTGGGCGGCGCCAGGGGCGACAGCGGCACAGGGTAGGTCGGCGGCGCGGCGACGCCGCCAAAGCCATCACCACCGAACCCAGGGTCCACGAAGCCGCCGCCGCTGCCGTTGCCGCTGCCATCCACAAAACCGCTACCGCCGCCGCCGCCGCTGCCGTCGTTCGTGGGCGAGGGCAGCAGAGCCAGCTCCACCTGCCCGGCGCAGGTCATGTTCAGCAGCCCGGGGTACTCCCAGAACACGCCGCCGCCGCCGCCGCCCAGCGCCACATTGTCCTCCATCACCACACCCTGCACGGTCGCCACGTAGCAGCTGGCGGGCTTGCTGCAGCCTTCGCTGGCGGCAAGGTACAGCCCGCCCCCGTCCACGGCGCTGTTCCCCACGAACGCGCTGTCCGTCAGGACCAACGAGGACTGCTCACTGCCGATGATTGCCAGCGCACCGCCGGCGCCTGGCTCCGTCGCCGCCGCCAGGCTGGATGCGGGCACGCCCAGCCGCGCCGCCACGGCGGCCGTGGCCGCAGCCGCGTCGGCGGTGTTGTCGTAAAAGTCGGCGCGCACCGTGACGCCCAGGGCGGAGTACGCCAGGACGGCGCCGCCGGAGGATGCGGTGTTGTTGGCGAACAGCACGCCCTTGCGGCCGTAGGTGTACCACTTGGGCTCCGGGTTCTCGAACACCCACACCGTGCTGTCCTGCACAAACACCGCGCCGCCGCTGAGCGCCGTGTTGTTGGCGAAGACGCTGCCGTACGCCACGCGCTCCGCCGCGGCGGTAAAGCCCTGGGCCGGGTAGAGCGTGGGGCCGGAGGCGGGCGTGGCCCTGGGCACGGCCGCAATAGTGGCGCGGGCTGTACAGTCGTGGAGGTCCTGCTCTCCAAGCAGCGCGACGCGGGCCTGAAGCCGACTGTAGATTGCGCCGCCCTTGATGGCGGCGTTTCCGATGAAGGCTGAGCAGGTGGTGGCGATGGTACTGGTCTCCGCGTAGATTGCGCCGCCCATGCCCCCAAGCCCACTGTTGCCGCCGGTAGCTGTGCCGGCGGTGTTCTGCTCAAATCGGTTCTGTGGCATCCAGGAGCTGGTCTCAGAAGCCATGTTGCTGATGAAGAACACGCCTCCGTTAGTTCCGGCGGTGTTGCGGGTGGCGTTTGTGGCGGTCACTGTGATATAGCGGGAAGTTTGAATATTGACGGCGCCACCTGCAGCGTACGGCGCGGAGTTGCCATCCAGCACGCAGAACTGCAGGCGAAGCCCGTTAGACACGTCAGCCGCGGCGATGGCGCCGCCGCCGCCCGTGGTTGGCGCAGTGATGGTATCTGAGTCCTTCACGTTGAGCTGCAACCGCGCAATGTTGCTGGTGAAGTTGCACAGCGTGAAATCGCTTGGGTTGTCATCTCCCGTTAGCTGCTGCAACGCCACTGCCCCGCCCGAGCCGCTTGCCTCGTTGCTGTCAAAGGCAAGGCCCGTGAGGGACAGCTGCCCGGACTCCTGGATCGCCAGCGCGCCGCCATTGCGAGCTGCGGTATTGCGCGTGAAGCTGCCCCCGGCGAACAGGGTCAGGCCTTTGACGCCGCTGATGAAGAAGGCACCGCCATCCGCACCCTCGCCAGCAGTGCTGTAGCTAACATGATTGTTTATAGCGGTCACGTTTGTAACCGCCAGAGATCCAAGGGACTCAAAGATTGCGGCACCGCCTGTAACACGGGGCACGGCATTAGTTTGTCGGGATGAGTTGGGAGCAAAAAATTATTGCGTCTGCCTATCGTTTTCTGCTCTATTGCTTGTGTTAGAGAAGCCAGAACCATTCCCTCACACAAGTCCAGGATTTCCTCCAGCAAGCCCTGATTCGTGTCCCCAGAGTTCCTCACCGCTGAGCTCTGCGGTGTTGTTGATGAATGTGACGTCCGTAAGCGACACCGTGGTGGCGCTGGACATGTACAGGCCTCCACCGCGGCTGAATGATGCTACGGGCCTGCCCTGCGCGTCATTTGGTAGCTGGCGGCTGTTGCCTATGAACGTCACCCCACTGATTGAGACGTCAGCTGTCGGCTCGGATACTAGGCCCTGAATGAGCAGTCCGCCACCGCCAAGATTGCGTTTAATCGTGCCTCCAGAAACTGACACCGATGAAAGTAGAGCAAAGCTGGCGGCCGTCGCGGACAATTCGACGGTCTGGTCCTCCACGCGCAAGCCTGATACTGCTAGGCGGCCAGCTGTGATCGTTGCGGCCAAGCGCGGCATGACCTGATAGTAGGTCGTGACATACAGCGCCGCCCAGAGCTGCGCGGTGTTGTTGAGGATGGCGACGTCTGTCATGTCCACAGAGCTAGTCTTACCAGCATCCTCCTCCACGGCAATGCAGACGCATGATCCAGCGCTGAGGAAACGCTGGGCACCAGCGCCGGTCATGCTGCAGGTGCTGCCGGCCACAGTCAAGCTGTTCACTACGACCTGGCGAAGGCCGACCAGCAGTAGCGCGGACGCGCCTGACGTGTGGCGGTCGAAACTGGCGCGCGTCAGGCTGAGCGCTGTAATCGTCCCTGGGTCGTTCACATCCTCCACCCGCAGCACTGACATCCCGTGCGAGCCGCTGCTGTTGCTGAACGACACGTCTGTTGCCGTCAGCCGCACATCAGCTGGTGAGGCACTCTGGATGAGATGCACAAAGGCGGACGCGGGCACAGCTGTGCGCACAGCAACGCTGGCTGCCCGAAGCGACGTCCAGCTGGCTGTGTTATCCGCAAAACTCGTGTCTGAAAGCGCGATGGTCGCCGAGCCCATGGTCTGAAGCAGCACACCTGACACAACAGAGCCGTAGTTGCGCTGGAAGCTGCTGCCAGCCAGCGTGACACTGCAAGTCGCGGCATCGTCCCCGGTGCACAGGACGGCCACCGGCGGCGTGGCATAGGCGAGGTCCGACTGCGGCTGCCCTCCGTTTCCGGTGAAGTTGCAGTTGCTGATGGTTAGGGACCCCTGGAGGTCTGCGGCCATTACGGCCGAAGCTGTGAAAGCTGTAGCCCGAGGCCTTGACGGTCGCACAAATGGTCCCTGCAGGCATAGGTCAGCAAGGGTCCGCCTGTAATCAGAGGCCATGTACGACTCGCCGCGCGGCTGTCGAGTACGAAACCCGACACGCACACGCCGGGCCCCTCTCACTCCGCAGCCCGAGCCCACCTGCGCCAGGTTGCCGCTAAATACCACGCCTGAAAGGGTCCAGTTGACAGGGTTCTGTGGTCCGGCATCCGCTGGCCGCTGGAGGACGACCGCGGGGCCGGCGCATCCCTCAACTCGCACATTCGCGAGTAGCGTGGTGGAAGCGTTGGAGACCAGCGCCGAGGCCCCGCCCGCGCACTCTAGCACCGGCATGTCATTTGGGTTGCCACTAGGTGGACCCTCGATCACCAGAGAGCCCAGGCCGCCGGAAGTCAGCGAGTCAGCGATGGAATACCGAAGACCAGGCTTCAGCAGCACGCGCACGCTAGTTTCGTTCGCGGCTGCTGCCGATTGTATTTTAAGCACTATGTCCTCGTAGGATTCTGCTGTATCCGCGTCTTGTGCCCAAGCGAAACAAAGGCAACATGCGAGCACAAGTAAAGCGGGTGGGTTCTTTCGTAGCCAGGGTGGCTTTCCCATGTTTGGTAGGTGTTCTCTAAACTATGCATGACGATGAAACATGATTGCTTCAAGGTGTGAGGTGCCAGTGGAGAGGGCAGTGGGAGAGGGCAGTTGAGGTACTGTGACAGTCGATGAGCGTCTGCTACAACCTGGACATACAACAAACCGGCCTAAACACAACTCTTAGGAAGACTTTGTCTGTCCGCACAGAAGAAACCACGCATGACATAGCGTGTTCTGCTCTTGCCAAGTCAACGAGTTTGTGCCCGCTCTACAAACATGGCCAGGCGCGGGCTGCTGACGCGTGTCTCTATTCTTCTAGCGCTATGCCTATTAGCTGCTTCATTTAGCGAGGCGTCTCGTGGCCTGCACGCGGTGAGGGCATTCAAATGCGCAGCTGGAACAGCTCGGGCCTTTTCCTTCGCCCGTTCTTACACTGGATGGTGCTGCTCACGCCTAGGTTCGCTTGGAGGTCAAAGCTGATGGCAGTGACGCCTCGGGCGAGGCTGCAGCTGTCGCGGATGCTGAGGAGTGCAAGGGTGCGTACTGTCGAGCGCGCGCACGTTGTCGCGTCCAAAAAGCAGCTACACGAGTATAACAAGTTTCCGTTGCGCAGGGCCGCACTGCGCTGAGCGCCAGCTGAGCGCCACGCAGATAAACTTGGACGTGCGCAAGGACGACTGCGGCAAGCCACCTCCGCCATCCCCGCCGCGCTTCCCGACCCGGCCCCCGCGTCCCTCATTGCCTCCGCCTTTCATTCCTAACTTTCCGGGCGATGACGGCCCCCCAGGTGCAATTGGCATTGCAGCCATCTGTGGGCAGTGGCATACCATAAAGTATGGAGAAACGTGCACTGCTATCGTGAACCTTTACTCACTGTCCAGCATGGGTGGCACGACGTTCCTCTCCCGCATCAACCCCACGCTCAACTGCAACAACGTTGCGGTGAGTTGCTCGGAGTGAGTGTCGCTTATGCACATGGCTCAATGCTCTGCTGTGCGCTGTGCAGGCCTCCATTGGTATTTCGCTTTGCGTGAACAAGTACTCGCAGTGGGGCATCCCTAACTGCTACAAGTTTGCAAACGTCTGGGACGGCCAGACCTGCAGCTCCATCTCTCAAATGTATGCATCTACTTTGTACTACGGGCTGACAGACCTTTATATGTGCAACAACGGTGAGCTGCATAACGCTGTGGCTGGGTTGCAACCGAAAAGGCGCTGGTGCCGTGTGCATAGGGACATGGTCAACTTTCGTTTTGCGCTGTCAATTGGCGTCTTGCTGTCAACATCCCTTACACCTCCTTTGCCTTGTCGCACATCACTGCAGGCTTGGACTGCAACAATCTGCGGCGTGGCATGACCATCTGCACGTGGTGCGTGGGCTCCGATCAGCCATGAATGGAGCGCTGAGCCGCAAGCGTGATGATGGGCATCCAGCCGGCTGTGGGCAGCTCATTGACCTGAGTTGTCGCTGGCTGCGTGCTGAACTGCTAGTTGCCCCGCGGGCACACGGCCTCCAGCGCATATGCTGAGTGCGTGTAGGGTAGGCAGGGCCAAAGCGCTAACAAGACGCGGTGTGAACAGGGTGCACCAAAAGCGCATGGGAACTGAGGGCTGATGAGACGGTGGGTGATTCTGGGTGATGACTTATGATGCACTGCGGGTGGTTTGTACAGTCGGAGTAGGTAGGGGGCCTTTGTGTTGTGGGTAGCACGTGATCCCCAACTGGGATTGCTTTGTTTTGTGTACATAGAGACGTCTACCACTACCTGTCACCATGTGATTGCCCACGACCGCAACTCACATGGGCAGGCCAGGCGCGGCCTGACGCCGCCATACCTTTATTCGTTGCATTGTTGGCTTCTCGGATCAACTGGTCATCCACTTGGGAACTGGGAAGTGCAAACTAGGCGAGTTATGCTGTCTGGTAAAGGGGTTGACACGCGACCAATTCCATGCATGCATGTAATAAAGCCCAACTTACAGTTGCCTCCACGGGTGCGGGTATGACGAACATGTGGTTACCTGTACATGCCGGCATTCCCCGTTAGAGTCGAATAACGCCAGTACGTCGGAGCAGGCGTTGCTGAGCTTCCCAGAATCCCAGCCCCCGGTTGCTCCGCTGCGGTGCGCGCCGGTGGTGCTCTTCCCCCTACTGCACGTTGAGCAAGGCTGCGGCCTGCGGGCTGCTTCGATGGTCCGGCAGTTTCCCGCCATAGGCGCACTAGCGGAGTTATGCTTAAATTCTTGTCCGCCCGTCAAGTGCAGCGATCATGTCAATGCGCTCCCCATGCAGTCCACGGCACTGCCTGGACTGGCCGGGGCGTGGTGCTGCGTGCATCGGCTGCCACACCATGGCAAATGTCAAATTCAATGAATCGTTTTATTATTAGAGTATGTCAGCAAGAGCTCTCTATATTTGGCTGCGCGGCGTGCATGTCATCACCTGGACATAGCTGGGATCGGTCACGCACAGGCACGCAGTCAAAACAGGTGCCCAGCAGTGCGCCGCCACGGCAGAGCCAGTCAGGACGAACAGCTCATCAAGCGTCAGCAGCCAGACTGACGTAATCGTTACACCGCTGCCTTGCCTGCTGCACATGCCCTTCTCGCCCCACTACGCACTGGTACGTGGTACCTAAAGACACCGGTCAGCTCCTCAGCCTGCGCGCTTGCGCCGCTCTTTGGGCGGCGCCGTGCTGCCCTCCTCCACGGGGTGTTGCGTGTTGCCCCGGTCACCAAAATCCGCACAGGTCCTATTGCCGCCAGGCCAACCACCAGCCACCAGGCCCACACCCTTTGCGTCCTCACAGGGAGAGTCAGGCGCCATTGTCGCGGGCCCCACTGACGGTAGTGACGAAGCAGGTGCCACAGCCCGTACCAGCAGTGCGCCCCGTAGAGAAAGTGTGAGGTTCAAGTTCAAGGTTTGGCAAGTTCGGTACTGATTCAAGTTTGGTTATCTTTCAATACTGGGCAGGCCCAAAACTGTCAAGTGTTCCCCTGTGTCAGGGAAAAGGGGCTGATGGGGGCTGAGCCCCTCCACAGTCTATCTGAGGCCGAACTACCTCATCGCCCGGACATAGCCGGGGTCGGTTTGGACAGGCACCGAGCCAAACCCCCACCGCTACGCAGTACCACGGCTTGCCCTTTTGGGGACAATGGGATAAGGGGGTGAGGGGGCGAGGGGGCGAGGGGGCGAGGAAAGGAGGTCGCGAAGAAGTGCGCGTATGCGACCCGACGTCGATGGTGGTCATAAGGTTCGCTGACGATCATGTCGATCGCTTCCTCGGCTTCATAGAGGTCAAGTTCTTTCCTGATATTCTTAACAAGATTATTATGTGATGTTCATCGCAGCAGAAGCGCTCCTCCGGTCCAATGCATCTCAAGGCAGTCGCTCATCTGTAGCAACACTTTTCACGTAACCCTTGTGCAGAGTCCTTACATGGATTCGGTGATAATATATATATGGGCGACGCCTGAGACTGCCGCATTGGGGAAGTAACGCTTTGAAACGTTTGTGAAAAACTGTAAAAACCGAGGGATTCGATCGAGGTGGCCGCAAGGGCTTTCGCCCCTCCCCCTTGCGGCTTTCGCCCCTCCCCCTTCGGGAGAAGGGGCAAGCCAACCTAGGTGCCCAACAGTCGCGGCACCACAGCAGGAGCCTGCCAACACGCAGTGCAAGAGTCAACAGCAGCCGCACTACTTGTCCGTACCACTGCTGCCTACAACACCACAGGCCTTGCTCGCCCCACTGCGGACCGCTACCTAGACACCAGTCAGCTCCTCAGCCCGTGCGCTTGCGCCGCTTTTTGGGCTGAGCCCCCCCAGCGAAGCGTTCCAGGCCCCAAAACACCCCTGTCCGTGCGTGCGTGCGTGCGTGCGTGTGGCTGCGTCGGCAAAAAGTATCATACTGGCATAAACTGCGACTGCCACGTATTATTATTTGCTATTGTCTATTGCATGTAAATAGGTGGCAGGGAAAATTCGGGCGGAGCGAGAAGTGCCTTTGCGCGTCCATGGACAATTGACTTTCGCGAGGTCGCGAGGATAGTCACCCACGCCCGCGTTTATAGAGTCTATGTAGCAATCTATGTTGGCGGCAAACAACTCGGGGAACTAAAGCGCGAGAGTGTGGCAACTTGCGGAGCCATGTCTGTCGCCCCTCCTAAAATGCCGAGGAGCCCCGAGGCCGCTCCCACCCCGAGCCCAGCCCGAGGAGTGTCCGGCATCGAGGATGTCTGGAGCGCGGTAGAGGGCTACAAAATGCTTGGACTTGGGGCCCTTGACTCGCGTAGATGTGGGCGTGTGGGATTCACACACGCGTGCCTTGTGCTGACCGAGTCCTAAGCCCTGAGCTGGATCATCGTCAGCACGGGTCTAAATCTCATCCGCTTGAAGCAGCCACCCAGCCTGTGACCATATTGGGGCTCAGCCCATTTTCCAGCTGTACAAAGCTGACACCCCTTGGTGGGCGGCGCCGCACTCTCCTCCTCCACGGGGCCTTGTCTGCCCCCTCCGCTACCAACATGTGCACCGTCACCGCCGCTGCTGCTGAGCCCCGTGTCACCGCTGCCGCCGGGCCCGGTGTCGCCGCTGCTGCTGGGCCCCGTGCCGCCGCCAGGCAGCAGCGATGCAGGCCGCTTGTGTCCCAGAAGCATCGCCACCAGCGCGTGCCGGATGTTGGTTGCGGAGTTGACGTCACGTCCCTGCATCGTTGGGCCACCGGAATTTAGCTTTCAATATATAAGTTCATACTAGTTTTAACGTGGTATTGGTAATCTGGTATTTTATTTGCGGTTTGCATGACAAAAATGCGCTGACAACATTACCAGGATTTGGCTAGGTATAGTGATAACATAGTATTGCAACTGAAGATGCCACCCAGAACAAACCCAGCCGCGAGAGGCGACCCTATACGTATCAACATTCGTTTTGAGAATTTGCCCAGGAATTTGCCTGGCCAGCCGGAGAGCAGAGCCTTGTGCACGCTGCGAGAACTAGCTGGTTGCGCAGATGAACTGGTCAACGGAGTCACGCCTCGCATTCGGCGGCTGCTCCTCGGGCTCGAGGACACGCTCCTACTCAATGCCCCGCCTGCGGAGGTGATGGCAGCGTGGCGCGTTGCCTGGCGCGAGCGGCCATTCCTTGTCCGGCTGTGTCAGGTGCACGGCACCTGTGTTCGGCGGCTTACACAGCGGATTGTGACTGCAGACGCGGGTGAGACGGATGCAAAGCGGGGGGGATGGCTGGCGGACGCTGAAGGGTTTGCTGCTAAGCAAACCCCCGCGCCCAACAGCCTTCCCCCGACACGTCAACGCGCCGACGCTTTCCCGCACACACATGTTCCGCAGGAATAGACGATGATGACACATGCATCGCCCTATTTCGGTGCTTTGTCAGCTTGAACGCGGGCTTTGCCTGCGTGCTCGAGTCCAAGGTACGCTCCCGGGTTTCCACGTGTCACACAGTCTGCCAGTGTGCGGCAACACATTTGCGTTTGGTGTGCTTCTGGGGCTTTCGAGGCTCGGCGTAATGGGGGCGGTCAAATGAATTTACCAGAAGGGGCCGATGCCCTGGCCGATGCCGATGAATGAAGGCACGAACCCGTCAATTAGGAACGTGTGAAGCAACAGTGCCGTGCAAGCGTGTTTGCGTGTTTGCGTGCAAGCGTGTTTGCGTACAGACCCACGAAACGCCTGCTGTGTTTGTAGGCGACCGGTGATGAAGCCCGCCTCCAGCTCATCAAACTCATGGTGGACACAGACCTCCTCCCCGCCATCTCCCACCTGCTGGTCGCCGCCACGGCCGCCGAGGTGCGGTCGGCGGCACAAACAGCGGCTGCCCTGCGCGCCGCCGCCACCGCCGCCGCCTCCAACCGCCGCGGCGGCGGCGGCGGCGGCGGCGGCTCCCGCCGCGCCGCCGGCCGCGCCGCCGGCTCCATCCCCGCCAGCAGCGCCATATCCATGTGGGAGGTTATCATTGGAGACTGCACGTGCCTGGTCACCGCACTTGCGGAGACGGCGCTGGGGCCGGAGTCGGACCTGCTGCAGGCGGCGGGGCTGCATGCCTCCCTGGAGCGAAGCCGCGCGCTGGGGGCGCTGGCAAGGGCCATAATGCAGTCGCTGGCCGCGGTGGCGGACATTGAGTCGGCGGAGCAGCCGCTGCAGCTGCCGCAGCCGGCGGCAGCAGGTGCTGCCGCCAGCGGCCCTAGCGCAGCGGGCAGCGGCGGCGGCGGCGGCGGCGCAGGCAGCACTTCTGCCGCCGAAGCCGAGAAGCCTGTTGACAAGCTGCGGCGGCGGACGGTCGAGAGCCAACTCAAGGGGTTCTTGCAGTGCGTTTTCGACTTGTGGGAGGCGTACGTGGTCGTGTCCAAACAGGCAGCCGGGAAGCACTCCGTTGTGGCGCCGACGGTGGCGGACGCCGTAGCTGCTAATGCGGGTGCGCGTGCCACGCCTGCCGCAGCGCAGGCAAGAGCCGCAGCGATCGCGGCTGTGCTGGGCGCACCAGCTCCCAAGCCCGCGGCAGCAGCGGACCTGGAGCCCGCGGCGGCCGCCTCGGCGCGGCGCGCAAAGTTGCTTTGGCTGGAAGGTCTCCTGTTCGATCCGGACGTGCAGCATTTGCTGCTGCAGCACGTGCTGGCGCAGACCGCCGCGGCGGACGGCGGCGGCCTGTACGGCCTGTCGCCCTTGCGCCTCCTGCCGCCCAGCACGGAGCGCTACGACCGCGCCCAGACGCACACGCTCGGGCGCGACCCCACCCTGCCCGACGGCGTGGGCGGGGCTGCAGCAGGCCCTACTGCAGCTGCCGACGGCGCCGACGGCGACGGTGAGGACCTCGTGACGCTGTTGCGCGGCGAGCCCTCGTTTGCCGCGGTTGAGATGTGGTTGCTAGCCGCCGCCGCCGCCACTGATGACACGGCACGCACGCCGGCGGCGGCGGCGGCGGCGGCCGCAGCGGTTACTGAGGCCAGCAGCAGCCGCCTGCTGTCATACCAACTGCCGGCAGGCTGGCCGCCGGGGTCTGCTTGGCAGCCGGCCAGCCACCTGGTGACGGTGGGGCTGCTCGCAAGCGGCGGCGCCTCGGGGCGGGTGCGCCGGCCGGCACTGCCGGTCGCGGCCTTTGAGTTGCTGCTGCTACGGGTTGTGGAGAGCCGCATAAACAGCCTCGTGCCCGGGCTGAGCTACAGCCACCAGCACTACTGCGAGAAGCAGCAGAAGCAGGGGCAGGCGCAGGGACGGGGGCAGGGCCGGCAAAAGGAGCAGGAGAACCTGAAGGAGCAGGCGGGCGGCGCGGCGGCGGCGGCGACGGCCGAGGAGGCGGCGGCGCAGCGGTTCCGGACGCAGCCGAGCGCGCCGCAGCTGCCGGAATGCAGGAGCTTCTCGCCCCGCTGCAGCCTGGTGCAGGCGGCTCGGGCGCTGCTGCTCGCGGCGAGCAACCGGCAGCTGCAGGCGCAGGCGCGGCGGCTGGCGCGCCGGCGGCAGCAGCGACAGCGGCAGCAGGAGCAGCTGTTGCAAAATAAGCAACAGCAGGGGCAGCAGCAGGAGGATCAGCAGGGGGCGCAGCGGCAGACCGGGGCGGCCGCGGCAGCGGGCCCGAGCAGCTCCCGCGATGGAGCAAGCCGTGGAAGCAGCGGCTGCCACAGCAGCAGTAGCGCGCCAACGCGCTCTGATGTCACAGCCGACGACAAAGTCAATGAGCAAGGCCGGCATCACCATTTCCAGCACCACCGCCACCACCACCACGAGGACGACAACGACGACCTGCAGGGCGACGTGCGGGCGCTGTGGCGGCCGCTGGCGCGCGTGACGCACGCGGTGGTGGACGTGGCGGTGGCATGTGGCCTGGACCTGGGGGAGTGCGGGCTGGACGCCCCCGGGGGGCCCGCGTACTGGGAGGTGGTGGTGGCGCTGCCTGCTGTGGAACGGCTGCTGTCACCCTGCGGCGGGCTGCGTGTGCCGCCGCTGCCGCCCGGGCGCAATGGTGAGAGGAATGGGGCTGTAGGGCCGCCGGCAAGGTTGGCGACAGTGGGAACGTCCATCATTCATTATCATGCAACACCCAGCCGACCATGCTCACGCTCTGTCCAACATTGCGAGCCCCGCCTGACACGCTCGTAACACGCACACACATGTTCGCGCGCGCGCGCGCAGGCCTCTTCACGCTGCCGCCGGCGCCCTCGCCCGGCCAGGCGGCGGCGCTGGCTTCCGGCCACCTGACCGCGCTGGAGCGGCTGCTGCGCGCGCTGCACCGCACCCGCGTCTCGCCCCGCGACAAGTGCTACCGCGCGCTGGGCGGCTACGGCCTGTTCGTCAGCTGCTTCCGCGACTTCGAGCCCACCTGGGCGGCGGCGTTCGCCTATGGGCGCTCGGCGGAGGTGGCGTCCCTGGTGGCCACGTCCGCGCAGGTGCGTGTGCGCCGCGTCGTGTGGCTTGATGCGGCTGGCTGGCCGGCCGGCGAAACGCGGCCGACGGCCGTCCTGCTTGGTTGCTTGTTTGCAAGGCTTGTCAAGGTCTTTCTATCCCGTTTCCTAAGCGTGCGAGCTGCTTCAGCGCACGTGCCGCCCTACTATCCCACCTAAACCGCTAAGAAGCCCGAGGTGCCTGTGGTATCCGTCCTCGTGCGCTCCGCCGCACGTGCGCCTCCTTCCATGCACACTTCACACCACGTGCCGTACACGCTGCTACAAGACGCGCGCCCTCCGCACACTCTTAACCCTGCGTTCGGCCTGCCTGGCCTCCTTACGTTCACCCCGCTCGCACATACGCACACGCGCACGCCTCCTTGTCCCCCTTGGGACCTTGCTGACATCTGCTCTGTCTGCGCCGCCGCCCACCTCCACCCATACCCCTCCCCACAACGCACATGTTGGCATCAACCCTGCCTGCCGTATGCGTGCTTGCTTCACCACGATTCTATGAAGTTACAGACTATCCAAACCCCACCACTTGCGCTACAGGTGCTACGCGCCATGGCCACCACCCTGCCCGTGACGCTGCTGTCGAGCGACTCGCTGAGCGTGGTCCTGCGCGCCGCCTCCGAGACTCCCGGCGAGCTGGCCATGCGCCGGCGGCTGGTGGCCGGCCCCAACCTGCTGCACGGGATGCTGGCCTGGCTGGCCCAGTCCTCCGCGGCGGCGGCAGTGGGTGCGGAGAGGGGTGCGGAGGGGCTTGCGCCGGGCGACTGCTGGTGGCAGCGGCGTTGGAACCGCGTGCCGCCAGCGCCCGGCACAAGCGCCGCAGCGGCGATGCCAGCAGCAGGGGCGGGTGCACCAGCGGGGTCCGGTGAGGGGGCGACAGACTGCTGGGGCCTGCCGGCGCCGGCGGTGCAGGCGCTCGCGCTGTGCAGCTTCACGCTGCGCCGCTGGCTGCTGCCGCTGGGCCGCGTCGCCGTGGACCTGTGCACCAAGGCGCATGACCTGGCCGTCGGCATGCAGATTGCAGCGACCAACCCCGAAGGGGCTGTGCTAGCAAAGTTGCTCTTTGAGCCCCCAGACGACGAGCAGCAGCAGCAGCAGCAGCAGCAGGACGACGACGACGAGCCCCACATCGGCACTCAGGCCCGGGCCGCGCTGGGTGCGGCGCGGCTGGTGTTCCGGGCGGCTGCGCCGGCGCTGCACGCGCTGGCGCTGTGCCGGCAGGCCGCGGCGGCAGCGCGGGCCCGGGCGCAGGCCGAGGCTCAGGGCAGCAGCGGGGGCAGCGGCGGCGGCAGCGGGGGCAGCAGTGGCAGCGGGGCGGCTCAGGCGGCAGAGGCAGAGGCAGAGGCAGAGGCAGAGGCAGAGGTTTGGAAGCGGCTGGTTCTGGAGGTGCTGCCTGGCTGCATAATGGCGGCGGTGCAGCTGCTACAGTCTGGGCCGCTCGCCATCCGCAACCGCCTGGACGTGTGCTGGGCGGCGCACGCGCTGCTGCTGCTGACGGCGACGCTGCCCGAGCAGGCGGCCCGGCGGCTGGGCACCGTCACGGGAGTTGGCGACGCGCGGGTTGCGGGCATGCTTCGCATGCCTGTGGCGGCGGCGCTGCAGACGCACGTGGTCACGGAGGTTGACGATGAGGAGGAGCAGGGGTGCCTGTGGGACGCGCTGAAGGTCGCCAGGGGGGTGCTGCAGCGCGGCGGGGCCGTGCTGGAGCCCGGGGAGCGGGAGGGGATGCTGGCGGGGTGCCGAGGCGACGGCGGCGGCGGCTGGGGCGGCGAGGGCGCCGCCGAGACGGGTGGAGCAGGGGGCTGGGCACGGCGGGTGGCAGGGCTGCTGCCGCCGCCGGCGCTGGTGACGGAGCTGCTGGGGCTAGGTCCGGCCCTGGAGGGGTGCAGCAACGGCGCGTGTGTGGGCATGCCCGTGGACAGCGCGGCGGGCGTGCCTGTGCTGCGGTGCGGCGGGCGCTGCGGCGGCGTTGTGAGCTACTGCTGCAAGGCGTGTCAGGCGGCGCACTGGAGCGCGGGCCACAAGCAGGAGTGCGGCCGCAAGGAGTAGGAGCAGGAACTCAGTGGCCGCGAGCGCTATGGAGACGATGCGGGCGCGTGCGCTATGTACCATCCCAACAGTATGTATCTTGTGCGGTTGTGCCATGATGCGAGCGACTTCTGTGTAGGCAGACGTATAGCAGGTTGCAAATTGTTTGACCGCTCCCGATGTGACATCCCAACATGCGACATACCGACATATATACCGTATTCGTCCATTCTCGTGTCAATGCACTTATTGCCTTGCTGCATGGGCGCGCGGGTGGTCTGATTACCAACAGTTAATGACGTGATATGCTTGGGAGAATGTTGTCGTTTACACTGTCGTAACGTGGTGGGAATACCGTGGGTTTAGCATGCCCGGTTCGCTACAGAGTTGCGATGCCCCCAGGCACTGCCTGTGCTATCCCAGCCTGAGGACTCCACTGGCTTGAGGACTCGGAGCCTGCTGCTGCGAACGGTGGTGCAGCGGCGTGTGCCGTTACTACTAGTGCCTGCTGACTGGTGTGTGGCCTGCCTGACACTGCCGACCATGGCCGCCTATACTGTGATCCTGCCTCATCCCCAGTTAAGCGGCCGCCCATCTTTCGTCACGCCGCACCAGCCGCCCGCAAAACATTACTACTTCACCCCCGCAGCTGGCTGTCCCGCACCCGCCGCCACACAAGCGCAAACGGGTTTGCGGCACCCAGCGGCACGACGCAGCTGCAAGCCACACGCTCGCCCTGGCAAAGGGCTACTGCTGGCCGGCGCCTTCCGGCGCCCGGCTGCTGGTTTGCAACAGGGCCCCGCGCAGGCGCACCCACCACATCAGCGCAAGAACAACAGTCCAGCGGCACCCAGCGAGTATTCGCAAGGGTATTTGGCCAGGCTCAGGCGTCAGAGTTTGCGGCCCTGTCCCGAGAGATATCAGAAGGCAACAATCTTGGGGCGGTCTTGGACCGTCCCATCACCTGCTGAGCACACGGGGGGCACGCGGGGTGCGCGAGCGAGCTGGGGCGTGCCAAGTGATAGCGAGTTCTGGTCGCTCGATGTGTATTTGCGAGCGGCGACAAGAGCAGAAGCATTAAATTGATAGTCCATGGCCTAGGAAGTAAGCCGGCAGGAAGACAGACGTATTCTTTGCGATGGCAGCCGTGCACTCCCACGAGGTGCGGGGCTGTGGGGTGCTGCGGGATGTGCTGGCTTGGCGACGACTTAGCACGACTTGCGGCCGGGGTGCTGGAGCTATAATCCAAGCCTACACAATTGTTCAATTCATGCACAGTGGCTCATCAAGGACTGGACCAAGCTGGAGGACAAGCTGAACGACTCGCCGAGCTTCAAGCTAGGGCTCCAAAGCTGGTGCGTTGCATGCGCCTCAACGCTAGGCCCGCGGGCTTACTTGCAACCGGCGGCCACTTGACCCGGACGCAGCGAGCCGGTGCTTCCCTGCTCCACCCAAACGCCTGCCTCCACGTACGCCCAGCACCACCGCCATCAGCCATTCCCATTCCTGTCCTACGGCAGGAAGTTGCGGGTACATCCGCGTCAGGACCGCGAGCCCCACACCCACCTCACCCTGTTCTTGGCGCCTGTCAATGCCCCGAAGCCGTTGGCGGTGAAGTTCACGCTCCTTGTGCGGAACTGGAAGGACCCGGGCAAGACGGCGCGCTTCAAAAGTAAGACACACGTGTGGGACTGTGTTCACATGCGCCGGGGCTAGCAGTAAGTGGCCGCAGTCATTACGACGTGACCCCATTGTGTGCTTGGCCTGCCGGTTCGCAGCCGAATACACTTTCGGTGCACAGGGTGCACAGCACACCAGCTATGGATGGACAGCCATGCTGCTCCTGACCCAGCTCACCACCGAGTCCGGCTTCCTCCGCCACGACGGCGCACTGGTGCTGGGCGTGGAGGTGGAGGAGCTGACGGCGGCGGCGGCGGCGGCGGCAGGTGGAGATGGCGGCACCATCACTGAGCACGCGTACCCCGCCACCCTGCCGGACGGCACGACAAGCCCGGGAACATCCGGCGCTGCCGCCAGCGAGTTGGGCAGCGACCTGCTGGCTCTGCTGGACCACCCCGGCCCCACCACCGACTTCACCGTCATCGCAACTGCGGACGCGCCGGCGGCGGGGGGCGGCGGCGGCACCGCTGCAGCGGAAGCAAAAGCAGCTGACGGCGCAGCGGCCGGCGATGGCGACAGCATGAACAGCAGCCGTCGGTTTGAGGTGCACCGCGCCATCTTGGCCGCGCGCTGCCCCTACTTCGCCACCCTCTTCGACAGCGGAATGGATGACAGCGGTGCGCGCGAGCTGACCCTGCCTGACACAGACCCCGACGCGCTGGCGGCGCTGCTGCGATACATCTACGGCGGCTCGCTGACCGTGACCTGCCGCGAGCACGCGCGCAGCTGCCTGCAGCTGGCGGACCGGCTGCTGCTGCCCAAGGCGGCCGCGATGCTGCGCCGCCACCTCCTCTCCACCCTGTCCGTGTCAACCGTCATGCCTGACCTGCTGTGGGCGGTCAGCGCGGCGCCTAATGACGAAGAGCTGCTGACGGCGGCGGTGGACTTCGCCGCAGCGGCGGAGCCGGACCTGCCGGAGCAGTGGCTGGAGCAGCTGGCGGAGGCGGCGCCCCCCGCGCTGGTGGCGCGGCTGTTTACCGCGTGCCGCCGCGCCGCCCGGCGTGTGGTCACGTGAGCGAGCTGCTGCTGCTGCTGCTGCTGCTGCTGCTGCTGCTGCTGCTGCTGCTGCTGCTGCTGCTGCTGCTGCTGCTGCTGCTGCTGAGCCTACTGCTACGGGGCTGGACCAACATTAAATGGCAGCGGTCGATGATGCCGGGGGTGTACTTGGTTGGGGTGGTGGAAAGGGAGTGGGCGTTTGGGTTTGAGGTTGGCAGCGTCGCATGGGAGGTACCGGGGAGGGCTCCTCACTAAATTGCAGTTCAGCTGGAGCGGTGGGAAGAGAATGGGCACTTGGGCAGGCGGGGCAAACCGGTAGAGCGAGCCGCAGGCGATGCTGTGCGGCCGTTGTAGGGTTGCAGGGGTTGGCTCTTTGCAGGGGTTGGCTCTTTGACGATTGGGCTGATGCTCACGCTGTCATGCACAACCTTCAGGACGCCCATGGCGGGGTGGGCGCAGCAGCTAGCTATGGTGCAGCGCTCATGAAGTTGGCATGGGGCAAGAAGGCGAGTTCCCGGCTAGCTATGGTGCCGGGGAAGGGCCCTGTGCGGGGGCCGTGCAGGGCCTGCGCGTTCACAGGTACTCCGCTGTCAAGCAAGAGCGATCTAAACGAAAGATGGTTTGGCTGACGACAGTACAGCCAGACGTGATAGTGGCGGTATGGTGGCTGGATGGCTGGACAGGACAGGGCAAGCGAGCATCATGTTGATACGGTAGAAACTGTCAGGTGGCGCATCGGTGCGTAGCGGCGCTTCGTATGTTACAAGAGAGGTCGGCACAAAACCACGGCACTCCGCATAAACTCAAAACAACTAGTTCTACACGCGTTGCAAAGCGTGTGGAGACGGCTCTTCCTCTTCGCCGCCTGTTCGCCGTCTGTCCGTACTCCTGAGGCGTTTTTGGAAACGGCCCTTCACCGCCGCCACAGATTCCGATACCCTCTCTCGATCTCCATCCACCGAATCGCTCGCGCCTGCCTCCAGATGCCTCCATCACAAAGTCCACCCCTGCGATCCACACCCCTCTCCCCCGCCTCATGCTGCGCCGTGGTGCCACGGCCGCAGCCGTGCTTCCGCGGCGCACACGCGGTGGTTTAGTCGTCCCTGCGTACATACAAACATAGAGTGGTGGATAGTGCAATGGAGAGGCGGCCAGGCGGGTCAGGAGTCAGCCAAGCGCGGAGCCGTCTGTAGTACTCAGCGAGCGGTCCATGCCCCCCACCCGGCAGCCACCCCGATTTGAATACCCCACCTCTTCCAACCTACCCCGGTCCACCCCACCCCAGAGCACCGCCCCATGACCCTGCAGTGCAGCCTAACGTGCATACGGTGCTGCTACCAGTCCGGTAACCACCGCCTGGCACTGGCGCCGAGTCCGCCATCCCCACCCTGCCCCGCCCCAAGCATCCCTGCCTGGAATGAGCTACCCACCCTGCCCCGCCCCAAGTATCCCTGCCTGGAATGAACTACCCACCCTGCCCCGCCCCGAAGTATCCCTGCCTGGAATGTGTCGCCTTTGCCAGTGCTTCCGCTCACTAGCTTGGTTTCGTGGTGTACAATGGGCTAGACTTTACAACCGCGTCCCCCCCTCCCCCTCCTTGCTCCTCACACTCACATGTCGCTGTCCTCCAGCGCCGCCTTGGCTTGCCGCTCCGCCTCCGCCAGCAGCTCGTCGGGTACCTGGTGGTTGGCAGCAGTTAATTGGTTGGTTGGTGGTTGGTTGACAGAGTAGGTCACTTGCGGCGGTTCAGGTGCAGGGGTTTCTGATTAAGGGGGTGACGAGCGGTGCTGCGCACTACTGTTTCGATAAGAGAGGCCCGGCCCAACGTCCCAAACCCCCTAAAACTCCTACTGTAACACGCGTGCATTGCCCTTCCCACATCATCCCCCCATACCCATGCCAACCGTTGACTTTCCCACACGTCTTCCACGGCGTCGCTTTCATCTTCTTCCTCCCTCCCTCCCTCCCTCCCTCCCTCCCTCCCTCCCTCCCTCCCTCCCTCCCTCCCTCCCTCCCTCCCTCCCTCCCTCCCTCAGCCAGCCCCTGTTCTTCTTACCCGCTGGTGCACCTTGCCGGACTCGTCGCACACCCAGCTCACGTCCAGCTCGAACTTCTTGCCGTCGTCGTCGCGCACCTTGTACAGGCTGTGTGTGCGTGTGTGTTTGGGGGGTCCATGCATTTAGATTACGCAGGGTAGAGGTAGACAGGGGGGCAGCGAGCGGTACAACAGGGGGGAGCAGGGTTCGGGGCATGGCAAGTGAGAGTGAGAGCGCGGTGGTTGATATGGGGTAGAGCATGCTGTGAGCATGGCGCGTCAAGAACTGGTGACGGTGGCAACGGGGCGGAGCGCGCCCTGCACACACCCACCTCCACACTCCAGGTGTGCTAAAAAATGCCATTCTTGGAAGCCTGCCGCATCTTGTCACATGCACGCAGCCCGGCCCCACCCCCCAACCACCGCCCCGCGCCACTCACATCTTGACCGCCTCGATGACCGCCTCCCGCGCGCTCAGCTCCGTGAGCTTGAGCTTCTCGATCTCGTTCTTGGCGGCCTGGCGCGCCTTGCCCACCGCCGTGCCGAAGTAGCGCTGTTTTAAGGAGGTGCAGGGAAAGAGGGGGTTGTGAAGGGGTACAGGTAAAGAGGGGGAAGGGAGAGGCTCAAGGAAAGGAAAAGGGAAGAAGTGGGTGGAAACAGGATATGGGTGAACGGCATGACGAGCGGAGAAGACACATGTGGAGGACGGGCAAATGAGTCGGGTGGCCAGGGGCGAGGGGCGCGAACAGCAGCGCGTGTACGTCTTCCACATGTGTCTTCTCCGCTCTCCCTCCCACAGCTCCCCGCTGCTCCCTCCCACTGTCCCCGCTGCTCCCTCCTAACTGTGGGCGTCGCCGACTGAATCCCCCAACTCCTACCTCTTCCTAACTCAAGTTGCGTGTGAACACCCATTCCTCTCAGTTAACCTCCTCCCTCACTCCTCCTGCCTCTATCCTACCCTGACTGCCCACTGCCCACTTCCCCCTCACCAGCGAGGTGCCGGCGGGGTCCACAGCGTACAGGGCCGGGCCGTTCTTGTCGTAGGTGGCCAGCAGCAGCGCCGCGCCGTAGGGCCGCAGCGACCAGTACAGGTTGAACATGTGCACCTGCGTGTGTGTGTGTGTGTGTGTGTGTGTGTGTGTGTGTGTGAGAGAGAGAGAGATAACAAGGGAGAGTACTATGTGTGTGTGTGTGTTGTGAGGGAGTGAAGCGCGCATGTGGAAAGTGGCGGAGAGTGGCCAGCGTCCGCCTGCCTGTTCCCATTTGCCGCCGGGTGCGCCCGCCCGCCTGGGCGCTCGCCACCCAAGCCACCTGCAATCCTAACCGCCGCCGGGCCCCTCCGCTTGGCGCCCACGACCCCCGCCCCCCTGCCCATACTCCGGTCTGCTCCACTCACGTAGCTGCCCACGCGCTCGCACAGCACGTGGCCGGGGATGGGCTCGCCATACACACGCCTGCAGCAGCAGCCAAGCAGTCGAGCAGCAGTGGCCGGGCAGCAGTCAATCACCCGCACCCAGCGTGTGAGCCGCGCCGCATACGGGCCTGCGCATTTTGAAGGCTGTGAATCCAGCCCTTCATACACACGTCGCGCAGCACACACACACACACACACAAGGACCGCCCCCAGGTACCACCCAACCCTTCCACGCCATCCCGCCCTCCCGACCTCCCTGACATGCAGCTCGCTCTGCCCCTGCCCCAGCCCCAGCCCTACAGCCCCAGCAGTGGCGCACTACCGTTTGCATCACTGCCAACCCTTCCACGCCACCCCGACTTCCGGCATGTGCTGCTCGCTTTGCCCCAGCCCTACAGCCCCAGCCCTGGCGCACTAGCTCGTATGTATCAGCGCCGCCGCCGCCCATCACTCATGGCTCTCTCACTTGTAGCTGGCGGCCTCGTCCCAGGCCCGGTTAGCGACCATGCGGCCGTCCGGCGCCAGGCCCGCCACGGCCTGGAGGGTGGGGCGTGGGTTCGAGGGTTGGGGTCGCGGTGGGGAATGGCGCCGTTGGGAGTGGCATTGGGAAAACAGAAGTGGCGGAGAGGAGGACAGCAGGGTGCGGGGGCGCATGAGAGCGCTGAACGTCACGTTGCTCTCTTGCCGCCAGGGGGGGTATGTTGGGCCAGCGTAACGGTCTGCATCGCTCCACAGGTCCTGTTTGAGGCTCCACGCAGCTGGCTGGCCCCGTCGTGTAGAACCGCAAAACCTCCGTGAAAAAACCTAAAAGCCCTGACCACCCCGCCTCACTGCACTACGCAGCCCCGCCAGACCCATGCCCAGCACTTCCCTCAACTGCCCCTACACGCCGCCATCCACCAACCACCAACCATCACCGCCATCAGCCCAGCCCTCAGCTGCCCCCAGCTACCCACCACGCCCACGTGGCGGTCGATGTTGTGTATCCGGCGGTTGGAGCCCTCCACAAGCAGCTTGGACAGGACCAGCTTCTCGCAGGCCTGTTCATTGCGTGTGTGGGTACGGCGTTGTTGTTGTGCGGTAGGTAGGACCATTAAAACAACCGCGAGAATTCCGCAGGCTTGTTAAGGCCAGTGCTGCGCCAGCTCGCGCAGCCCCTCCTCTTTCCACATGCCAGCCACCGCACCTTTCCACCCTCCAGCCCACAGCCTCCTCCCACGGCTGTCGTTTCTACTTGCAGCACAGCTCGCTATGCTTAAAACGGGTATCGTCTCCCATTAACCCCCCACAGCTTCCTACAGCCCACAGCTTCCTACAGCCCACAGCTTCCTACAGCCCACAGCTTCCTACAGCCCACAGCTTCCTACAGCCCACAGCTTCCTACAGCCCACAGCTTCCTACAGCCCACAGCTTCCTACAGCCCACAGCTTCCTACAGCCCACAGCTTCCTACAGCCCACAGCTTCCTACAGCCCACAGCTTCCTACAGCCCACAGCTCCCTCCCAGTGCTGGGTGCCTTGTAGGACGCGGGCCCCGCATTCCAGCCTACCCTACCCCGCCCCCTAACCTCCTCCTCTCATAATCCCATCAATTTGGCGCGCGTGTAAGCTGGCCGGGGCTGTCCGTCAGACCCATGGCCCCACAGTGTATGTGTGTGGGGGGGGGCGGAGGAGCTTGCCGCCCTCCCCCGGTCCATTGCCTCGTCCGCACATGTGCGCGTGCACCCACGCAGGGTCGCCGCTCTGATCCCACGCCACCCACCAGCACGACACCGTCCTTGCAGCGCAGGCCAATCACCGTGCTGCGAGGGGAGAAGCAATGAGGTGTCCGGAATTCAGGAAGACAACCGCAGGCGCTCGGGGATTACCCCCGATGAAGAGCGAGAGGAAGCGAAGACAGGGCCGGGGAGCCCGGTCCCACGCAACCCTCGTCCCACGTAACCTCCCGACAGAACGCCCCGCGAGCGCACCTGCTGTTGTCCACCGCCTTCTGAGCATACTCCGTCTGGAAGATCTTTCCATCGGGCGAGTATGTCGTCGAGGACAGGTCATACTGCGCGCAGAACCGAGCGTGAGGAGATGCCACTCGCACTGCCAGCCCTCGATACAAGGGCATTGGGTCGCACGTACCCCTGTTCCGATGCCCGACATCCTTGTGCTTGCTCCCGCAAAAGCTTCTGGTCTAGGCTAACGAGTTTGCGAGGACTGGCGCGAAGATCTGGAGCAGCTCGACCGAAAATGCAAAAGCCTAACACAGTCGTTTTGTTCTCGCTAAAGCTAGCACCTAAAAATAACAGGCAGTTGTAGGGGCATGTGCTGGTTCGCACTGCTGGGCCGAGTTTCAGGTGCATCGCCTCATGCAATTGCGGAGCAAAACTTCTTTAAGCTCACCTATCTGTTGCTTGTTACTTTAAACCATATTCATTTCACCATGACAACAGACGACCCTGCCCCAGCGAAGAAGGCAGCTGGGGGGCCCGCTTGCCGCGATGTTGGCCAGCTGCGACAAGAAGTGCTGGACGCCATTGGCGCTGGGGCCGACCACCCGGAGAAGCGTCAGAAGGGCTCACTGCTGGTGCCCATCCGCGTCAACGTTGACCGCGAGGACGGCGAGGATGTGCGCGAGGTGGGGTTTTGCACGGTCTTCCACAGTCCGACCCCTTCCCCACATACGTGCCTGGGGCACCCGCGAGACATTCGCTTGGAAACCACCCTGGCCGTGACTTACATAATGTAACCCCGCTTCATGCCTACGGCGCTGTGGCGACACATTGCAGCACTTCCTGTGGCGCCTGGGAGGTGAGCCGTTTAGCGCATGTGATTGCGGATTACAAGAAGGGGACAGTGCATATGCTGCGGGTTGCGACGGGTGCAGGCCACCCGGCCCTGGGGTCTGTGCCGTGGGCACTCTGGGCACTCGGGAAGGGAGCGGGGGGAGCGTGTGAGAGCTTGTCAAGGGGCTTGACTGCGCCATTCATGGAGCCACGGAGTCAGGAGGGAGGGGCGCATGCCTGAGCACGCGCATGGCTTTCGCGCGTGAAGGCTTGCCGCCGGGCGGGCGCGTGTCGGCGCCTCCTTGACTGAGTTTACCCGCTGGCAAGTTACAGCCGCAACAGCGTATCTTACTCCTCCTGTTTCTTCGCCTGCACCGCGGCCTCTCCCGCCCTCACCGCTCCTTCTCTTCCTCCACCCTCTGCTCCCCCCCCCGCTCCTCCATTGCACAGAGCCGGGCTACGAGGTGCGGCCCATCGCGCTGCGACTAGCCGCCGACCTGCAGCTGCCGCGGAACTACGTCAAGTGGGTCGTGCGTGCGGGAGAGGGGATGGCAGGTGGTGGGTCAGGGCACGCGTGTGTGTGTGTGTGTGCGGGAGAGGATGAGGCAAGTGTTGTTGGGAGGCGTGAATGCGTGAGTGAGAGCAGGCGGGGCGAAGCTGGCGGCGAAGCTGTGTCAATTTGTGGTTGGGTGCTTTGCAGCCCACCTGCACTTCATTCCCACGTGCACGACTCACACGTGCACGAACACAATTACACGAACACACGAACACAAACAGGAATGTGGAGGAGGAGATAGCGCGCGGCCTGCGCCCCTTTGCGCACTACAAGGACGTGGGCGGGCCGCGGCTGGTGCGGCTGCAGGTGGGTGGGCGGGGGGTGGGTGGGCGCGTGGGGCCCGAGGGGTGGGCGCGAGGGAGGGCGCCGGCGGCCGGGGCCCTGGTGGGTGGGTTGCGGCTCGTACTGGCTGGAGCTGGAGCTGGGGAGCTGGGGATAAGGCTAAGAGCGTCGAGGTGGCGGCGGGCGGCTGAAGGGTGGCGCGGGGCCATGGGGTGCGGCCGGGTGGTGGGTGTCATGAAATGATGATGAGACAGAACGCAACGGGGGACCCCCACGTTATTTGCCGGCGGCGATGTGGGTGGGTGGGGCGCGACTGGCGTGCCGCGGGGCCCTCCACGCACGCACACACTCCAGCCCCCTCAACTTCACCGTGCCCCAAATGCCATGTCCCCAAGTACGAAACCTCCAATACCGCCAATGACACCCATGCCCCGCCCCCCCATTTCCCGCCCCCTGCTCCCTGACCCCCCTCCAAACACACACACACACACACACACACACACACACACACACACACACACACACACACACACACACACGCACGCAGCTGTACGTGCGGCGCGAGGGCCAGGTGTTTCGGGACGAGGTGGAGTGGGACGTGGGCGGCGGCGGCGGCATTGCGGGTGAGGAGAGGGAAAGAGGGTGCGGGCTGGGGGGGGGCTGGGGGCGCGAGGTGGTGGCGGGGGGGTTTGTGGTTACCCAAACTGGGGGGTTGGGGCGTGGCATAGGACTGGAGGCAGGGGGGGCGGAAGGAGGGCACGTGGAGGGAAGACTCTGGGCAGGCAGGCAGGCGGAGGCGAGGGAGGCGAGGGCGCAGGGCAGGTGGATGGGGTGGATGGGCAGCAGCGGGAACGGCAGCAACAGAGGCACGGCTACAGAAGGGGGCTGGGAAGGGAAGGGGTGCCATGCATGTTTAGTGATTGACAAGGTAGACGTAGAACAGACGTTGCAACACACGTTGGCATACCGATGACCAGAAGGCGCAGTCGGGCGGGGCGGGGAGGGCAGGTGGAGGATGGTGGCATGGCTGTTGCTGGGAGCTGGGAGCGGACGGGCGTGAGGTGGAAGAGGAAACAGGACAGGACAATAAGTCGGGCGTCAGAGAGCTGGCGGAAGGGCATTGGGTACGTGAGGGTGTCCCATGTGGTGGTTGGCACGCTGATGGTGCGTGCCAGGCGCTGTGTCTCTCTCACACACACAAATTCTTTCACAATACCACACACTCGCATTCCTCAGCATGCCACCAACATCTCCTCCGCCCGCCCTGCCTTTCAACCCTCAGGCGGCGGCGGCGCGGGCGGCGGGCTGGCGGGCGGCGGCCTGAGCCCGCTGCGCTACGCGGTTGAGTCCTGCGCCGCCCTGGGGCTGACCGACCCGGGCTGGGCCACGTCCATTGCGGCGCAGCTGGAGGAGCTGGGCCGTGAGGCGGCGGAGGTGGGCGTGGGTGGGTTTGGGTATGGGCGTGGCCGTGCGAGGGAGCGGGCGCTGGAGGGCGGACCAAATGCAAGGTGCCGGACTCAGGGTTTGCGGAGCGCGGTAGCCCAGGATGTGGCGCGCTGTCGGGGCTTGGTTGAGAGAGCCCGCCACTACCCGTTATGTGCTACCACCCTGTGACACTCACACACACTCACACACACGCACACACATTCACAAATGCACCCCCTCCTTCCAAACCAGGACCTGCTGCACCACAGCAACGAGGTGGCGGTGCTGCCGCCGCCGCCCTCCGTGTGGCGCCCGCCGCCCAGCGCCGACCCCGCTGCGGCCACAGCCTGGCAGCCGCTGCCGCCCGGCCAGCTGCCGCCGCAGTCGGCGCCCCTCCCGGCGCCGCCGCCGGAGGCGGGTGCTGACGCGGACGAGCCCGCCTCGTCCATACCCGTCTCTCGGTACGGGGCGGAGCCGCTGCCGCCCAAGCCACCGGCGCCGCCGCCGGCTATAGCTACAGCCGCCGGCGCTGCGACTGCCGGCGGCAGTAGCACCGCGGGCCCGGGCCGTGTGGTGGGGCTGCCGCGGCTGGAGCCGTACGACCCCGCCACCGACCTGGAGGCGGGGCGGCGGGTGAGGGGGCACTAGGGGTAGGGAGGGAGGAGGGGGAATAGTGGCACGCGAGGTGGCGGGCAAGGCGCGAGAGGCGGGTTCTGGAGCCTTATGGCATGCACAACGAGCTGGTTCCGTCGATCATTCTGGGAGTGAACCGTACTGCCACACACACTCACGCAAAAACACAACACACAGCACACACGCCGTGCAATCACAGGCGAGGCGCGAGGCCAAGCTGCGGCACCGCAGCGGAGGCGGAGGCGGCGCAGGCGAGCACGGCCACCACCGCCACCACCACCACCATCACGGCCATCACGGCCACCACGGCGCCTCCTCTCCCCAGGGCCAGGGCCAGGGTCCCCACCAGCACCCACACCAGCACCACCACAGCCGCGCCTCACACGGCGGCTCGCAGCCGCCCGCCTCCCTGCAGCCCACCTCCCCACCCGGCCACGCACCCCAGGCCTCGCCACAGGCGCCTCAGGCGCCCCAGGTGAAGCAGCGCGGAGAGGAGGGCCCACACGTGAAGCGGGAGCAGGCGCCGCACACGGGCGCCACGGGGCCGGTGGGCCCGGTGGTGAAGGCGGAGCCAGCACACCACCAGCACCAGCCACACCAGCAGCAGCAGCAGCAGCAGCACGTGGTGCCGCATCAGCAGCCACAGGCGCACCAGCACCCACAGCAGCAACCGCACCAACAGCAGCAGCAGGCGCACCACCCGAGCTTCATGCAGCCAGGCCCAGCGCACCCGCCCCAACAGCAACAGCACCCACAGCACCCACACCCACAGCAGGCGGCGCCGATCACCGCGCCCCAGCAGTTTGGTCAGGCGCCGCCGCCGCAGTACCAGCAACCGCCGCAGCAACAACCGCAACAGCAGCAGTACCAACCGCAGCAACAGCAGTACCAACCGCAGCAGCAGTACCAGCAGTACGGCCAACCGCCGCCGCAGCAGCAGCAGCAGCAGTACCAAACGCAGTACCAGCAGGCGCCGCCGCAGATGCAGATGCAGCAGCAGCAGTACCAGCAGCAGCACCACCAACAACACCAGCAGCCCATGCAGATGCAGATGCAGCCGGGGCCGCCGCGGACGCAGCAGCACCCGCAGTTCCCTTACGGCCAGTGAGCTGCTGACTGATTGATTGATGATGAGTAACGGAGCGCCGCGTGGACTTGCTGACGTAAGGTGCTTTGAAGTGTTGGGGTGCAGACGACGTGTCGTGACTCTCAATTACGTGATGCCACCTGGGTGCCGGGTGTGCTGGTGTGGCGCGATGGGCGGGGGTGTTACTGTGCTGCGAGCGGCATTGGTCGGGTCAGCGCAGGTAGACCCCACTTGTCCTGGGGTACCGAGCAGTCGCTTCTGACCAGCCTGGCGCAAGATACGGTAATCCCTTTGTCGCTGTGTCAGGGCTGCGTGTCCAAGTTCTGCTGTGTGACGTGACCCACAAGGAGTGAGTAAGTGCACGCGCGGCAGCAGAGAGCCAGAAGCATTCGCGCCACTGTGTAACAACACTGCCAAGAGCCTTACACAACTTATGTATCGCATCAGCGCGCTACCGCTGCCCCACCCCTCAATCGTGGCCAACACCGCTCAGCGAAACATATGTGTCTGTCTGGCACCGCAACGGCACCGCTCTGTGTATTTACACCCGGGCTCCGCGGCAACTGACTCTCTTGCTTTGGCGGCTTCGCAACTCGTGTCAAACAGCGCGCTACAGCCGGTTTGGGCCTCCAGCCGCAGTGCCGCACACACCGCAAAGCTGCCTGCACCGCCCTAGCTCCCTAGCCCGTGGCGCCCTTAGCATCTGTAGTATCATCATGGGCGCCTTTGGCACCCCTAGCGCGTGCCGCTCTCGGGCGCGGAGGCGACGTCCTCGCTGTCGGAGGCGGCGGCGGGGCGGCTGCCGGTGGCGGTGCCGCTGCTGGCCAGCTCGCCCTCGCTCGTGACGGAGCCGGCGGCGCGGCCGGCGGTGCCGCTCTCGGGCGCAGAGGCGGCGTGGGCAGCGCCCGAGGTGGAGGTGCCGGAGCCGCGGGCGCCTGTGTGAGCGCGTGGGGATAAGGAGCGTGCGGGCGGGTGATGGGTGGTTGGTGCGTGTACGTAGGTGTTGCGAGAGGCAGGCAAAAATGGGCATGGGAAAGGGAAGCACTGCGCTGTGGGTGGGCCAGGTGACGAGCCCTAAGAACAGGGGTTCCTAAGAAGGCGAGCTACGCCGCTGGCAGTGGCCGTAGTGCGGCCCAGCGGTCGGTTAGGCGGGGTTCACCACCAGCGCCGTCAGCAGTGACACGGATGGACAGCTTGAGCCCCCTAGCTACTTGGCTATCTACCCCCCTAGCTACTTCGCTATCTAGCCCCCTAGCTACTTCGCTATCTAGCCCCCTGGCCACTGACCCGTGTGCTCCCCGCTGCCACTCCCGCCACCGCTGCCACTCCCTCCGCCGCTGCCGCCGGCCGCCCCCCGCAGCTCCTCGTGCACCACCGCCCCCCGCTGCTGCATCTGCGTGCGGGACTCGTGGTGGTAGCCTGATGGCGGCGCAAGCCGCATGTCGGCATGTGTGTACCGTAGGCGGCGTGTGATGGGCAGCGCGTCGGAGGGTAGGCCGTAGTAGCGGCGAGTCGCGCGTATGTGGCATTCAGCAGCATGTGGCATGCGGCATGCCGCAGAGGTGGTGGAGCGGCGGAGAGCGGTGGAAGTGGTGGTATTGGCGGTGCAGGGCGAGGCGAGGAGAGGCCAGCGGACATGCAAATGGGTCGTAGGCGCGTGGGGCAGTCAGGGCGTGCCGTGCACGGTCTGTATTTCTCCTTATACGTACCCAAGCACACCCGCCCTTGCAACTGTCGCAAGCCACCACGTTTCCGCTATCCCGCTATCCCGCTCCCGCTTTCCCACCACTATCCAGCTATCCTTGTTGAACCCCGTATCGCACCTGGCTCCTGCTCTTCGTGCACGCCGCTGCTGCCGCCCCCGGCCGACTGCGGCTGCTGCTGCTGGGTGCCGCTGCTGCTGCCGTACTGCTTCTCCGACGTGTACTTTTTGACGTTGTCCCGCAGGCCGCCCTCCTCCTCCTCCGGCCCCTGCTCGCCCTGTGCATGCATGCCATGGTGGTAGGTTGTGGTGCCACGTTATATTAAGGAGGAAGGCGAGGGTGGGGAAACCCACCCGGCAGGCCGCCGGAACCGGGGCGGGGGCGGGCCGCCGGAAACGCACGCCTGTCCGGCACCAAGCCAAGCCGCCCGCCCGTGAAACGCAGCACGCTGCGGGCCCGAACGTTTTGCTAAGCCCGAGCCTGTCGCAGCGGCAGCGGCGTCGCGGCGACAGCGTGCAGCCCGCACAGAACCAAGTGGCCCGGCACCCTGTCGGAACTCGCGACTGTTCCGGAAACGCGCACCCTCCCGCCCTCGCACCTGGCGGCCGGCGGCGCTGGTGTAGCGCACGGCCACCCGCGGCATGCGGGGCTGCTGGGGACGGCGGCCGGCAGCAGCCCGAGCGGCCGCGCGGCGCTGCAGCGGCACAGCGACGGCTGACGTGGTTGCGGACCCGCAGACCCGCGGGCCCTTGGCAGTGTGCAGGCGCGTGAGAGTCATCATTTTCAGTGCTTTATGTGTTACTTTCTTTAGTTCTCGATTGACTTTTGAAAAAAAACCGTGTAATTCTGCAGCTGGGGCAAAACTGAATTGCGGCCCCATGTCTGGGCGATTGCTCACCAACTCATCCCGGGGCCCGGGCGTGGCAGCACCAAGCCTTGGCACGCACCCTCAAACAGCCTCACCCCTCCAATCCAGAGCTCACATACCCATGCAAATGAACATGACCACAGCCTGGTGTCCTAACTTGCCGACTGGGTTTTACCACTACCGTAATGCCGCCCAGCCGCCCTTCCCCCCGGTCGTTTCGCTTCTGGTTTCTGGAGTGAACTACCCCCCCTCCTCACCTCCTGCACGCACTGCGAGAAGACGCTGCCAGGGTTCGACGTCTGCCCCGCCGAAATCGGCACAACCGCCACGGAGCCGCACTTCCCCGGCTTCAGCGCCGCCAGCAGCGCTGACGCCTCGGCACGTGACCCACACTCCACGCAGCTGTGAGGAAGGTCGGCAGCCAACTGGGGGGAGGGCGGTTTCCCTTCGGGCCGGAGATGGTCCCTCTTGACCTGGGTGCGGGGCACCCTTGCTTGGTCGGATCGTCCCTTTATGTAATGTCGCATTCATACTCCAGCAGCAGCACCGGCGCCGGCGGCACCGCCACGACCGCCACCACCGTTTCGCCCGGACCACGGAACAGCTCTGGTAAGTTGCGGTACACGAAGCCAAACGCCTCATGAACCGCCTCTCTAATGGCCCACTGCAGGTCGGGGTGTTCCCTGCCCCAGTCCAGCTCGTGGCCCCAGGCATCGCGGCATCGTGTCGGAAGCACGCCGTGGAGGACCAGGAGCACCGCCCCGCGATGATGCTATTGCCGCCGCGGCCGCCGCCGCCCCCGCCGGCGCCCTGCTGCTGCTCTGCCAGCTGCGGCACCGTCCCTCGCGCCCACAGCCGGTCTAGCGCCTCCCGCAGCACTGCCTCCGGACTGGCAGTGTCCAAGTGCAGGTGCGGCTGCTGCTGCTGCTGTTGGGGGGCCGGCAGCTTGAAGGCTGCTGCTGCTGCTGCTGTTGGGGGGCCGGCAGCTTGAAGGCTACTGCTGCTGCTGCTGCACCCGCGCCCGCCGCTCCAGCTCCTGCTGAGAGGGGGTTGCAGTTTGGTGGGATTGTGGGATTGTAAGGAGGGGGGGGGGTTAAGCGGGGGTCGGTGGGGAGAGAGGAGGGCGGCATGCACGGGCCTGGCTTGCGAGGGGTATTGTGGCGTGAGTGGCGCAGCCCCTCGGCCTCGCGTCCGCGCATGTATGCACACAGCTTTCCACGCCCCACGCCCCACTTTCCCTCCTCATCCGCCGTTCAACCCACTGAACCGGACAATCCACCCGCTCCAACCCACCGCGCTCACCCCGAGTCCCGCACCAGCTGATGCGGTCACGAGCAGGGAGGACAAACCCCTGGTCACGAGCCTGCAGCTGACGTTTTCGGATGCCACGTATTAGTATTTGGCTATTGTCTATTGCATGTAATAAATAGGCGGCAGGGAAATATAAAGCTCTCCAGTGACACTCGCGCGTATTTCTTGCATGGGGCCTTCACCTTCGGCCTCAGACGGTGGATGTGGTGCGGGATCAGCCCGCTTTTCCCGTGCTTCACGGGGACCATCTCCCTTG
Source organism: Chlamydomonas schloesseri (assembly GCA_016834595.1). Classification (NCBI taxonomy): domain Eukaryota; kingdom Viridiplantae; phylum Chlorophyta; class Chlorophyceae; order Chlamydomonadales; family Chlamydomonadaceae; genus Chlamydomonas; species Chlamydomonas schloesseri. The sequence continues at coordinate 380,787 of JAEHOD010000021.1, read as the reverse complement.
TCGGATGAAAGAGTACAGGCCAGAGGCGATGGCATGGAACATCTGAAGGTGGTCATAGGCTCGCGCAGAGCACAACTAGAACAAATAGATATCGCATCAGTGAGTTGCTTGGCTGCGATGGAGCAAGGCCAGCCTCCAGTCCGGGGGGGGGGGTTATAAAGCCTGTGCGCAAGAGTGGGGCAGGGCATGCAATTGGCAGCAGAATGACTGCATTTCGAAGTACCGGTAGTGTGGATGTTCGATAAAGATGTATGTGGTGATCAAGGGTTTGGAATGCGTGCAAGACCCAAACACAAGGCCAGTTAACAACACTGCACTCATATAATGGTTAGAGTCACCCCCACGCGGGTGAAGGCGTGCAAGGGCCTGGGGCGTGGTGGGGCGGGTAAGCCCGGAGGGTTCGTGGGTGAAGGCCTGCCTGGCACGGCTGGCGAGCACTCCGGCGAGCACTCCGAACAGAGGCAGACTTTTGACATGCAATTGTATACATGTGTTGTACTTGTTATGGCAAAGCTCGTGGGCAGCGGCCGACTGCGGGCGGTCGCGACTTTTACTATTTCAGTAGGCATGGCAAGCACGAATTTGTTATGACAAGCCATTATAATCTGTAAGGACAAAGCTACATATAATTTACAGCTTGACAAACAATGAAGAAATGAGGAAGCGAGGACCCCTACGCGAGCCATGCGCGGATTTACATCTACAAAGCAACCCCCAAACTTATGACCTATGGCTGTTCAGCGCATAAGTGAATTGATATACAATTGAAGTTGAGCGGCTTGTCCGACTTCCTGTCACTTCTTCATGACGTGCGCGTCTGCACTCGCTGTGCCTTTCGCCTAAACGCCGCGTTCATTACAGCTACTAACCCGTGAGCTGGTGATGGGATTGAGGCCTGCAACGAGGCGGCCTGCGACGATTGCCGCAGCCTAGGTTCCTACTTGTCCTGTGCTGTCTACAGCTAGCATGTCCGAACAGCTACGTCTTATGCTCCACCCATCATTGCACAACATTCTAGACTTTAAGCAAGCGGGGCAGCCTGAACAGCAACAGGAACCGGGCCACGCCGTGCTCCGACAAACGTTGCGAGTCGACCTGCTTCTGCCGGCATGGCTGGTGGCACGCTACACGGCTGCCCACCTGGACATCATCATGCGGGAAGGCTTCTCGGACCTGGCCTCCTTCAAGTCAGGCGGCGCAAGCCCCGAGTCTATTTGTCACACGCTGATGCAGGCTGGGCTGCCTCTGGTGCACGCTTGCGTTCTTGAGGGGGCTCTAGGTGCGTGGCACACTGGAGGCAGTTGCCGTGTGCGCGCGGGTTACTGGACCACGTGACTGGACCCTGTGACAAATAGGAATTGGAATGTGACACGTGTCGTGGGTCTTTCAGGGAAGCTAGCGCGGCCCATGCGTTGTTGGGGGAGCATGGTCTCAGGTGCATGGCGGCCACCGCCCCTAGTCTGATCCATGCACGCACGGACATGTCTTCATCGTAATCACCCGCAGTGCGCGAGGCGGAGAGGGAGCAGTGGTATCGGCAGCAGCAGCAGCAGCAGCAGCAGCAGCAGCAAGGGCCGAAGGAAGGCGGTGTGGCCGCAGGCCACGGCAGCCGCAATGGCGGGGTTGGGCCAGCAGCAGGTACGCGACGTCGATTCGTGCTCTTGCGATGGATGGGGTTTCCCTCTCCTCCTGCCTACCTTCTGTGCCGCGTCATTGGCAATTGCAGGCCGGCCATGCGTCTGCGGGGTCGTGTGCCCACGTATGCTGTGTGTGTATGTGCGAATGGGTGTGTGTGTATCAATGAGATAAGCTTGATTAATCGTGTTTTGTGTGGCTGGCGCCTGCTGCCATACATCATTGGCTCCACCCACCCCCCTAGCAGAACTGCGGCTCGCTGCTCGGACGCCTTCCCAGGACGACACCGACGCCGGCCACGCGCATGACCAACGTAAGCTCGAGGCACGCGTCGGCCTGTAGATAGTTGCGTGCTGCTGATGAGCCAGTGCTGTAGTTGCGTCCAGTAGTGTTTTGCGTTCAGCAATGCAGGCAGACGAATTACCTGTGCTGTCCCACACGCCGCCGCACCATCCACGTAATCTGCTGCGCACTTCGTCCTGGAGTGTCGCTCCCGGGCGCTGGTCTCTGACTCCGGCCGTAGCTTCAGCTGTATCCGCTGCGACACTGTGTCCCCACGCACCCTGCTGCTGCGCTGTGCCTCTGCATGCTCAGAGCCCACATGCGGCGGCGGCACTTCCGCATCTACAGCATCCAAGGGGTGGTGGGGCGCATGGCTGCCCTCCGCACCAGCGCTGCTGTGGAGCACGCAGCAGCCGCCGCAGCCACAGCCGCCGCTGCATGCGCTGCCGCCTGGCTCCGCCACCAGTCCGCCCGGTAGTGCGGCGGCGGCAGCGGCGGCGGTGGCGGCAACCTGTCACGCTGCCGCATCCACTACTGCGCCTACCCCCGAGCGGCGTGCTGTAGTATTGGACGACGCGGCGCACAGCAGTGTCGCGCCTATCGCAGCACCTCCGACATTAGCTTCCACCTGCCGTCGGCGGCACGTGCACCGACCTGCCCTGGGCCAGGAGTAGTTTGCTGGATGGGGTCGGCACGTCGTCCAAGGACGGCGGCGCCGCCGCTATTGATGAGCAGACACGTAGGAGGGTTAGAGGGCGGACGAAACTCAAGCCGAACTAGCAGGAGGTGTATGTTTATTTGAACGTGGCAGTTGGAAGTGAGCAGGACTTCACATACTTTTCGAACGCCGTACGCGCTGGCCAGGACAGGAGCGCATGCAATCAGGAGGCAGGAGCGCATGCAATCAGGAGGCAGGAGCGTATGCAATCCCCTCTATCTGCTGGTACGAAAGGTAGATGGAGGGAGGATTGGAGGGAGGACAGCCGCCGTGGAAGGGAGCCCATCTGTTGCTTGAGAGGCTGAATTGGAGCTTGCGCTCATCATGCGTGAAAGTGCCTTGCAGCAAACCTATCTACGGCACGCACAATAAATATGATTTACGCTCATGGTTGCCGGTCGTATGTTGCGGTTTGGACTGCATGCACTTCAGACCCTTATTATGGGTTCTCAGGTAGGGTGGCAGGATCAGTCGTGGTAGTTTGCTGCCGACGTGTTGCTTGCCGAAACTCTGGACCGGACCGACAGCTGATACATGCGATCCACGCCATCTGGTCGTGTGATTGTGTGTTCAGGCTCTGAGCAAAGCACCATACATGAGATATGCACTATGTGGTACGTACCGCCTTACCTGCAAGGGGCCACCACTCCATCGCCACATCCCGATCTAGCCTCACCCGCTTGGCCAGCCGCGCCGTCAGCTCCTCGCTCGGCACCACCATCCGGCGGCCGCCACCGTGCCGCAGAGCAGCCGTGCCGCCGCCGCCACCGCCTCCGTTGCTAATGCCGCTGCCGCTGCTGCCGCCGCCACGACAGTTGCCGCCGCCAGTACGGTCGCCGCTGGCGGCGGCCGCGCCGTCGTCACCACCACACCACCTGCTGTGCCGCAGGCGGCGCCGCCCACAGCCGCGCTGGCAGACGCGGCGGCGGCCCGCATCCGCTCCCGCATCAGCACCTGCGTCGTCAGCAGCGCACGCGGCAACAGGTGCGTGGTTGGCGTCTAGCCAGGGCCTCGACCGAGGGCGCTAATTGGGCGGCAGGCAACATAATACGGTACATGTTTCGGGTTTTGGGGCTGAGCCCCCTAAGCGTAGCGATTCAGGGGGGGGGGGGCGAAGCCCCCCAGGAACACCCCTGGGGACCACCTCCCTAACTCCCTTTCGCACCATATACGCGGACGTTCATATGTCCCAGATGTTCGTTCCCGGCAGCCCACCGCAGATGCACGCCGGGCCGGCTGCAGCAGTGCTGCGATCGATCAATTGATGCGCACCTACCGGTACCTACCTCACGAATCATACATGCGGGGGACTCACCCGTCCGGGGGCCCAGCCGGAGGGGCCGCAGCGGCGGCTTAGGCGCTTAGCTTCTGTGACGCTGATGCTGTCAAAGTGTCAAACGCAGCCCTGCAGCTCCTGCTGGCTGCGCGAAAGGGAGCGGACGCCGCGGTGAAGCGGTGAAGCTCCCGCCAAAACTCACCTCGAGCACCCGGTTGAGGACCACGGTGGGCAGCAGCTCTAGAAAGCTCGTGGAAGATTGAGACATACATGTTGCTTATTACTACTGTGCTATTGCGAGCTTCAGAAGAGTACTTGGCTTGTGCCAATCCGCGCAGCTCCCATCAATCCACACATGCCTGCTCACAGCGGGTCATCGAGCCCCTCGCCCTCGCCCTCACCCTCTTCCGCATCGTCCTCCTCCTCCTCATCGTCCTCGACCTCCTCAACCACCACCCGTGCCCCGCGCCCTCGCACACCATCACCACCATCTCCCCCTTCCTCCTCCTCCTCCTCCTCCTCCTCCCCCTGCTCGAACCCGTGCCCGCTTTCACCAACACCCGCTGCTGCCTGCTGATAAAACACAGCGCCGCCATCGCCCACCACATCCGCAAAGCCGTAGCCGCCACTGCCGTCCGCGGCAAACATGAACCCAGCCAGGCCGCCCAGCGCCTCCCACGGCACCCCCGCAAACTCGTCCTCATCCTCCACCTCCGGCTGCAGGCCCTGCTGCTGCTGCTGCTCCCCCTCCTCCAGATTAGCACCATAGTGGCCCTCCGGGTCGTGTGGGTGCGCCTGCTGCTGCGGCGGCTGCTGCTGCTGCTGCATCGCCTGCGCCTGCGCCTGCTGCAGCCGCGCATGCAGGCGCTGCAGCTGCTGGATGTGGTGTGGCTGCAGCGGCACCTGCAGCGTAGTGGCGTGGAGCGCGTGATGAAGAGGCGCGGGGGCGTGGGGAGGGCGTGAGGACGGGCAGAAAGACGGAAGGAGAGAGGCAACAGTGTCAGTACACGAAAAAAATTCCCTCAATAAACAAAACACACACGCACCCACGCAAACACCCAACTGCACGCACCTGCAGGTGCGCCGGCAGGCCGGGCAGGTGGCGGTACACGAAATGCGCACCGCCTGCGCCTCCGCCCGCTGCCTCCGCCGCCTCCGCTGCCAGCCCCTCGCCGCCGCCGCCGCCATCACGACCCCCGTGCTGCCCATCGCCAAAGCAGGCGCCACCGGCTCCGCCGTCGCCATACTCATCACCGCCACCGGCCGCATAGCCCTCGCCCCCGCCCTGGTGCTGGTGCTGCTGGTGTTGGTGCTGGTGCTGGTGCTGGTGCTGGTGGTGTTGGTGCGCTGCATGGGAATGGGCGGCCTGCGCCTGCGCCTGGGCCTGGCGCAGGAAGGCGCAGACGGCGGCAATGGCGTCGGCGGCGTCGGCGCCCAGCGCGCCCGCCACGCCGCCGCCGGCGGCGGCGGCCGCCTCCGCCTCCGCCTCCAGGTACTCGGCATCGCTGCCGCCGGTGGTGCCGTCGTACTGCTGGTGCTGGTGGTGGGCGTGGTGGGCGTAGAAGTGCTGGTAGGGATGGCCATGGGCGCCCGCGGCGGCATGTGCGTCTGCTGCTGCTGCTGCTGCTGCAGGCGGCGGCGGCGGCGCGAGCGGGGCGAGTGGGGCGATGCGGGTCAGCTGCTCCAGGCACTCGCCGGCCAGGCCCCGGACCTGTGTGGTCGGGTTGGGTTGGGTTGGGTTGCACGCATTATGAGTTAAAAGAAGAAAAGGCGGGGTGGGGTTATAACCTCTCCGTATGGGGTGCGTTGAGGCAAGGGGGCGAGGAGGCAGGGAGGTCAGAAAGCCAGACAGCCACGCAAGTGTGTCAAGGCGCGCGTGCGTGTGCGTTGCCGCATGTGCATGCAGACCCAAAGGCAGGCATCCGAGTTGTCTCAGCACCGCACAGCCAACGATGCCTCGTGCCCTCCACCACGCCACGCCACGCCACCATCCCTGGGCGCGACTTGCTGGTCGCCCCCCCACCCCCCGCTGCACCCAAAGCCCCACCCCGCCCCACCCCAAGCCAAAGCCCGAGCCACCCACCTCGTCAAACAGCCGCCGCAGCCGCGCCTGCCCCACCGGCCTGAACTCTCCCCGCAGCAGCGTGGGCAGCGACCAGCTGCTGCGCTCAAACTCGGCCGCCAGGGAGGTGGTGGTGGTGGGGGCTGGCGCTGTGGCTATGGTGCTACTGCCGCTGCCGCCGCCGTCAGAGGCTGTAGCAGGGGCTGTAGCAGGCTCGTCCTGCCAGTCGGGCACCATCATGCGGTACAGAACCTGCGGCACGGGTTACACATGTGGATTGGAGTTATGTAAACAGCATGGCTATACATCTTTGTTTGGTTCTTTGCTGTTGGCCAGCGTCGGGTGCGCGGCTCCCTGCCCGACCCCTTCAAGAATCCGGGAGTCCCATGCCTGCATTCACGCATGCATGCTCAAAGGAGTTAGTGGGGCCTGCATGGACCTCAAGCCATGTAAATGCTCATGCATGCACGCACGCACGCACGCACGCACGCACGCAAGCACGCACCTCGTTGCACTGGTGGTGCGGCGGGGGGCCCTCCTCGGCGGCGCCCCGCCCCCCGTCTTGACCCTCAGCGCCCTCGGCGTCGCCTGCAACGACACGTCAGACCCGTCAGACACCAGGCAAGCCCAAATCACCAGGCTGCACACCGCGACACGTCAGACCCGTCAGACACCAGGCAAGCCCAGGCCACCAGGCCGCACACCGTGACAGAGGCACGGAGACACGCATGACGCGCACCCTGAACTTTAATGACTGCATTGCCTGATGCGTGCGCCGAGTGTATGCCCCTACCAAACCACTTGCATACATTCGTTGCCAGTTCAATCGGATGCCTGTTCCCCCAGATGATATGTTGGACTGCCCTGCTCGCGCCCCGACCCGCCCGCCCGCCCAGGCCCGCCACGCACGCATGACTACCGGGGCTACGCGGTACCGTCCAAGCGGTATTTGGTACGTATCCGTCAGTAACTCCGAGCGATTGCGGGGATTCCTCTCCGTTTCCGTTTACCAACACGCACGCACCCGGGCGCACGTAGTGGTGCGTGTAGGCGTAGTGGTGCGGCGGCAGCGCCAGGCGGCGGCAGGGCGGCAGCTCCGCCAGCGCCGCCAGCCCCTCCAGCAGGTGCGGGTCGGCTGCCAGCCAGCCCACCACCACCTCGCACCTGCGTGAAGAGGCAGCAGAGGCGACAGGCGGCGAAGGGGAGGAGGGGGCAGGGTGAGGGAGCTGTAAATTCCAGCCAACCAGAGGTGGGTGGAGGAGGTGCAAGGATACAGGAGGTTGGAGGGATATACTTCATTCCAGAACCCAAAAGCAAACCAGCCGGGGGGGGAGGGGGTGGGGTGAATGCACGTGACTGCCCGCGAGGCAACCGCGCAAGGCGCTCGGTACCAGGCGGCTGAGCGTCAACAGCCCACCAATCAAATCGGGACAAGGAGCGACTGCGGTGTGGCCGCGGCGTGCTCTTGCCGGAAACTTTGGAACAACACGCTGCACGCAGCGTGGAGTCCCACACGATGAAACACCGCTGCGCTCCCCCGTGCACCAGACCACCATCCCACCATCCCACCAGACCACATTTCAGACAGGGGCGCCCGTCCGCCTCTCGCCTCGCCTCGCCGCGCCCCTCGCCCCTCGCCTCACCTCTCCACCTCCTCCGCCCGCGCGCGCGGGTCCAGCAGCGCCGCCGCCGCGTCCGCCGCGTACTGCAGTACGGCCTTGCCGTGCTCGTACAGGCCGTTGATGTGCCGCCACGTCACCGGGTCGTTGGCGTCAACCGCCGCCGCCGCCGCCGCCGCTGCCGTACCGCCGCAACTGCCGCCGGCCGACTCGGGCTCCTCTCCGCCGGCGCCCCCTCCTCCTCCCGCCTCTGTTGTGTTCGCAGATCCCCCCTGGTGGTGGTGGTGGTGTGCGTGCACGCACTGTGAGGCGGAGGACATGGGGCCGGAGGAGGCCGGGCAACGCGCCGGCGCCCGCTCCTGCGCCTCCATCCGCTCCACCAGCATGCGCGACGCGGCGGCGCGCATGGTCTGCACCTCCGCCACCTCGCGCCGCAGCGCCGCCGCCGCCGCCGCCACGGCGGCGGGCACGCCGCCGCCGGCGGCGGCTCCCGCCGCCGCCGCCGCCGCCGCCGCCAGCAGCACGTCTGCGGCGTGCGCCAGCGCGGTGCGCAGCGCCAGCAGCACGGCGTGCACGATCATGAGCAGGTCGGAGATGGTCAGCATCTCCTCCACAAGCTGCTCCCGCAGCGCCGGCGGCAGGCAGCTCCAGGGCGCCAACGGCGGCTGCCCCGGCCACTGCCGCTGCCGCCGCCGCCGGCTGCTGCTGCTACTGCCGCTACTGCGGTGCTGCTGCTGTTGTTGCTGCTGCTGCTGCTGCTGCTGGGCGCGGGCGGCGGCGTCCGCGGCCAGGTGGGTGTAGAGCAGGTGGGGCTGGTGAGGGTCCAGCGCGGCGCGCAGCGCGGACACCAGGTGACGGAACGCCACCGCGTTGCCGCCGCCGCCGCCGCCAGGGCCGCCGCCGCCGTCGTCGTCGTCGCCAGCCGCCGCCGCTGCGGCCTCGTCGTCCGGCTGCGGCGCCAGGATCTGCACGTGTTTGCGGATGGAGGCGGCGGTGGCCAAGGGATGATTGCGGTGATTGAGACACAACTCCGCCCGCACAACCAAGACGCGTGTATACGCGCGCGTGCGCCCGGTGCTACCGTATGTAGATAATGGAGCCCAGGAGCGGGCACTCCCACCCACCCACCCACACACACACACGAGCGAGCCAGCCTGCCCGCCTCAAGCCAACAACCCGTGTTAAGGCGGTAGTGAGGGGCGGCGGCGGCGGCTCACCTCCTCCGCCACCTGCAGCGCCGTGTTGGGCGCCGCCGCCAGCAGCCGCAGCTCCGCCAGCAGCTCGCTCGCGTCCAGCGCGCCCTGCAGCGCCGCAGTGGTGGGGCGGCATGAGTGGGCATGAGTGGGCATGAGTGGGCATGAGTGGGCATGAGTGGGCATGAGTGGGCATGAGTGGGCATGAGTGGGCAGGTTTGCAGGTGGTGGTGGTGGTGGTGGTGGTGGCGGTGGTGGTGGTGGTGGTGGTGGTGGTGGTGGTGGCGGTGGTGGCGGTGGTGGTGGTGGTGGTGGTGGTGGCGGTGGTGGTGGTGGTGGTGGCGGTGTGGTGTGGGTAGTTCATTCCAGAGCCCCAACGCACGGCACCCGCCGCGAAGCCCCAAAACCCAGAGCGCGCGGAGGACTGGGACATGCTCTGGGTGGGTGCGCGACGGTCCGCCAACTCACTGACCCCACGTGCTGCTGCTGATGCTGCTGCTGCTGCTGATGCTGCTGCGACCACAGCCGGCCTCGGACCCACTGCGGACTCACTGCGGACCCACGGACCCGCCCCAGCCCGCCACCCAGCCACCCACCTCCAACACCAGCGGCAAGCAGGCGTGCAGCGCCGACACCACCGCGCGCGGGTAGCCGGCGGCCGCCAGGTAGCTGCGGGGGATTGCGGGGAGGTGGGGAAGGGGAGGTGGGGAAGGGGAGGTGGGGAAGGGGAGGTGGGAAAGGGGAGGTGGGGAAGGGGAGGTGGGGAAGGGGAGGTGGGGAAGGGGAGGTGGGGAAGGGGAGGTGGGGAAGGGGAGGTGGGGAAGGGGAGGTGGGGGAAGGGGAGGTGGGGAAGGGGAGGTGGGGAAGGGGAGGTGGGGAGGTGGGGAGGCGGTGGGGAGGAGCTGGGGGCGGGATGCATGGTCGGGGGGGGGGGCGGCGGTGCATTTTGGGGGGCGCGTCAGGAAGTGCCACAATGGTCGCTTGGGGTGGAGCTTCATCGAGATGCGACACGACAATGGGACAGACAGCGGGGCTCGGAAGACCTGTCTCTCCGCAACGCGCCCCCGCCCACTACCCGTGCCCACCACCCCAGCCCCACCACCCCAGCCTCACCACCCCACCATGCCAAGCCCCACTGCTCTGTGGGTTCGGGTTCTGGGTTTTGGGTTGCAATGGTCGCTTTGGTTTCTGGAATGAACTACCCCCCCACACACACACACCACTCTACCCCACCCCAGCCCAGCCCCCTGTTCTGTCCTGTCCTGTCCTGTCCTCCTCTCACCTGTACGCGGCCAGCCGCAGGCAGTGGCCGCCGGGCCAGGTGCTGCGCCACACCGCCTGCAGCTGCCGCGCCGCGCACAGGGCCGTGTTGAGCACCTAGGAAGCAGGGAGGGGGGCAGGGGGTGCCATGCATGTGTATTTAATGACGAGGGAGGGGGGCAGGGAGGGAGCGAGGGAACGAGGGTTGTGGAGGTGGGAGATTGAGGGGAGGGGGCATTGGAGCGGGTGGGCTGTTGGTCAAAACGCGCGCCGTGGCGATGATGTCGCGGGTGTCGCGCAGCCAGGTGACGCGGCAGGTACACAGTGTGCCCATGGGCACAGCACGGCACTGCACGGCACTGCACAGCACTGCACAGCACTGCACAGCACTGCACAGCACTGCACAGCACTGCACAGCACAGCACTGCACAGCATTGCACAGCACTGCACAGCACTGCACAGCACTGCACAGCACTGCACAGCACTGCACAGCACTGCACAGCACTGCACAGCACTGCACAGCACTGCACGGACCCCCAACAACATGCCGCGGCCACTGCACCCACCGAGATGGTCATGCCCGCGCCCCGCAGCGCCAGCCCCTCCTCGCCCTCCTCCCCGCCCTCGTCCAGCAGCATGGCCGCCGCCGCCGCTGCCGCAGCAGCAGCAGCGGCTGTAGCGGCGCCCGGCCCTCCACAGCTGGCGCTGCTACTGCCGCCGCTGCAGGCTCCACCGCCGCCGCCGCCGCCGCCCAGAAGGGCGCTGTAGCCGACATCGCCGCCCGCGTACAGAAGCTCCTGTGTATGTGTATGCGTGTTTGTGTGTGGCATGTGATGAGATGAAGAGGAACACTCAAAGCTTACAAACGAGAGACAAAACACAAAACAGATCTTTGCTTATTATAGAGGAGGTTTTGCAGCGTGGATTTTGCAAATCCAAATCCCAAACCCAGCGAGCTAGCCAAAACCCATGGTGTCACTGCTCAGCTCTCCCTCGGCCCCGGCCCCCCGGGCCCCTGGCACGCACACGCACACGCACACACAAACACACACACACACACACACCTTGTGAACCCTACACACACGCACCTGCAGCGACTCGGCGGTGCGGGCGGCGCCCGTGAGGCCGTAGCGCGGCGAGCGCAGCAGCGCGCGGCTGACCTACACACATGCATGCAGTTGTGGGGCGGCGGTGATGCCGGTGTTTGGTGTGCGGTGCGTGTGTGGAGATGGGCGTGTGTGGAGGTGGGCGGAGTGTGGATGGTCTCGGCGACATCCAGTATGTACGTGTGAGTTGTTGTGACGACACGTCAGCGACCCGGCGGCACACGGCGCGCACACACACGAGCGACAGCGCAAAAAGCACCCCGCTACCCTCCCCTCCCCTCCCCCCTCCCCTTCCCCTTCCCCTGCCCTTCCCCGCACGCACGCACGCACGCACACACGGCCCCGCTCCCCTCCCCTTCCCCTTCCCCTTCCCCTCCCCTTCCCCGCCCGCCCGCACGCACGCACGCACGCACGCACCTGCTTGCCCGCCAGCTGCATCAGCAGCGCCCTGCCGTACAGGTTGCCGGGGTGTGCCTCCAGGAAGGAGGCGGCGGCGGCCAGGCTGGCGCCGTCCAGCCACAGGCGGGGCGGGCCGCGCGGCCGCCGGTGGTGGGGAGGGTGGTGCCCGGCGGCGTCAGCGTCAGCGCTGGCGGCTGCGGCGTGGCGGGCAGGGTCGCTCGTGGCTGTGGTATGGGCGTGGGCATGCGGGGAAGGGACGGAGGGGGGTTCCATGCATCTGGGTTAAGAAGAGCTGGTGTGGACAGGCAGGCGCGGTAAAGCAGGTCTTGGCACAGCCGTTCTTGGTGGGGGGGACTGTGAATACCAGCCCATTCAAAACCAAGCAACCAAATGGCCTATGTGTGCGTGCAAGCGCCCCGAAGCTGAGAGGTCTGCAGCTCTCCTCGCCCAGCAAACAGGTACAACCCCGGCTCATGGTTATGAGGTCCCCCCGCAGCCTTCATCACAAGGCTCCGTCCTCACCCTGCCGCGCCCGCGCCGCCGCCTGCGTCAGGAACATTCCGCCGAAGGGGAACACCAGGTGGCACAGCGGCAGCAGCGACACACACGCGCGCAGCCACTCGGGGCAGTAGTGGCGGCGGCGGCGCCGCCGCGCCGCCGCTGCCGCCGCCACGGCACCGCCGCCGCCAGCACCTTCCTCCTCCGCCGCCTCGTCCGAGTCCTCCTCCTCTTCTTCTCCCTCCTCGTCGTCGCCTTCCTCGCCGCCAGCGGACGCGCCCTGCTGCGCCTGCTGACGCAGGCGCCGGTGCTGCAGCCGGCGGCGCCGGCGGTGGCGCGCCGCCGCCGCCGCCTCCTCGGCCGCCGCCTCCGCGGCCTCCTGCTGCAGGTCCCGCTGCGAGGGCGCAGAAGCAATCCCAGAATGTGACGAGTCGAAGAATGTTCCGGTGTGAGGCGGAGACGTTTCCGCAACGTTCCCGCTTCTAAATCGCATCATCAGAACATTTGCATGAATAGGGCGCATCCCAATCCCCAACAGCCCGGCTCCCCTCCTCCACCCGCCCACCCACGTACCCGCTCCCCTTACGCACGTTCCTTCCCCCTCGTCCTCCTCCGCCTCCTCCTCCTTCCTCCTCCTGCCTCCCCCCCCCCCGATGACACATGTAGCGGGCGCAACCCCATCTCGACGGCCCTGCGCCCCTCCTCCAATCGCCCACCCATTCCCCCCACTCCTCCTTCCTCCCCTTACCGCCAATACCACGGGCATATCCCTCTCCTCCGCACTCCATGGTTCTAGGTTTTGGGGGTTTTGGGCTGCAATGGCCACTTAAGCTTCTGAATGAACTATCGCCCCTCCCTCACCTGCATGGCCCCCAGCACGGCGCCCGCCACGGCGCTGCGCAGCCCCGGCAGCCAGTCGGGCCAGGTGCGCGCGGGCGCGTCCGCCACCACATACAGCCGCTGGTGCTCGCAGCTGCAGGGGCAACAGCAGCAGCAATCAAGGCGGGGGTGGAGGTGGGAGCGAGTGGAGTGGGTGTTGTTTCGCCCGGCAGGGCGGGAAGGTAGGGAGGAAGAAGGGTCGCGTATGAAAGGGGGGGTGGGAGGAGAGGAGAGGAGAGTAAGGCCAGGCATGCCGCAAGACAACCTAGTTGCGACATTGCAGTGGCGCTGTGACGCTGTGAGGCGGTGCCACTCGGCACAGGCCCGCGCTAGTAAACACGAGCTGTGGCTGCCGGTCCCTGCGGTGTGCGCACTGCGTTCCATGCCCGGACCCCAGCCCCAGCCCAAGCCCCCAGCCCCAGCCCCAGCCCCCAGCCCCCAGCCCCCAGCCCCAGCCCCAGCCCCAGCCCCATCCCCAGCCCCAGCCCTAGCCCACTCACCCCGACGCGGACGCCAGCGCGGCACGCAGGTCCGCCAGCCAGGCGTGCAGCGCGTCCGGGCCGTTGGCGGCGGAGGGCGCGGCGGCCAGGACCTGTGAGGAGGGGGTGCCATGCATTTAAGTTGATGACGAGGTAGACGTAGGGGGAGGAGGAGGAGGAGGAGGAGGAGGAGGAGGTGTGAGGAGGAGGAGGAGGAGGAGGAGGAGGAGGAAGGACGGAAGGAGCAGCAGCAACGTGCGAGGGAGGTTATGGGTAGCGCGCGGGACAAATGGCTCGTACGCAGATGATGGCGCTGTTTCTGCAGGCCTGCTGCGTGGGCGTCGGCCGACCGGTGCGTGCGAATACATACACTGCACCATGCCATGCCCATAATACGACAGACAGCAATACAAATAGAATCACTCGTATCGAACTTCCCTGTGCAAAACCTGCATGTTTTGTTGCATTTCACGACCTAGATACGACGCGGCACGCACCTGCATCACTGCAGCCGGCGGCGCGCAGAAGCCCTCCTCTGGCACCGCACCGCTGAGCTGTAGCACGTAGCAGTGCTGGACTGAGCTGCTGCTGCCGACGCCGCCGTCGCCACTGCCGCTGGCGGCACCGGCTGCGGCGGCATTGCTGCTGCTGCTGTCGCCAGCACCAAAGCCGTTGGCGCCGGTCGCGCCCGCCGCACCTGTGCCGCTGGCGCTGGTGTTGCTGCTGCCGCTGACGTTCGCGCCGCCGGAAGCCGCGGCAGCGGCGACGGCGGCGGCGGCGGCGGCGGCGCTACCAGCGTTGGCCCCGCTGCCGCTGCCGCTGCCTCCGCCGCTGCTCACCGCGAAGGGGTCGGCGCGCGGGTGCACATTGGCTGCCGCCAGCGCCGCCAGCAGCGAAGTCAGGGCCTTGTCGGCGCCTCCTGCGGGCAGCACTCCTGCTGCGCCTCCCACTCCCACTCCCGGCCCGGAGCCCGACGCCGCCGCTGCCGCAACACCGGCTGCGCTTGCAGCCGCCGTGGCCGCCGCCGCCGCTTCGGCTTCTGTGGGCACCGCCGCCGCCGCCGAGGGTGCAGGTGACGGCGCCGTCGCCATGCCTGCCAGCACGGACTCCGCAGCGGCATGCACCGCCGTCGGCTCGGGCTGGCTCCGTGCAGTCGCCAGCGCCGCCGTCGCCGCCGTCGCCGCCAGAGGGGAGGCAGCGTCGCTCTCGCCGCCGCCGCCGCCGCCGCCGCGGCCGCTGATGCCGGGCGCATCGTCGTCACTGATGGCGCCGGCGCCCGGCGACGGCAGCGGCGGCGGCGGCGGCGGCGGCTTGCATTGCTTGCTGGCTGGGTGGGAGGCCCGACGCGAGGAGGTGGTGGCCGTCGAGAGCGTGGCGACGGCGTCGGCAACACCGCCGCCGCCTTTGGCGCCGCCGGCGGCTGCCGCCGCCCTAGCCCTGGCGGCGGTTGCCGCGGTGGCGGCGGCGGCAATCGGGGTGGGGCGGCTGGTTACGCTGCTATCTGAGGAGCCGCCATCGCTGTCGCTGCCGCCGCCGCCCGCAGCGCCGCCGCCGAGGAGGTTGCCATCCACCGACCCCGACGGCGACCGGGCGGCGCGGCGGCCGCCGCGGCCGCCACTGGCGGCGCCGCCAGCGCCAGCCCCGCCGCCGCCGGCGCCGCCGCCGCCATGCCGCCGCCGCACCACACCCACCTCGGCGCCGCCCCACTCCACGGTGCCGTAAGAGTCCCTGTCGCCATCGCTCCCGGCCCGCTCGGCGCTGTCGTGAGCATCGCGGCCGCCGCGGCCGCCGCCGCCGCTAGCGCGGCGGCCGCCGCCGTTTCCCGCACCTACCTCAACCTCGTCGTCGTCGCTGGCTGCAGCAGCATTGGCTGCGCGTGCAGCGGCCGCGGGCTGGGCCCACCGCGGCCGTGGCCGCGGCCGCGGCGGCCACTCCTGAGTGGAGCCGCTGTTGGCATCCGACTCGTCACCACCGCCACCGCCAGCTGTGCCGCCGCCTTCGCCGGCGTTTACGCTGCCGCTGTCCGCAGGCGCCGCCGCCGCGCGGCCAGGGCCGCCGCCGGTCACGGAGCCCTCGGACCCGTACGACAGCTTGCTGCTGCCGCCACTGCCGCCACCGCCACGGCCGCCGCCGCTGGAGCTGCTGCCGCCGCCGCACCCACGCACGCCGGCGCTGCCGCTGTCACCGTCCTCATGCCCGTCCTCATCGCTGGTCGCGGCGCGACCGCGGCGGGGCAGCGGCGCCGGCGGCGGCGCCCGGCGGGCGCCGCGCGCCGCCGCCGCCGCCGCATCGCCCTCCGAGTCAACCGTCAGCTCAGGCTGTAGCAGGCGGCAGGCGGGCTGTTGCTGCGGCTGCGGCCCTGCTGACGGCGCCCGGCCGCCGGGGGCGGCTGCGTGAGCAACCGGCGCCAGGGGCGCAACCGGCGCGGATGCAGGTGCCGCGCCCGCCGCAGCGTGCGTCCGCCGGACCTGCAGGCGGCGGCGCTGGCGGCCCTGGGGCGACCCGGGGCCCGGAGGCGGCGGCGCCGCGGCCCCGCCGCCGCCGCGCCATCCGCCCCAGCCTTCCTCACCCTCACCCTCGTCCGCGCCTTCGCCCTCGTCCCCATCCGAGTCCGCGCCCCAGCCCCCGCCGCCGCCGCCGCCGCTGCACGCGCTGTCCGCGCCGTCGTCATGGCCACCGCGGACCGCCCCTGCCCCGGCCGCGGCGGCAGCCGCCGCACTCAGCCGCCGCGCGCTCTCGCCGCGTCCACCCGCCGCCCGTGGCGCGGTCGCCGCGCCGCCGCCGCCCGCCGCGCCCTGGTCGCTCATCCTCATCCCCAGCGTCGGCTCCCAGCCCGCGTCCCCGCCGGCATAGAAGTCGCTGATGCCGCGGCCGTGGCGGTCAGCCTCGCCGCCGCCGTCGCTGGCGTCAGAGTCCACGGCCGCCGCCACCCCAGCCGCGGCCGCCGCTGCGGCGCCGCGGGGCGGCCGCCGGCGGCGGTGCACGATGTAGGCGCGCGTGGAGTCCATGGACGCGACGGACGAGGAGCGGGACACAGGCGCGGAGGCATTGCCGCCGCTGCGCCGCCGCGCCCCCGCCGGCTGCTGCTGCTGCTGCTGCTGCTGCGCCTGTTGGCGCTGGTTTTGCTGCTCCTGCTTCTTTTTGTGTAGCGAGCCAGGCACGCCGTCGAAATTGACGGACGAGCCGTCCGAGTCATTGTCGGCATCAGCGTTGGCGCCGTCGCCGCCGCCGCCGCGGCCGCTGTGCGCAGCGCCGGAGCCGGACGCCGTGCCTAGGCGGCGATGCGGCGGCGGCGGCGGCGGCGCCCGCTGCCGCCGAGCCCGCGCCGCCGCCGCCGAGCCGCCGTCACTGCCCGAGTCAGGCACCGCTTCGGCCTCGGCCTGCTCTTCTGGCAGCGGCGGCTGTGCCGCCGCCGCCGCTGCGACGGCGGCCGCATCCGCCGCCATCTGGTCCGACCGCTTGGAGTCTTCACGTTCTAGGCGCCGCCGACTACTTCCGAAGCTGAGCAGCGGCGGCGCCCCGACGTTTCCCTCCCCGCCATCGTGTGCGGCCGCGCCGCTGGCGTCGGAGCCCGCCGCGGTCTTGCGCGAGTGCGCGCCCGAACGCAGCCCAGCCACCGTCGCCTCCGCCGCGGCGCTGAGGCTGAAGGCGCCGCCCCTGGCGACGGCGGCGGCGCCGCCGCCGGCGCCGCCAAGGCCGAGGTTGTCGGCGCCGCCGCCGCCAGCGCCGTGCGGCAGCTCCAGTGCGCCCATGTCGCCACCGACGCTCTCCATGCCGTACTCGGGGCCGTAACCGCCGTAACCGCCGCCGGCCCCGGCGGCGCCGCCGCCAGCGTTAACTGTGCCGTACACGCCGTACATGCCGCCGCCGGCGCCGCCGTCAGCGCTGCCGTACGACTCAGCCCCGGAGCTGCCGTCGGCGCTGGCGCGGCGCGGGCGGCCGCGAAGCGCCTCCTTCTGTCGCTCCTGCTTCTTCTTTTGCTCGCGCCTGCGCTGCTGCTCCAGCTGCTGTGCTTGGCTCTGGCCCGGCGCCGGCGGCGGCGGCGGCGGTGTGGCAGAGGCGGCCCTCGCCACGCCCGCCCTAGACGCGGCGGCAATACTGCCGCCAGCCGGCGCCGCCACCTCCGTCGGGGCCGCCGCCTCGCTCTCCGAGGGTGTGGCGTACTGGTCACTGCTGCTGCCGCTACCCGCTCCTTTTCCTGGACCCTTCCCCGCGCCGCCGCGGCGCTTTGCCCCCGCGCGCTTGCCCTTGCCGGCCGCCGGCAGCGCCGGCGCCGCCGCCCCGGGCCTGCCACGGCCCTGCGCCTCCGGGCCATCCGACTCGAGCTCCAGGCCGAAATCGAGATCCGCGCCGCCACAGGCGCCGCCGTCGCCGCAGCCGTTGGATTCGTTGGCGCGCATGACCGCCGCGCCCATGAACTCGTACGGCGGAAGTTCGTACGAGCCCACGCGTCCGTACACGCCGCCGCCGCCGGCGGCGCCGTCCGAATCCATGGATGAATCGGCTTCGTGCAGCTTCCGCACATGCGCCGGCAGCGAGTGCGGCATGCCGGCGATGCCGCCGCCAACAGCCAAGCCCAGCGCGGCATCGATCGCGTCGTCCAGGTACGACCCGTCGTACGAGTCGGTGGCGGTTGAGGCGCCGCCGCAGCTCCCGCCGACGCCGCCACCGACGCCGCCGGCGGCGGGCGGCGCGCTGCCGACCACAACTTCCAGGCCGGTGACGGCGCTGACGCCGTGGAGCTGGCGGCGCGACAGCGCCGCCGGCACCGCCGCAGCCGGCGGCGGCGGCGGCGGCGGCGGCGGTGGAGCGGCCGCTGCCGCGGGCGGCAGAGCCGGGGCCGGTGTCTGGGCCGACGCCACCACCGGCGACATGCCCACACGCAGCCCGCGCAGCGCGCCCAAGCCGCCCAGCCCGACCTCCTCCTCCTCGTCCTCCTCCTCCTCACCCAGCAGCCCCAGCCCATCCTCCTCGTCGCTGTCGCCGCCCAGCGACTCGCCAGGCAGCAGCGCGCGCAGCGCCGACAGGTCCGACGCCGAGTAGTGCCGCGGCGGCGGAGCCGCCGCCGCCGCCGCCGCCGCCGCCGCCGCAGGCGGCGGCAGCGCAGGCGCCTGCGGCGGCTCCGCCGCGGCGGCGGAGCCGCCGCCGCCGGCGGGCGCCGAAGGCGCCGCCGGCGCCCCGGCATCTGTGCCTGCGCCTGCGGCGGCTGCGGCTGCCTCCTCCGCGGCGCGCGCTGCGTCCGCCACCTCCAGCGCCGCCACCAGGTCGGCCAGCAGGCGGCGCTCGGGCGGGGCCATGGACAGCAGCAGCTCCTCGTAGTGGTAGCGCAGGACCTGTGGGGGTGATGCGTGTGGGTGTGGGTGTGTGGGGGGGTCCATGCATTTAGGTTGAGGGAGGTGGGGTGGGGGTCCCGGTGTGGCTGGTCAGGCGACGAAGGGGTGGGAGGTGGAGGCGAGGCAGGTGAGGCGCTGGTGCGGACTGAAGAGAGAGAGGTGGGGAGGTGGGGAGGTGCGGTGTTGGTGGCCCCTGGCCGTGCCGCGGACGTACGGCGCAACAGAAGGGAGCGAGGGCGTGCCACACGCCAAGAGAGCTACAGTAAATTGGTCTACAATAAATTGCAAAGAAGCAGCCCTTATGCAGGCTTCACTAATCGCGATCGCAACCGCAAACGCAGCCGCATCCGCAACCGCACACGCACAGACGCGCAGACGCACCTGGATCTGGCCCAGCATGCCCCGCACGCCGTCGGCGTCGCCCTCGCCGTGCAGCTGCCGCAGCATGCGCCGCATCTGGCACACACCCAGCTGTAGCAGCAGCCCGCGACTGAAGCCCCACTCGGGCTGCCCCATCACCCTCGCCGCCACCACCTCCACGAACGCCACGCCCGGCGGCAGCTCCCGCGCCCGGCTGCCGCCGCCGTTGCCGCTACTGCCGCTACTGCCGCCGCCGCCGCTGCTGCCGTCCTCCTCACCGCCGTCCCCGGCAGTAGCAGCCGCAGCGGTGGCGGCATCTGCCGCCCCGGCGGGCGTTACGATTGGATCCCTCGGATCAATCGCGAATCCGGCGGAGCTGAAGTAGCCGCGCACCGGCGGCGTGTACGGCGCGCCCACGGCGGCGGCTACAGCCGCCGTGTAGGCGGCGGCGGCGGCGGCGCTGGGCGCCGCCGCCGCGTCCACGCCGGCTGCGGAGCGGTTGAGGCAGGCGCGGATGGCCGAGGCGGCCTCCACCGCCGCCTCCGCCCGCCACACCTCGGGGTCGTCCGCTAGCTCGGGCTCCGGTCGGCCGCTAGACACCAGGCCCTCCAGCCAGGCCTGCCGGGGATTTAGTTTGGAAGTTTGGTTCACCGGAGTGCTCGCCTTGCTCGCCGTGCAAGCGGTGTGTTGTTGCCGGTCGGTTGGTCGGGTAATTTGGACGTGGGAAATACTGTGTGTCATGTGTGCAGCAGGCGCGAAGGGAGCAGGTGCGCAAGGACCTGGAATGGCGGCGGCGACTCCGTGCGGCGACTCGGGACTTGTTATTCTTGCCCCCACACTACGTTCTTATCCCTCCCAACGTTTCACTGTTGCCCCCCTCCCTCCCAACCTACCTTGTCCTGCGCCAGGCGCGCCTCCACCAGGTGCAGCTGCGCCTCCAGCCGGGAGGAGGCGGCGGCGTCCGCAGCGGCGGCGCCGCCTGCTGTGGCAGTAGCGGCTGTAGCAGCAGCCGAGCCGTCGTCGGCTGAAGCAGCGGCAGCTGCGGCCGCCCCTGCCTCGCCCTCCTGCGGCGAGGGCAGGGCGGACAGCGCCCCCACCAGGTCCATCAGCGCCGTCTCCACCTGCGAGAAAAAAACACACAGCGAGTTATGGCAGGGTTGCCCTTGTGTTAGAGATCACAAGTGAGAGAACTATGAAAGACTTGTGCGTTTGCTCTTGTGTGTGATTAGCAGAGGTGTGTGGGGGAGGAAGCCGATGGGTAAGGCCGCCAGTGTCCACGACCTTGCTGCCATGTTCGCGCATGTTGCTGTCGTGATCAGGCGCCCCGCGCCCAACCGTAACCAACCATAACCAACCATAACCAACCGTAACCAACCCTAACCACCAACCAAAGCGGCCCCCACCTGCTCCAGGTTGCGCCCGTCCACAAAGTCCAGCACGTTGGAGTCCAGCAGGTCCCTCAGCCGCTCCCGGCTGCACACCAGCGGCACCGCGTCCAGCAGGCCCACGCCCAACACGCCGCCGCCGTGGCCCACGCCCGCGCTGGCGGGGCCGCCTGCGGCGCCGCCGGCGCCGGCGGGGCCGCCTGCGGCGGCCTCGGCGCCTGCGGCGCCGCCGCCTTCGGTGGCGGCTGCCGCCGCGGCCGCGGCGGCGGCGCGGGCGGCTCGGTCCAGCGCTCCGCGCCAGCCGGGCAGGGACAGGAACAGGGACTGGGCGGCGGCGCGCAGGCGGGCCACGGCGTCGTGGGTGGCGTCGGAGGGGTGCGTCTCCGCGTAGCGCTGCCACAGCAGCTCCACTGCGCGTGCCGGGGCAGGCAGGCAGGCAGGCAGGCAGGCAGGCAGGCAGGCAGGCAGGCAGGCAGGCAGGCGGCAGGCAGGCAGGCAGGCAGGCAGGCAGGCAGGCAGGCAGGCAGGCAGCAGGCAGGCAGCAGGCAGGCAGGCAGGCAGGCAGGCAGGCAGGCAGCAGGCAGGCAGGCAGGCAGGCAGGCAGGCAGGCAGGCAGGCAGGCAGGCAGGCAGGCAGGCAGGCAGGCAGGCAGGCAGGCAGGCAGGCAGGCAGGCAGGCAGGCAGGCAGGCAGGCAGGCAGGCAGGCAGGGAAGGCAGGCAGGCAGCAGGCAGGCAGGCAGGCAGGCAGGCAGGCAAGGCAGGGCAGGCAGTCAGGCAGGCAGGGCAGGCAGGCAGGCAGGGCAGGGCAGGCAGGCAGGCAGGCAGGCAGGCAGCAGGCAGGCAGGCAGGCAGGCAGCGGCAGGCAGGCAGCAGGCAGGCAGGCAGGCAGGCAGCAAGGCAGGCAGGCAGGTAACATGCAGGCAGGCAGGCAGGCAGGCAGGCACAGGCATTACACATACACAGGCGTTATTAAACCAACCGCAAATGTGCAGACTTCGTGTTCTGAGCAACGGACAACCATGCGGTATGCAGCAAGGGCTTTGGAAGTTTTGTGTGTTTTGTTTTGTTTTGACTCACCATTGGCATGGTTGCGCTGGTATGCATGAAATAAGCGGGCCTGGCGGTGTGGTGAGGCGGGTGAGGAGTGAGAGGGCGGTGGAGGCGGTGGGCGGGTGGAGCGTTGAGGTGCTTGTGAGGGCGGGTGGAGGCGGGTTAGGCGCCTCGGGCGGGCGAGGGCGGGTAAGTGGGATGCGACGCACGCGGCGACACGGCACGGCACGGGCACGGCACGGGCACAAGGCTGAGCCCCAGGCGAGACGCCGGCCGCCCCAGGCACCTAGTCGCCTGCTGCTGCTGCAGCTCGCCAGCCAGCCAGCCAGCCACCTCCGGCAGTACGCTGCGTGTGTATGTGTGTTGACGAAAAGAAAAGAAGACAGGGAGAAGCCCGCCCGCCCCGCCCAGCGGCGCGCTGTGTGTACGTGTCTATGTGGAGGGGAGGGGGGCACGGCACACACACAGCCGCACACAAAGCACGTCCGACACCACTCACCACCAGCGGCGTGACGAAGCCGTCCGTGGCGCCGCCCGCCGCAGCGGGACCCTCACCACCCGCCTCCTCGCCGCCACCCTCCCCAGCCTCCTCGCCTCCCTCGCCCTGCTGCTCCCGCTCCCGCTGCTGCTGCTGCTCCCTCGCCCGCTTGTCGCCCAGCACCTCCGGCCCCAGGCGGCACGGCACGTCCACGCGCGCGCCGCGCGCCAGCAGCATCTCCACGCCTGTCGTTGGCGGCAGTGGCGCCGTCTTGTCACACAGAGCGCGCCCTGCAAAGGAAACGAGCCCGCCGCCCGCCGCCCGCAACCCCCGCCCCCCGCTCTCACCCCCACGGCCTGACCTGGTCCGCGCTCCCCACCCGGCCCGCCCCGCGCTCACAAGCCACCTCGCCCCTCCCGCTCGCTTCTCTACACGCCGCCTCCCAGCCACTCCTCCTCCCGGCTTCATCCCCATCACTGCCGCTCTCACCCCTCCTCGCCAGCTGCTCGTCGGGGTCCACCGCGTACGCCATCATCAAGCTCAGGCCGTGGCCCCCGCCGCCCTCGGCACCGCCGCCGCCCTCCGCGGCACCGCCGCCCTCCGCGGCTCCAGCCTCACCACCCTCACCACCACCCGGCGGCGCCAGCGCGCCCGCGCCCGCCAGCGGCACCTCGCCCTGCAGCGCCGCGGGGCCGGCCAGCAGCCCCACCTGCGGCGGTGCGGGTGCGGCGGCAGCGGGTGCGGATGCGGGTGCGGGTGGTGGCATTGAATGTGCAGGTGCAGGTGCAGGTGCAGGCGCAGGCGCAGGCGCAGGCGCAGGCGCAGGCGCAGGCGCAGGCGCAGGCGCAGGAGCAGGCGCAGGAGCAGGTGCAGGTGCAGGTGCAGGTGAAGGTGCAGGCGGTGTGGTGGACGTGTTCGCAATGCGGGGTGGGTACGTGTAGTGGATGAAGTGGGAAAGAACTGAGAGCTGAGCATGCGTGCATTTACTTCTCGCGAGCGGTATCGCCAATCGGCTGGACACACGCGTACAACCCCCACCCCAATCTCATCTCATCTGCCCCCCCTCTAATCCCCTCATCTCTCACCGGCAGCACCAGGTTCGTGTCGTCCACGTGGATCACGTCCTGCTCGTAGCCCGGGTTCGGATCCGGATCCGAATCCGGGTGGTGGTGGTCCCCGGCTTCGGCGGCAGCGGCGGCGGCCTCGCGCGCGCCCTTGAAGCTGTGGGCATTGCGTATTGGGTATTGGGTATTTGGGTATTGGTACTGGTATTGGGTATTGGGTATTGGGCATTGGGTATTGGTATTGCGTATTGGGCATTTGGGTATTGGTACTGGTATTGGGTATTGGCAGTGTGCGATGCTAGGCGGTGGGCGTGGCCGGGCAATGCGTAGTCATACACTAGGCACGCTTTACTGTAAAGGCCCCCACCGACTCATTCAGCCACCTTCGCCAACACATCCTTGCAAAACATCGTTGCAATCCAAGTTTGTCCCCGGCCCCCTTCCCCTCGCCACCCCCTCTTCACCAACCTTCACGTACCCATCTCGTCAACCCACATGCTTGGAGCCCAGCCTCTGCCCCGCCCCGGCCCCCCCCCCCCTTGCGGCTGGTGACGGCTGTTGCGCCCTTAGTGCGTGCGATGCACAGCCCCTTCCGGAAGCCCGGAAGTAGCACCATTGCCCAAGTGCCCAATTAAAAGACATTGCCCCACAGCAGTACTCCCATGCAGTAAAACCCCAGCAGTAGCACCCCAGCAGTAGCAAAACCCCAGGCAGTTGCAACGCCCCAAGCAGTAGCACCCCACCTGTCCAGCACCGCCGCCACCAGCTCAGGGCGGTACAGCAGCGCCGTCATGTTGGCGCGCAGCCAGGCCACTGAGGGGGGCCAGGGACGGGGTTACACGCATTATGAGTTAGGGGGGTCAATTATTCCGGAAAGCAGACCGACCATTGCTCCCCAAAACCCCCAAAACCCGGGGTGCGGTTACACGCATGTGGTGGGGTGGGGAGGGGTGGGGTGGTTGCAAGGATTGGGGTGGGGTGGGGGCAGAGGCAGGTGGTGATGAGGAGGCGAGGAGGAGTTGAAGAGGGGGTGAAGAGGAGTTCAAGAGGAGTTGAAAAGGTGTAAAGCGGTGTGAAGAGGTGTTTACACCTGGCGCGGCTGGGGTTCCCACATGCTTGCGGACAGCGAGACAACGAGACAGGCAGACCACCAAGGGGATCCTCGAAAAAAGGGCCAATGCCAAGACGGGTTTGGGCGCACGAGGCCGTGAAATGCGCGAGGTGGCACGAACCACCTCTCGTTGAGAGAGGCATATGGCAAAGGAGCTGTTGGGAGCTGGAGAAATGCTGCTGCGGGAGAGGCGGGAGCTGCACCGTGGCGTAATTGTACCACACCACTGCACCGCCGCGGGGAGGGCGCACTCACTCACCCAGGGCCTTGCGCTGCGGTGGCGCCGTCAGCGCCGGGTGCTCGAACATCAGCCGCAGCAGCACCGCCTGCGGGTAAGCGTGCGCGTGCGTGTGCGTGCGCGTGTGCAGGAGGGGGCGCGTGTTAGGGATCATAAGGGAAAGAAGCGTGTGCGTGTGTGCGTGCGTGTATGCGTGCGTGCGTGTGTGCAGTGGGGCGCGGCAGGTGGCATGAGCAAGGCAAAGTGACCACCAGGCAGTCAACAATCAGTCATACACGCGGACATACCATTGACGAACGCCGCGCAAATTATATAAATGTATAAATACCCCCCCCCCCCCCGCGCTCCTGCTGTGCGGCTGGCTGCCCACCGCCCACCGCCCGCCGCCCACCGCCCACCGCCTGCCGCCCACCGCCCACCGCCCGCCGCCCACCGCCCGGCACCCACCGCCCACCGCCCGCCGCCCGCCACCCGTCCACCACTCTCTCCCCGGCGGGCACCTGCGTCACGGTGTGCTGGCGCTCCTCGCTGTGCCGCCACGCGCCCGCCATCCAGCTCTCCGACAGCGCACACAGGAACAGGTTGGAGTGCAGCGGCAGCGCGGGCAGCAGCCGCTCCGGATAGTGCCTGGCGGGTTTTGAGGGATGGGGTGGGGAGGGGAGGGGGCGGCGGTTGGGGTGGGTGGGTAAGAGTGTGGGGGTTGTGGTAGAGAGAGAGACAAGACAGCGGGGCGGTTGAGCATACCGTGCAGAGGGTAGCGTGCAAACGGCCAAAACACACGCGCGCGACTCCTTGCCAGCATCTATTCCAGCCATGACATCATGTGCCGCCGCCGCCGTGCCATTCCGCATCGCCGGCCCCTGCCCCCCACATCCTCCACACCGCACCCCACCTCCACAGGCTGTCCAGCAGCTTGTGGCCGCACGGCTGCCGTACCGCCGTTACCACAAAGTCGTACAGCGCCTGCTCGTCCAGCTGCTGCTGCTCCGTACCGCCGCCACTGGTCCGGCCGCCGCCGCCGCCGCCACCGCCGCCCGAGTCGGGCAGTAGGAATGTGCCGAACTGGATCAGCATTTCTGCATCGCGAGGGCGAGCGAGGTGAAAGGGGAGGGGCAGGTGCGCAGCGCGTCAGCAGGAGCACACGTGGTCAAGCCACGTGCTGGGTGCCGGGGTGGCGTGGCGGACACCCACCTGTGTGTCTGCGGCCGCGTGCCCGCCCACCCACCCCCCCAACGGGGTAACCACAACCCCCCCCCCACGGCAGAAACACACACGGCAGAAACACACACGGCCCTGCACCGCACGCTCCGTTCCCAGGCCCCGGCAGGCACCCCGGCAGGCACCCCGGCAGGCGCCCCGGCAGGCAGGCACCCCGGCAGGACCCGGCAGGCGCCCCGGCAGGCAGGCGCCCCGGCACTCACCCACGCCCTCCACCTTCCGCGGCGCAGTCCAGTCGCTGAGGTCCAGCACCTGTGCACGCAGGGCGTTGGCGTTGCTGTTGCTGCTTGGCGCGCAGATGCGTCAACAAGCGCGCTCAAGCGCCGTGCTTGACGTCATGCATGGCCTATCTTTTTTGCATACGCGATCGCTCTAACGAGCTGCAAGGCCCAAAGCAAACGGCTGCGCAGCAGGACGCTTCTTCTCTCAAGACCCCCAGCCGTGCGTCGGCGCCCTCCACACGCACACACCCCCAACCTTGACTGCATTGCTTAATCCGCTTCCTTAAGACTGGTTAAGTTTGGGCTGATAACCGCAACCCCGCCCCCTACAGTACCGCCGGCCCCCAACAGGCTGAACCCGCAGCTGGACCGTAGCACAGTGCCGTGCCGTACGATAACGCCGTACCGCTTGTTGCCCCGCCCTTTTTTTACCCACAAACGCTACGGACCCACCTTGCAGGTGATATGGCACGGCTCCTCGTTGCGCGCCGAGCGCAGGCGGCTGTTGAAGGTTGTGCAGCGGTGCTGCTTGAGGACCTACGGGCCCAGGGGAGGAACGAGGTCGAGGGCCGGGGGGGGGGAGTTCGTTCCAGAAACCAAAGCGACGGGAGCGTGGCCGGCGTGGCGTGTGGTGGTGTGTGAGGGCTCTCCAAATCACACGGAACTAAGACTGCGTCATGAGCGGCAAAACTGCAACAAGTGCGATCAAAACGGGAGGTCGTGGGACAAAACTGAAATGGGCTGTTAGTCACACAGTTTACAGATCTTCAGCCGCACAGCAAGGGTTTTGTTTTGCGACCTCAGGCCACCCTGGCCCATCCCCCCATACAATTTTGCACAACTACGCAGTGGGCGTTTCAGACAGCGCCAGGCTACTGGAGCACGAAGGCCGGGACAAACCCGTCCTTTCCCCGCCAAGGCAGCTGGCGTAGCCGCCAACCGGAATTCAAACCGGGCCACCGCCAGGCGCCACGCTCACAGAGCTCTTTCCGCTCTTGCCCGCCCCCCTTGCCCTACAGCCCACTCCGACTCCAGCGCACTACGGCCTTGTCAGCCGTGAGCGTCTGCGAGAGACATGCCGGTCCCGCACCTGGAAGAGTGCCCGCTGCTCCTCCGGGGTAATTTTGGCGCACAGCACGGCCAGGGGGCAGGGGAGCCCGCAGTCCGTCACCGAGTTGGGATTCGCGCCCAACTTGATCAACAACTCTACTGTAGCGGCCGGCACTCCGTTGAAACACGCGAAGACCAGCAGCGGGAGGGTCGGTTTCGCGACCCCCGGCAGAATCCAGGTCGTGGAGTCAAAGCAGGCCGTCTCCACGCTGCAGTTCGGGTCCATCCCCGACTTGACGAGAGTCCGCAATTTGCCATGGGTCGCCGGCGAGTGCAAGATACGCAAGAGCTCGTCTCCGTGCGGAGCTCGGGCCGTGCCCTTTTCTGCCTTCTTGCGTCCCATCGCACTTCGGTACTCCTCCCTAACAGATCCTTAGCTAAGTCAGAGCCATGGCGGGGCTGCACCGAAAGTGAGTCTCGGCTTTTTCCCGCAGACGACGAAGTGCCCGCTGTGTGAATATGATAGACACAAGTTGAAAGAAGATAAAAGCACGTATCACGACATGACAGTCGCGAAACGCAGAACTTGGGAGCCCGCCAAATGCGAGCCCGGGTCGACAGCGCGTCAGTGCGTCTATATGGCAATAATGTGCTTACAACAAGTAAATATAGTTAAGCGGCTGGGCGTGCGACTGAGGCCGAAACGTTTATTGTGCCAAGCCAGTCTGCATGCGCCGACTAGCTAGCGGGCTGACGCCGCCTGGGCTGGCAGCCCCGTGTCGCCACTCCTTGTCCGCCCCTCAAGTCGACTGCCGTGGGGGGCGCTGGGCGGCCTGGCTGGGTTCATGTTTGCCGCGGACGGCAGTGGCGGCTACGGCTTTGCGGATGTGGTGGGCGATGGCGGCGCCGTGTTCTACCAGCATGCAGTAGCGGGTGTTGGTGACAGCGGGCATGGCATTCCCTCGCCCCCAGGCTGTGCCGGCCAGCCAGCTGAACGGCACGGGTTCGAACAGGGGGAGCAGGAGCAGGAGGAAGGGGGAGTCGTTTGAGCCGAGTCCCTGACACATGCAATGCCCTAAAATGCACGTGCAGGCGCTCGCTGCTGGGAGGTGTGGGTGCAGCAGGGGGGCGTGGGCACAGCAGCAGGCGACATTAGTGATGCTGCGGGTGCAACTGGTGGGAGGGGGGGCCGGCGGCAATACGGCAATACCATGTCGCCGGGCAGCTGCGCCCTGGCCCTGACGGCCATGAAGGGGACGGCCATGAAGGGGACGGCCATGAAGGGGACGGCCGTGGCCCTGACGGTCATGAAGGGGACGGCGTCCAGGCTGGCTGCGGCCAGCCGTCACAGCACGAAGCGGCCCAGCCGGGCAAGCTGGTGGCTCATGAAGTGGGTTAGGTGTGGCGTGGGCCTCACCTTGGGTAGGTCCGGTGGCGATTCACGTGCTGCCATCCAACCAACGCTGTGACTCCCGTCAATCCTACCGTCAATCCTACCTGCAAACCCGTCAATCCTACCTGTAACCCCCACCAAATTCAACCTGTAACCCCCACCAAATTCAACCTGCGACTCGGTCGACCAGTCCTGCCGATTCAAAACTGTCACTCCACCCTGCTTTACCCAACCAAACTTGCGTTCTGCACAAATTGGGTATACCGGAGAGTGTGCATCCGTGCATGCAACGGCTCCCCTGGTAACCCATGTCCCGTGCCATTCCTCAGGCATGCATCTTAGTGCCATGCACGCCCAACATGCACTGGGTTGGGTGTGGCCACTCTGCTTGGCCAATCTCTTGTAAGTGACAGTATGCATGTAGCTTGGCATGTAGTACCCCCGACCTTGCCCCAGAGGCCGAGACAATGAGACAAGTGCAATCAAGTGTGCTCCCGCCCATACCGGACAGCCGCGTCGTAATCTGCCTCAGCAGCCTGTGCGCCCTGCCGCCATCCTCGACGCGATCTACCGCATCAGGCCACCACTGGCATCAAGTGCATGGAGTGCCGAGCGAGCCTTCATGGCTTCACGCCGTGTCTCAAGCCAGCACCTCCCGCACTGGCGTGCAGCCCCAGGCAGGGGTTCCCCCAGGCAGGGGTTCCCCCAGTTGTTTACAACACTACCACTACTAGTACACAGTCCTCCTGTTAGCCGCTCCTACTACGGTCAAGCTACTCCGACCGTAACAGCACCAGCCTTGCAACAAGTAAACTTCAGTCTCCCGCCCTCGCCACCCCAAAACCGCATCCCGCAACAGTAGGCCAGCGAGCAAGTGCCTAGTAACTAATATTCACACCTAACATTTCGCATTTCGCATTCGCAATTTAGCACATGTCCGTCACACCATGTCTCGCGCCAGCACCGCCCGCAGCAGCAGCTCCCTCAGCGCGCCATACCCGCCACCATCACTGCCGCCACCACCGCCGCCCCCTCCTCCGTCCGCCTGATGAGCGGATGCGTATCTGCCGCCGCCTCCCCCGGGTCCGTTTCCCCGGCCCGCACCATCACAACCCACACCGTCCTCGCCTACTTCGCCATTAGCATCAGCACTAGCATCGGCATCCATGCCGTCAGGCGGGGCCGCATGATACAGCGCCTCGATGTCGCCCTGCACCGCAGCCATAACGTGAAAGGGCGAGAGAGTCACACGAGAGAGTCACACGAGAGAGTCACACGAGAGAGTCACACGAGAGTCACACGAGAGAGTCACACGAGGGAGTTACACGAGAGAGTCACACGAAAGATTCACACGAGACTGATGAGGGAGGGCGGCGCACCGCGTTCTGTGTCGGTGCTGTGCAGGTGGCAGTGTGGCACGGTGCAGGTGGCACCGGCACCGGCATCACCACCACCACCACCACCACCGCATAGGCTGCACCGAGCATGCAGCCTGGTCGCAACGTGTGTGTGTGGCCACTGCCGCCCTCCAACCCGAATGCAAGCAAACAACTGCATGCGGACACCCACGCGCATATTTCACCACATGTACGCATGCACTCGCGCACGCACGCCCACGCCCACGCCCACGCCCACCTTGTAGCCCGCCGCCTCCATGGCGTCTAGCTCCGCCACCCAGCCCGGCTCGGCGGAGCTCAGCCGCCCACGCAGGCTGGGCGGGGTAGCACACAGCAGCACATGCAGGCAGGAGGGGGCGGTCAAGGGGCGAGGCGGGGGATGATGCCGCGACAGGGGCAGGGGGGGAGTTCGCGGGGGCGCGGGAGTTCGCGGGGATACCGACATGACACAAAGCAGGACAGAGAGGTCATGCCGGCACTTTCAACACTCTAAAGCCATGCCGGAAAGAGAGCCGATGTGGGCTAGTCATCGCCTACCTACACGTGCGGGGTGTGGGGCCAGGGGCCGCACACACGCGCACGCGGACACACGCGGGCGAGCGGCCGGGGTGATGCCAGCCTGATCTATCCCTGGCGTCGGCCGCCTTACGCAACGCGCCCCCACGCAAGCCCGGAGGTGCGCGCTCGCGCCCCCTCCAGCAATCACTTGCAACCGCCTGCGAATGAGCGCCTCGTCCCGCCCCCCACGCCCTGACGTGCGCACCCGCCCACTCCAGCCACCACTTCCCCATCCACCTGCCCGCCCACCCACCTGCGAATGAGCGCCTCGTCCCGGGGCGTCAGGCGCTGCAGGTGCTGCTCCGCCACCGCCGCCAGGTGCCGCCCGCGCACGCCCAGCCAGCGCAGCCGCGGCAGCGGGTGCCTGCGGGCGGGGCGGGGCGCAGCAGGGCAGGGCAGGGCAGGGATGGTGTGTGTAGGGGCGGTGCAGGGCACGGTATGTAAGGCAGGGGGCGCAGGGCAGGGGCCAGCGTGCGGGCTGAGCGAGCGAGGACAGGAGTTGAGGGCTTGCGGCCGGCGTGGATGGGGCGGGTAGAGATGGCGACGAACCGAGCCGGAGCTAGCTCTGCCTCTGGCCGTCCATACAATTCTGGTTCTCCAACCCAAACCCCAACCCCACTCACCCATCCCAGCCATGCACCAGGCAGACTGTCCGACGCGGCCCCCTGCTGCTTCACACCACGCCGCTGCATCATCCCGCCGTGCCCTTCAGTGCAATACCCTGCAGTACACAGCTACATACTCACGCTCGTCCCTCCAGCCCCAGGCGGTCGCTGCCGTACTTGTAGGTGGCCAGGATAACCACTCCCGCGGGGTTGAAGTCCACCAGGCCCAGCGGCTGGACGTAGCGGGGTCGGGGTCGGGGGCGGGGTCGGGGGCGGGGAATGGTGGTGTGGAATGGTGGTGCGGTAGGATGTGCGTGTGAGAGTTCAGGTGGGGGTGTCAGGAAGGTGAGTTGCTGGTGGGGGTGGTGACGGTGTCATGCCGCCCCAGACGAGTAAAAGCTGATGGTGTCGGAATGGGGAGGGGCAGCTGGGCGCTGCTCGCCAGAACCAAGCGTCCATAACACTCCACCACCAAGCAAGTAAGTCACACACACACACACACACACACACACACACACACACACACCTACGCACGCACGCACACACCTGCATGCCCGGGAAGGTCGCCGCCAGCCGCGACGCGAAGGCACGCGTGGCGATGTCCGGGACGCCCTTGGCCGTCACCAGCACACACGGCACTGCCGCACGGGGAAGCGGGGTGGGGGGGGGGAGGAAGCATGCATGATGGCATGACGTACGGCACATACAGGGCACGTGTCAGGATCCTCATCGCTTACCTCCCACGCATCCTGCCGCAGCCTTCCATCGCCACAGCCGCCCAACAGCTGCAGGAACAGCTGCGTGCTACAACCCCAGCGAATGCTGCTGCAGCAGCCCCAGCTACAGCCCCGGCTGCAGCCCCGGCTACAGTCCCGGCTGCTACTGCCACTCCCCTCCCGCCGCCACTGACAACTCACGTGCTTCCCACAGCCGGTCCTCCGCCAGCCGCTGGAACACCGCGTCCTTCTCCACCACCACTAGGTACACCCCCGCGCCGGCCGTGGCACCTGCGCCACCTCCGGCTGTAGCTCCTGCACCCGCGCCGGCTGTAGCACCAGCAGCAGGGGAGCACAGGAAGACGACCAGCAGCAGCAATGCCGGAGGCAGCCGCACCGGCAGCTTCATCAGAGCGAGTTGGAGTCTGTATCAACCTATAGCCAACAATTCGCCTATCTCGCGGCACCCGAGCCAGCAGTCACTGTGGCGGTACGCCGCCATCCCACTGCCTCCCACCAACCCACCCACTGCCGCCCACCTGCGCCATACCCTGCCGTCAGCTGCAACCCCAGGCGCCCAATGGCGGACAGGTCGCCGGGCAGCGGCCGGCCGGCTGGGCCTGCGCATGTGCATGTGCATGTGCATGTGCATGTGCATGTGCATGTAGGTGGCGAGGTGCTGAAGGCGGCATATGAGGGTGATGATGGTGCCGGGGTGGCAGTGGGCGCGCGTGCTAGCCCGATAGCACCAGCCTCCCAAGTCCGTATCCCCCGAACCAAACATCACGCGCGCGAAGCATCACTGACAGTATTAGACACACACACACACACACACACACACACACACACACACACACACACACCGTTTACCAACACACACACACACACAAGCCCCATCAATCGAGCCCAGCTGGCCTCCTACCGGCGGTGGTGCAGTCCAGCCAGGGCGCCGCCGGGCCGTCCCGCAACCGCAGGCAGCCCGCCACCGCGCCGCGGCCGGCGCAGGTGAGGCCCAGCCCCGCGCGCGGCACCGCCAGCAGCGCCGCCGCGTCCGCCACCGCGGCGTTCACGTCGCGCAGCCCGACAAACAGCGGCGGCCGCAGCAGCTGGGGGACGTGGGTGCAGGTGGGCGCGACGGAGAGCGCAAGCAAGCCATGAGCAGATACAGCTGGGCAACAGCCGCTCATTTCGGGGAGGGGATGCAAGCAAGCGGCGGCGAGTACGTGTCGCGGCATGAGCTGCATGAAACGACGTCAACTTCCAGTCGGTTTCGCAGTTCGCATTCGCAATTTAGCGCATGTCCGTAATATGGGCTGTCAAAGTGTCAAGAAAGGCTGGAGATGGCTTGGACACGGCGGCAACAGCCCATCAGTGTCCATGCATGTGTGACGGCGGGCTCGCCACATACCGTATCATACGTACGGCACCGGCGGCACGTACCGTGTAGTACAGGTCCCGCTGCGTGGCGGTGCGGCCCTGCCGTGGGTGAGAGAGCACAGGTAGGGGTGGTGACGACAGCGGCCGGTGGGAGCCACAGAGGAAACCGCTCATGTGCGCGCGCCTTCGAGCTGCAGTCCGAGTTCGAGTCCCGGGTGGTGCACTCGTCGTAAACACGCACCCGCCCACCCCGACACCCACCCACTCCCACACCCGCCCACCCCCACACCCACCTGCCGTAGCAGGTTGTGTACGGCGTCCAGCACCACCACCACTGCAGGGCCGCAGGGGGCGGGGTCACACAGCGGCGGGGGTCGGCACGCGCGCGTGGGGTCGTCGGCCCAGCAGCAGCGAGCAAGTGCGGATTACTGGTAAACAGTCCCGGGGGAGGGGGAGCAGACATGGAATGGGTTTGTGTAGGGAAAGCTCTCCATCTGAGCCCTGAGCCCCTCCCCCCACCCCCCCGGTTTAGTTTGGGCTGGTAACCACAAACCCCCCTGACTTTTCAGGCACTACTCAGCTCCCCTCAAAGCGACATAGCACACACCTCTTGCATACGCCAGCGCCCCCGCGCCCTGGTTGCCAAGCAGCGAGCGCTCATTGGTGGCGCCCCCACCGCTGCCGCCCGCGTCCCCCTCCGCCTCCCCGTAGGCGGCCCCCCCCACGGCCGCGCCGCCGCCACGCCCCTCCTCTCCGCCGCCCAGACGACCAGCCGCCGCTGGTGCCGCGCGCTCCGGCGCCGCCACCCGGCGCCTCCTGCTGCCTGCTGTGCTTCCAGCAGTCGCGGCCGGGTCCGCCTCTTCCGTGCCTGGCAGTACCGTATTGTCAATGTGCAAGGACGTATGACGCGAGCTTCAATTGAAGAACATGAACAAGCAGCGAAGCAGCGCCGCAGGCGCTTGCCGCGCACCGAGTCACCGACCTGCCAGCAGAGCGCGCACGCTGTGGGGGCCAGCAGCATGGGCGATCGTGCAACCTACCTTGCGCCGGCTTCCGTCTAGCTGCTGCCGCAGCAGCAGCAGAGGTATTGCTGTTGTTGTTGGCTAACGTCGGGGCGGCGGCCGAGGGCAGGCGCAGCGGCGGCAGGCGGCCCTCCGCGAGCTCGGTCACCAGGGCCTCCGCGAGCGACTCAATGCGCGCCAACACCGCGCTGCTGGGCTCAAACGTGAAGGCCATTATGGCCTTCTATGCGTGGTGAATCCGTCGCTACTGGCAGCAGGATACGGGATTATCAGTAGCAGCGGCAGCATCTTTCGTTCGCCGGAAACAGCTTTACAGCAGGCTTGCACGATCGCCCATGCTGCTGGCCCCCACAGCGCCCTTCCACCGCCTCCAGGCAGCCGGCTGACCCGGCCCTCGCCCCCAACTCCCCACCAGCTCCCTGTCACACATTCCCATCACGACCACCACCGCCTCCACCAATTCAACTCATCCAGCTCCTGCCACGGCGCGCCTACCTGCCCTGGCATGCATGCCCCCCCCCCCAATCAGGCGCCAACAAACAGCAGCAACAGCGGCTGCAGCAGCAGCGGGACAATTGGCACGCCATGCATGCCCCCATTCCTTACTTCCGGCCACCCACGAAGCAACGCGTGGCGTGCCGCCGGTAGGGCGGCTGCTTGCCAGCCGAGCAATCGATCATCCACACCCCCAACCACTTCCCACACACGGCTCCAAGCACCAGCGCACGTGCGCCGTACGACGTCCGGTTCCGACCCTAGCAACCAACTTACTGCGATTCCCCGCGCCCGCATCTCATACACGCGTCCACTTGCAAGCTAGCCGCAAGTTGCACCCCGTATCAGCTTCCTTTAGCTTGGTTTAGTTTGGGCTGGTAACCACAACCCCCCACCCCGCCCCGCCCCTCCACTCCACCTGCTCACATTCCCCCCTCTGCTAGCGTTCGTTCAACGCTGTAGCAGCCGCAGCGTGCGTGTGTCTTGCAACATGCGTTAGTCTCACCGCTGCCCCACATCAGAAGAGTAACTTCAGATCACTTCGCTCACCAGTGTCCGCCAAGCCCCCAAACCCCCAAACCCCCAATGCCGCCGGCACCAGGCGAGGCTATGGGCTTATTTCGCACATCTACGCGATGCATTGCTCTTTATGACACATACGGTAACTTATGTTGCCGCCGCTGCCTAATCCGCCCCGCGTCAAATTTCGCATGGCACGGCTACTGCACACACACGGCAACCTAACATTAGCTAGAGAAGAGTATGCCATAACACTAGGGCAGGCCAAGGCCAAGCTAACAGGGCGAATGGGTCTCACCCACATGGCGTTACGCCTATGATACAACACTAACGACTAGTTAAATCTAGTTCGTGCAAAATCTAGTTTTCGCGCGGTCAACAAACATTCAATCCCACAACTTGTCCAGCCATGCGCGTCAACGCCTGTGTCCGCACGGCGCCTATGTATCTACTAGCGGGACTAGCGGGTCGTATCACCCAGAAGATGAATTGGCCAACTTTCGCTTATCGATGTACATGTTGCGTCATAAGCTCAGCTGCGGTCAGATGAAAACTGCAGCTGCTGTGTTTTGATGGAGGGCCACGCAGGCCCCCCCTCCCCGGCTGCTGTCTAGCACCGCCCCGCCCTCAGCGGTCCGGGCCGCTTGCTTACGGCCCCGCCGGCGCGGGCCGGGCCTTGAGGCACAGCACCATGCCCCGCAGCAGGGCGCGGCAGTCCAGGCCTGTGCGTTAGCGTTCACAAGGGAGGGAACAAATGGAAGACTTGTGCGTGCAAAGGTACAGAAACGCCAAGCAGGGAACGCGACGCAACGCAGACTGTGTGTGTGTTAGAAAACACGAGGAACATGTGTGTGTGTGTGTTAGGAAAGCACAAGGAGAGGAAGGGTCGACAACATGTGTGTGTGTGTGTGTGTGTGTGTGTAAAAGAGGGCCACCCGGCGTACGTACTGCATTGCCCTGCTCAAGAAGCGGCATCTACAGCGCCGCTGGCGGCGGCACCCGAACTCGACCGTGTGGCTCCCTCCTCCCCTGCCAAGCTACGAGGACCCCGCTCCCCAGGCTCCTCCTGCACAGCGCCCGCCCGCCCGCCCGCCCGCCCGCCCGCCGTACCGAGCCAAAGCGCCATCCCGGCCTCCGCACACCTCCCCCCCCGCACGCCCCCCCCCCACGCGCGCACCTGGGTTGAGGTCGAGCAGGTCTTCCAGTCCCCGCGGCAGCAGCCCTGCTCCTCCTCCGCCTCCTCCTCCGGCCCCTCCGCCGCCGCCGCCGTACATTTGCAGCACCTGGTCGCAGGACTGCCCGTCCGCCAGCACGTGGGCGCGCACGCAGCCGCCGGGCGGCGGCGGCCACTGATGCACCCGGTGCACGCACAGCGCCGCGCCGGGCTGCGCACGCACGTGTTGGGTTGGAGCGCGTGTGGGGTCAAAGTGCATATGGCTGGGTGGTGTGGGTGGTGCGTCTAGCGGGGCAGCGCCGGCGGCACTCAGGGGCCAGGGGCAATGGAAGCGGTCCGCGCGATCCCAGTCGCCCCGGCCCCTCCCTCGCCTGCCCCTCCCCCCCCTGCCCCTCCCCCCCTGCCCCTCCCCCCCTGCCCCTCCCCCCCTGCCCCTCCCCCCCTGCCCCTCCCATATTAGGCCACGCTCACCTCCCCGCTCTTATGCATTGGGTTTGGTTTAGTTTGGGCTGGTAACCACACACACACACCCTGCCCCCCAGCAGCCCTTCAGCCCAGCCACGCGCCAACAGCCGCACTGCAACCACCTGCCCAACACACACGCGCGCCCCCTCTCTCTGTCTCTCCGGAGTCCGGACGGATTCACTGGGGCTCACTGGCCACCCACCCACCTGCGGCCCAGCCGAGCAGTCCAGCCGGCCCCCCGGGTTGATGCGCTGCAGCCACGTCCAGCCCGGCCCCGGCCCCGGCGCCGGCCCCGGCCCCGGAGCCGCCGCAGTGCTGGTGCTGATGGCGCTTCCTCCGCTGCTCCCTCCGCTGCTCCCTCCGCTGCTTTCCCCAACGCCAATACTGCTACTGCTGCTGCTGCTGCTGCTGTATGGACCGTTGAGGTACAGTCCGCTGCCGTACGGCAGGCCGTACGCATCCGCCAGCGAGGCGCACGTGTCGCTTGGCGCCGCCACGTGCCAGGCAGCGCACGCCGCGACCGGCGGGTCGTACGCCACGTCAACGCCCGGCGGTTGGCCGTTGTCGGCGCCGCCAACTGAATTGGTTGAGGGGGCGGCTGGCGCGCGCGGCCGGAAGGGTGGCCACGGCGGGAAGGCCGGGTGGCGGGGACGGTGGGGCTGGGGAGGAGAGGGCGTGGCGGGTGCGTCCAGAGCCGCGTCCGGCGGGTAGGCCGGTGGCGCCAGCGGAGGGGACGGGTATGCTGGTGTGGCTGGGGGCGGGTAGGAGGGTGCTAACGGCGGGTAGGAGGGTGCCGACGGCGGGTAGGAGGGGGTCGGGCTGGGGGGTGGGTACGCGGGCGCTGGTCCCAGGGGCGGCGTGAGCCCGACAGGGGGGCGGGCCCGGAGCTGCGTCGGTGGCGCCGCGAAGGTTGCAGAGAGGGGGCCGGTCGTCGCGGCCGGCGGCCGCGTGCGGCGTCGAGGCGGGGGCGGCCGCTGCCTAGCACGGTTCTGGGTAGAGCTGGAGCGCTCAGCTATAGGGCCGCCGTTGCTGGCTGGCGCTGGCGTGGGGCTGCAAGGAGCTGGGGAGCGAGGCGCTGTGGCTGCGTCCACGCTCCGAGTGGCCCCAAGCCGAGCAGGCCGACCGTGCCGCCGCGACAGCGTCGTTATCTGTGTGTAACAAAACGGGAGTCAGCGTTATAACAGCATCAAATCCAGACAGCTCAGCCGGTGGTCTGGCGCAAACGAAATGCGAAAGGGTGCGTGTGCGCAGAGCTTTGAACCAGGCGACTGAGCGAAAACTTACCACGCGCGACGCCCCAATGTGCTGACAGTTTAGCATCAGCACCAGAAGAGACGCGAGTAGCGCTCTCCGTCGCGCGGGCGCCCGCGAGAAGGTGCCCACTGCACTACTGGCGACCGACAGCTCTTTTGCCATCGAATGCAGCTCGTGGATATTGCTCCTGAGTTATCTCATGCTATTGCTTGGTGTGCGAAAAGAGCTGGGTAAAGGGGCGTCCGAAACTCGTTTGCGTGGCAGCGCGAGGCTGACTCTCTGCAGGGCGTTTGAAGCAATATCCATGTACATGAATGGAGCAGTCTTAACAAAATACATTGCCAATTGCAAAAGTCGCAAAATGCCCGAAAATGTTTCTTGGATCCGGCTCGCTGGCACGGACCTACATGTCGCCCTCAACCCACGTTTCGCCGAACCCCCAGCTTGGTCCGTACGGTTCAATCTCTCCCCTTGACTCTCACTACACTCAAGCCACTCGCCTCGTCGGCCTGTACCCCGGAATCAGCTAGGACTTCCTCCTTTCCGGCATCATCAGAAGCCAGCACCGCTCGTCCCGCGCGCCCTTCCCACCCTTCCTTTGACGACCGCTGAACCCCGACGCGTTTCCCGTCACTGCCTCCATAGCGTCCAGCGCGATCGCCATCGGCGCTCGGGCCGTTGCTGCTCGCACCAGCCACCTCGTCCTCATCTCCCGCCTCCACCAGCCCGACGTGGGCGCCGGCCGCGCCAGCATCGCCACCGCCACCGGCGAGCAGCTCCCGCCGTCTCCCCCGCCGCCGCCCCCTCCGCCGCCGCCACATTTCGGTGTGTAGGTTGTAAGCCCGGCGCTCCAGGCCCTGTCACACAAACCGGGCGGCATTCCTTTTGCCAAAGCCGAAATCAACGCTCGCACATGACCAAGCCGCAGCGTTCAGACGTCGAGGCGGTGCTTGGCGGCGCGGGGGTTATCCATTGCGGCCGGCCGGAAGCCTCTTTCCAACCCCCCCCCCCCCCCCCCAGCCTCGCTCTCACATCGGAGCCTGGCGCACCGCGATATGGGTTCCCGATAGCAGCCACGCACACGCCACGCTGCGTCCCAGTGTACTTGCGTCACGCGCGCTTGCCGACTCCGTCCCATCCCTTTACCCATCATCGCCCATCACCAGTCAGTCCGGCACGTGCCCACACACGCACCTTGAGTGTCAGCTCGTACGCGCGGCCGCCCTGCGCCCCTCGGTCCCACAGGAAGGCCGTGTGCCAGCGCACCAGGCCCATACGCAGCGCGTCGCGTTGCGCCGGCGTGTAGCTGCGCGCCAGGCCGGGCGTGCCAGGTGGGGCGTGTGGGGTGGGGCGGGTGAGGTGGGGCGGGTGAGGTGGGGGCAGGAGAAAGGGCGGGGGAAAGGGCGTAGGAGAGGCATGAGGCATAAAGGGCGTGTAATGGGCGAGTGCAGATACACACACACACACGTCATGACCTCTAATACACACGTGGAGACACGGCTGCGCACACGCACACGCGCGGCGCACCTGCGCAGGATGTCCAGGAGGCGTGGGATGTCGCGCGTCGGCAGACGCACCGAAAACTCCTGGGTTGGGTTGGGTTGGGAGGTAGGGGGCGGCGGGGACGCGGTCGGGAGGGGCGGGCGAGAGAGCTCAGGGCGAAACAGGGCGGAACCAGCTGACATCTCGGTTGCGCACTCAGCACGGCGGCAGGGTACCGACAACGCAGGTTCTTGTCACGTATCCTTAGAAGTCATAGAAGTCATAGAAGTCTTAGAAGTCTTAGAAGTTTTAGAAGTCTCACCTCGTAGGGGATGAAGTCCTCAAATGGCTGGTACACCATGTCCTGAATGAGCACCTGCGCAGTGGGGGGGAACGGGTTCCGGCGGGGCGGGTGGGCGGGCGGGTGGCGATGTGTGTGTGGGGGGGAGAGGCCATGTGCGGTGCCAGGTGATGCTGGACGACAGCAAGGATGCCAAGGGAAGGGCGCGGACGTGTGGTGCGATGTAGGAACGGCACTGTGGTGGAAGCAGTCAAGCCCGCCAGACCAGTTCAGACCAGTCCAGGCCAGTCCAGACCTGTCCAGACCTGTCTAGACCAGTACAGGCCTGCCCAGGCCAGGCAGGCAGGCAGCCAGCCCGGCACCGCCATCGCCACCCCCCAGCACACACCCGGGACAGTGTCGACCCTTCTTATCCTTGCGATTTTTACACACCCGGGACACGGGCTCACCGGGATGCAGCCCCAGGACACGGCCTCGGACAGCCGCACGCCCCAGCCGTGGCCTGTGCGTGTGCGTGTGCGTGAGGGGGGCAGCAAGGCGGTGGAAGGGAGCGCAAAAAACGATTCTGAGACGAGCACACAGCGTGCGCACTCAAGCGAAAGCACACGCAGGGGCACCGGGTTGAAACAGGCTGGTCGCTCGGGTCTCCCCACAGCCCTCCCCTCAGCCCGCCCCTCAGCCTGAACACT
Source organism: Chlamydomonas schloesseri (assembly GCA_016834595.1). Lineage (NCBI taxonomy): Eukaryota > Viridiplantae > Chlorophyta > Chlorophyceae > Chlamydomonadales > Chlamydomonadaceae > Chlamydomonas > Chlamydomonas schloesseri. The sequence continues at coordinate 340,426 of JAEHOD010000021.1, read as the reverse complement.
CTCTCGTCCCAGTCCTCACGTGCTCCAACGCCACAAGTGCGCACCGCCTGACACTCTCGTTCTGCCATGTTTTCCCTCTGCCGTGTTCTCTGGACATCGTCGATTCATCGAATCAACGCATACACACACAAACACACGGGCTACGCGGTGCCGTCCAAGCGGTATTTGGGTATACGTAAGTAACTCCGAGCGATTGCGGGGAATCCTCTCCGTTTCCGTTTGCTAACACACACACACGCACCGTACGGCGCCAGGCAGAAGTGCGCGGCGCGGTAGTGCTTGCCGTAGTTGGGCACCCAGCCCTCCACGAACTCCACGTCAGCCGGGCGCCGGTCCCCCAGGGCGGCCAGCATGGCGGCGATGGCCTGGCGGGTACGGCGGGGTGTACGGCGGCGGGGGTGAACGGGAGTGTACGGCGGTGTACGGCGGGGTGTACGGCGGTGTACGGGAGGCTGCTGTGGATTTGCTGTACAGGCGCTGTACGAAAGAGGCACACGCCACGGCACTGGCACGCGGCCAAGGCAATCGCCCTCCAGCTCCCAAATGTAAACCGCCCAATTTAAGCCGCCCGCCACACGCCAGCGCATATCCCTATCCTTGCGTCTACCGCCGACGCATCCTGTCTTCCCACACACGCAAGCACGCATGCGCACGGCGCTCGCACACATAAACACGCACACGCACACACACATACACACGCACACACGCACACATACACACGCACACATACACACGCACACGCACCTGCCGCGCCCCGCCGCTGTACTCCTCGTCCTTGGTCCGCAGCGAGCCCGCAAAGAAGAGCAGGTTGGTGCGGTCGGGGTCGGCGCCGCCCGAGCCCGCCAGCCACTGCGGGCACATGCACGTGATTCATTGGGTGTTGCGCACGCGCACGCGCGTGTGGGTACGGTATGCATGGGGGCATGAGCCACGCATATGCATGGGTGTGTGGGTGCGGGCATAGGGGCGGCGGGCACGGGACGTGTGCTCAAAGGCGTTAATTGCCCCCTCCCCCCATCTGGTGGTCGGCACCTCCAAACTGACCCGTACCACCCGCTACCCCCACTCCCACCCATGCCCCACCCATGCCCCATCCATGCCCCCACCTATTCAATGGTCGAATTGGTGATTGGAATGAAATACCCACCCCATCCACCCGCCCATACCTGGTAGTAGTCGGCCGCTCTGGGGGGAAACTCCTGGTATGGCGGCACTACTAAGTCGCGTTTGACCTTTAGGGGGGTGGGGGGTGTGCACGCATTAGAGTTAGGGGGGTGGGTGGGTGGGCGGGTGGGTGGGGGTGGGGCGTGGTGGGTAGGTGGGTGGGTGGTGGGTGGGCGGGTGGGCGGGTGGGCGGTGAGTAGGATTAAGGTGGTGGGGAGGGGTGGGCCATTCCACAACCCAAAGCAAGCAACCCGGATGACCCAACGCCCCCATCCAGACCATGGGGTGGGTCATTTGGGGGGGGGGGGAGGGGCGCGTAGGCGGAGGTGGGGTTTGAGGGGTCGTGGCGCGGGGCGGATGAGGTGAGCGGACGGGCGGCGCGCTGGCAAAGACAGGTGACAGATGCAGGCAGGGGACTGGGAGGGGGGCCGGGAAGGAGGAGAGGGAGGGGGGCCGGGAGGAGAGGGGAAGCAGGTGATGGAGGCGCAGGCGGTGGACATGCCCGCGTCCGGGGACACCGGCAAAGAACTGCAAGGCCTGCAAGGGCCCCAGACAGGGCCCCAGACAGTGGGGCCCTTGCAACTGCAAGGGCCCCAGTGCAAGGGCCCCGGACCCGCAGCCCATCCCGCCACCCACCACCACTCATGCGGCCGTGACCACCCCTGCCGCCCACCCCCGCCCCTGCCGCCCGGCCCCACCCACTCCCACCCCAGCCGCCCCAACCTGCATGCAACCCCACCACCCCTACCCACCCCACCACACCACCCCAGTTCCTCAACGGAAATGGTTTACCATGTAACCCCCCACCCACCCCGCCCCCCCAATCCCTCCCAACTCTAATGCGTGTACCCCATTTGCCTGTGCCTCACTCGCTAGTTTGGTTGTGATGTAGAATGGGCTGGTATTTACAACACCCTCACACACACACACCTGCATGCAGCCGTACTCGGGGTTGTTGGTGAGGGTGGTACCCTCCATGTGCGCCGCCTGCACGTGACACGGTAGGGTGGTGGGGGTGGGGGTGGTGGTGATGGGGATTAGTTCATTCCAGAAACCAAAGCGACCGGGAGGGGGCACGTGGGGGGGGGGCAGATCACGTGGGGAGCGTGGGGAGCGCGAGTCAAGAGGTGGGCGCTAACCAAGTGGCCACAAGGGAAAGGAGAGCAGGCAGAGGGCACGTGTGTATGTGTGTGGGGGGTTACACGCATCAGGGTTAGGAGGAGAAGGCGTAGGACGGGGTAGTTCATTCCAGAAACCAAAAACGAAACGACGGGGGGGGGTCACGGCGGTAGCGAGAGGTGAGAGGACGGGCGGGCGGGTGGAGTGGAGTCAGTCGCTGGTGCAGCAGTGCAGTGCAGTGAGGGGCGATGTGCAGCAGTGCAGTGCAATGAGGGGCCCAAGCTACCCCTTCCAAGCTATGTATGCCCTCATGGTTCATCATGGGTAGAGCCGTACATGCCCACCCACCCATCCGCCTCCCACACAACGTGCACAGCACCCGCTCGTGCTATGCACCCACCCACCCACCCGCCCACCCACCACACCCACCCACCCACCCACCCACCCACCCACCCACCCACCCACCCACCCACCCACCCACCCACCCACCCACCCACCCACCCACCCACCCACCCACCCACCCACCCACCCACCCACCCACCCACCTGCAGACCGAAGTGCACCAGCTTGATTGGGCCGTCCTGCGGGGCAGGGGAGGGAGGGAGAGGAGGGTGGAGGAGCGCAGTGCAGCAGTCGAGCAACAAAAGGAAAGCATGGGCGCATGCCACACCGCATTGATTTGCACGCGTTGCCGTGTTACAACACCCGCGCGCGCCGTCGCCCCCTGCCCCCTGCCCCCCCACCGCCATCCATCACCACCGCCATCCAATTCATCCATCCACCCACCGCCCCCTTCTCCCTGACACCCATCACCACTGCCCCCTTCTCCCCGCCCCCTTCTCCCCGCCCCCTTCTCCCCGCCACCCATCACCACCGCCACCCACCACCGCCGCCATCCATCACCAACCCCACCTGCAGCTCCCGCGGCGGGTGGCAGGCGCCGCGGTCGTTGTCCAAGAAGAAGAAGTGGTCACGGCCGCCTGGAGGGGCAGCGGCAGCAGCAGCAGCAGTGCGGCGGAACATGTGGAGGGGCAGCAGCAGCAGTGTGGCGGGACATGTGGAGGGGCAGCAGCAGCAGTGTGGCGGGACATGTGGAGGGGCAGCAGCAGTGCGGCGGGACATGTGGAGCAGCAGCAGCGAACGAACGAACGAACGAACGCGCAGGGTCAGGGTCAGGGTTTCGGACCCCAGGAGATTTGGTGCGGGCCAACAGGGACCGAGCAGCTGAAAAGGCTTGGAAAGATAAGAGTTGGAGGAATAGTGAAGGCTCCGATAGTGAAGGATCTCCCACCTGCCATATCACCACACGCCGTGCACATCCATTTGATGCCATGCCCCCACGTCACCCCCCCCCTCCCACATGAGCTGCACCCACTGGTCCGCCTGCATCCACCGCCCTCAGCCCACCTGAGCGGTTCCAGAAGGGCCAGTGTGTCGCCACGTAGCGCACCACCGCCTCCACCTGCAGCAGCAGCAGCAGCAGCAGCAGCAGCAGCAGCAGCAGGCGGGCAGAGAGGATCGAGAGTGAGAGCGAGCGGCACGGGGGGGGGGGGTGAGGGCAGTGTTTAGCAAGGGTGGCGCACATGACGCATATGGCGCACGTGGGTGCGGAGGGACAGGTTGTTAGGAACCACATGGCGCGACGCATGCAGACACAAAGCAAACAGTTCGCAGCTACCACCCCCAGTGCCTCCCTCCCGCACTCCGTCTCCCTCCCTCCAGCCGCCCATCCACGATGCCCCCGCCCACACCACCCACCCCCCACCGCCACCCACACCACCCACACCACTGCCGCCGCCCGCACCACCGAACCCCCTGACACACACACACACACACACACACACACACACACACACACACACACACACACACACACACACACACACACACACACACACACACACACACACACACATACCTGCAGGTTGCTGGGCCCCACGTTGGCGGCGTACCAGTACGCCAGCAGCGGCACATAGAACAGGCTGGCCTCTGCGTGTGTGTGTGTGTGTTAGAAAAGCACAAGGAGAGGAAGGGTCGACACCGTGCGTGCAGCATGCATAGGCAACGGCGCGCCATCGATCGTCGGTCGCTGCGCGTGTTACCTCGTTACCGCGTCATCGGGCCGAAGCAGCTCCACATACTTACCCGAATCGCGTGACCCCTCCCCACCGGGTGGAGCTACGGCCCTCGCCCCGGCGTTGCTGTCCCAATGCACCGTGTATGCGCCTAGAAATTTGCCCGATCCGTCCCAACCCGGCCCAAACCACCCAACCAAACCCGTAGAGACGTCCAGAACCACCGATCTCACCTGTGTGTGTGTGTGTGTGTGTGTGTGTTGGTAAACGGAAACGGAGAGGAATCCCCGCAATCGCTCGCAGTTACTGACGGATACGCACCGAATACTTCTTGGACGGTACCGCGTAGCCCCGGTAGTCATACTTACCCGCAGAAATAGCCTGGAACCCGTCGGGCGTTCGCGAAGCAAACCGACCCCGACATGCACCCATATGCTTGTGACATGCGCCTAAAAACGTTTACCCAGCACGCCTAATTCCCTGATTCCCGCCCGCTGTCCGTAGTCTCACCTACAGGCGGCAGAGGAAGCATGTGTGTGTGTGTGTGTGTGTTAGCTAGCACAAGGAATTAACAAGAATATTTGTGTGGGAGGGGGGGGGGCGTCATGTGAATATGAGGTTTGTAGCATGTGACGTGTGTGAGATGTGCGTCACCACATACAATGAAAGGCGGGGCTCAACCTGGTGCGGAAGGCGCTCAGCGGCGCGGCATGCCACCCGTCCCACTCTATCTATGGCCTTACCGTAGGGGTTCTCTGTCGGTGTCGGCAAGGCGGCGCACGCCGACACACGCCGGTGCAGCGGCCGGGCGGCGCGGCGCGGGGGTACGCCCAGCAGCGCAGGAAGCGGGGGGGGGGTTGTGGTTACCAGCCCAAACTAAACCAAACCCAATGCATAAGAGCGAGGGGGGGTTTACAAGGATAAGTAGCGAAAGGCAGCAAGGGGGGAAGCCAAGGCGCAGTGAGGCAGACTGAGAAAGCCACCACACGGTAGCGCCGCGGCAGGTGGTGCTCACACGTCTGCCGCCATGCATGTCCGCATCCACCTCCCGACTCCAATCAAACGAAGCGCCCACGCATATGACCACGTGGCCTGATCGCACACGCCCTATATCCTCAAGGCAGATAGAGTGCGTGGATGCGAGCAAGCAAGCAAGCAAGCAAACAAACAACTCCAATCACCCACCCACCCGTGCGCACGGCGGTGTCGTTCAGGAAGAACCTGAGGAAGTGCTCGAAGGCGGTGTAGATGGGGTCGCGGTAGCTGTCGGCGTCGTTGAACTCGCCGGGGAAGGCCACCTGTCATCGCACGCAAACAGCACGGTACGAATGTACGAATGTACGATTGTACGTTATGAAGCTTGACGCGGTGTTGGTAAAGTCGGGGCGCGCGTCAAGTGACGGGACGGGGGTTTAAGGCACCAGCCCAAACCAGCAGACCGAACCCGATGCATGCATGCAATTGAGCGAGCAGGTAAGCGGGTGAGAATGGATGCGCAGAGGGTGCAAGGGAGTACGACGTGACCCATTACGTGTGCTGAGGCACCTTCCCTGTCGCGCGCCCGTGCCCCCGACGCCACACCCGCCCATGTCCCGTCCACACCAACGTACGGGCGGTGTGCGCGTCGCCTCCCTCCCCCCCCCCCCGCTGTTCCTCTGGGCGTCGGCACTTCATAATACTTGACCCATACCATCCCATGCATGGCTACCCCGGTAACCCCCCCCCCCAAAACACACACACACACACACGCATACCTGCCATGGCAGCTCGTACATGTATATCTGCAGCTTGTGCATGGAGCTGCAAAGTGTGGCGAGCCATTGATTTATTTAGCGTTTGGATTCAGCGGAAGCATTGGCCCCGTGTTGAGGACAGCTGTGTGCGTGCCGAGCCCCCGATGCCCAGCCATGCGTGTGAGGCGCCCGCCTCGTTCGTTCCTGGTGCTTATAAGTTATAATAAAGCATTGGTCCATACTCACCCCTCCCCTCCACACACACCCCGTACGCACCCACGCTCGCCTCGGGTTCAGGCTCAAACTCACCGCATGTCTGGCAGCTCCGGCTGCTGCTGCTGCTGCTGCTTAGCCCCGCCGCGGCCCTCCTCCCCACCACTCTCTTCTTCCTCGCGCTGCTCCTCCTCCCCAGCCCCGGACGGCGGAGGCGCCAGAAGCGCTCCTTCTTCTTCTCCTTCTTCCTCCGCCTCCTCCGCCTCCTCCTCCTCCTCCTCCTCCGCCTCCTCCTCCTCCTCCGCCTCCTCCTCCTCCTCCTCCTCCTGCCGCTGCTGCTCCTGCCCTGCTACCTCCAGCTGGTACGCAACCGAGCGGCCGCAGCCCAGCCCCCAGCGCCCGGGGCGGCAGTGGCAGAAGCCGCTGCGGCAGGTGCCGGCGCCGCCGCAGTCGGGCGAGAACCAGCACGACTGAACGACGGAGGCGAGGGGAGGGGGGGTAGCCATCCATGGATGGTGTTTAATCAATAAAGAAGTGCCGATGTCCGGGGGGAACAGGGGGAGACCGGGCGGGGGCACGTGGCGGGGTGGGGTAGCAAGGGTACAACATAACAGGGCAGTTCGTTGTGCAGGAACCACGGTACGGAGTCGTCCAGCTCGGGCAAAGCAGGAAGAACGCCCAGTTCAGGCGTAGCTATCTAGTTACCAGCCAGCCAGCCTTCCCTTCAGTCAAGTCGTTTCCAACTTCGTGTGACCCGCAGTCCCGCACCTCAGGGTTCAACTCGGCGCAGGTGCGGCCCTTGAATCCCAGCCGGCACCAGCACCGCGGCCGCGGCTCCTTGGGCTTGTGGTCCTCTGCCGCCTCCCCACCCTCGAATACGTCATCCCACGTGGCCCCGTCCTTATCTTCATCTTCCCCCTCATCTTCATCTTCGTCTTCTTCGTCGCCCTTGCCGTTATCCTGGTTGCGCTCAAAGCTCAACTCCTGTCGGCAGCAAGCACGGTGTAGCATAATAACTGCATGAGTCATTCGGTGTGAGACCGGTTGTGCGCAAGGAGGTTGTGCGGCTGCTACACGCCACCCGCCCCACCCCAGCAACCGTGTTGAGCCAAGCGCCCCAGCAGCAGGGCGGATGCGGCCACCATGCGGCCTCCCAATGTGGAGTGTGGGCATAGCCGGCCGGCCATCGCCTGAGGGGTGAGGTCGCCTCGTGACTACTGCCCTCAGCGAGCCCTCACCACTTACCCCGCCACCCACCCACCCACCCACCACACCCACCACACCCACCCACCCACCCACCCACCCACTCACCCACCCACCCACCCACCCACCCACCCACCCACCCACCCACCCACCCACCCACCCACCCACCCACCCACCCACCCACCCACCCACCCACCCACCCACCCACCCACGCACCCACGCACCCACCCACCCAGGCGTCGGGGTGGGGCACCACGCACACGCCCTGCCCCTCGCTGCACCGGTCCTTGCAGCGGTCCAGCGGCAGCGGCCGCAGCAGCGCGCCCTCCCTCTTGCCCGGGGCGCCTGGGGGGCAGGGCAGGGCAGGGAAGGGAAGAGCGGAGCGGAGCGGCGCAGGTAGAGCGGAGCAGAGCGTAGCGGCAGGCATACGACCAGCCAGGCGTGGGCGCGAGGTACGTGTGTGACTGAGGCAGACAGATAGCTCGGCCGAGCCGGAACCGGCCGCAACCCCTCCACTGAACATCACCTCGGAACCCCCAACTACCTCACTCCAATCCGCTCCTTGCAACCAGCAGCCTCATGATGGCACGTACGCAACACACGGGTAAACGCGCTGCCACGCCGCGCCACACGCCACACGCACCCGCCAGCTCCGGCGCCCGCAGGCGTTTGCGGTAGCGGTTGCCGCCGTCCACCTCGGGGATGTGGCGGTACCAGGTGGTGGCGTTCAGGTTGGCGGGGTACACGGAGTCGTTGGCGGGGTGGCCCGAGTCGCTGTGTTAGGAAAGCACAAGGAGAGGAAGGGTCGAGTCGCTGTGTGCGTGTGTGTGTGTTAGAGATCACAAGGGAGAGAACAGCAGACATAGGACAATGCGTGCGTGTGTGTGTGTGTGTGTGTGTGTGTGTGTGTTAGATACCACACGGGAGGCAACGAACAAGATAACGGTCTTGTATGCGATGCGGAGAACGCGTCGCTGTGTGGGTACCATGTGCAAGGAAACGCGCGCGCGCGCGTGTGTGCGTGCTGTGTGTGTGTGTGTGTGTGTGTTAATGAAAACAGAACAGACAGGGAGAAGCCCGCCCCAACGATTCGAGTTACTAATGTGTTAGAAAAGCACAAGGGAAAGGGTCGACACTGTGTGTGCATGTGCGTGTGCGTGTGTGTGTGTATGTGTGAAGAAGTGTGGCTGTATGACCAGGTGAGCAGAGCGGGGCGGAGTGAGGGCGGCCAGGTGGGGCGGTGGCGTTGCGCCCCCGTGGCATGGGAAACCCACGTCTGACTTCCTGTCCTCCACCCCCATCGGAGCATGGGAATGGACAACCCTTCCTACACTCCCCGGTTGAATTGGGAATGGGAGCGAACTATCCCCTCCTCGCCCTGCCGAAGCACAACCATTTCCTCGTACACCTATTCAGATACGCTCTACCTAGTTTGGGTTCGCTTTGGGTTCTTGCATGATCTGCCCCTCACACATACACACCGTACTGCCGCCCCACTGTACTGCTGCCTCACCCGCCCACCTGTTGTACAGGTAGCAGTGCGCGCGGTACAGCCCGCGGCCGGCGCCGTGCGTGCACACGTCCTCCAGGTCGGACCCCGTGAAGGGGCTGTCGGGTGGGCAGTACAGCCGGTAGCACTGAGGGGTGGGGCGGGTTTGGGTGGGTTTGGGTGGGTTTGGGTGGGTGGGTGGGTGGGTGGGTTTGGGTGGGTTTGGGTGGGTGGGTGGGTAGTTCATTCCAGAAACCAGAAGCAGTGGGTGGGTGGGTGGGTGGGAGGGGTCGGGAGCGGAGGATGGGGGATTATGGAGCGGAACAGGGGGTGTGTGAGCGGAGGAGGGGGCGGGGTGGAATGGCAGAGGCGGGATAGCGAGTAGGGCTGCGGGGAAGGAGTAGGTGAGGGCGGGCGTCCAGAGGGGAGTGGGAGGTCCCGGCGAATGCGGCCACCCGGCTGGTCTGGTTCCGGTCTTGTGCCTACACGTTGCCGCACTCATCACCTTGGCCAGGGGCCAAGTACACACACGCTCAAACCATAGGTCACTGAATCTTCAACCAGCGTTGCGCCCACCCGTGCCGCCGCCAGACACCGCACACCCCCAACCCTGCGCCAACCCCATGGCCGCCCCCTGCCGCCAACGCGCCACACCACACCACACCACACCACACCACACCAAAGCCAGCGCCTTCCAGCTAGCCACCAAAAACAGCCACCATCCCATCCCACCTCCCTGTACCTCCCTGCACCTCCCTGCACCTCCCTGCACCACCTTGCCCCCCTCCGCTGACACGCACACTCCCCGCGCCCCGCCCCGCCCCACCTCGCGGTAGCACTCGCAGTTCTTGGGCACGGTGCTGCCGCAGTAGCCCGGGTCACGCGGCCCCGACCGGCAGGCGGCCATGCGGTCGTGCTGGCAGGCGGGGCCTGGACGCGGGGGCGACGTTTGCAAGGCGGGTTGGGCCCGGTTGGTGTATTAGGCGAGGTGAAGTCGCGAGGTGGGGCTGGGCGGTGTTTAGGCGACTTGGCCCGGAGTTGTCACGGGCACAAAAAAGGGAAGGAGGGTTCTCATTTAAAGGGTGTGACTGACACGGACCCGTACGGCCAGGAGTAGGGCCGGAGGGTGGGCAAGGCTGCACAGCACTCGAGGGGGCAGCGCCATTGCGCGCGAGGCTAGCTCACCATCCCATCCCCAGGGGCACATGCACACGCCGCGCTCCGCGTCGCAGTTCCCCCGCTCGGTGCAGCCGGGCGGGCATGGCTTCGGTCGCTGCACCACCCGCGCTGCGCGCTCCGCAGCCGAGGGCGACCCGGCTATTCCTACTGAGCTGAAACTAACTATTAAAGCATGTAATACGAGCGCGGGAACCAGAAGTCGCAGCAAACGGACGAACTTTGGCATGTACGCTTCGCGCGGCTGCACGAGACAGCTTCTTCACGTGAGTTTAGTATGCATTGCTGCCATAGATGAAATTGCATTTCTGCGTTCGACAATCCCAGTGTTCGAGCCTAATCTATCCTGCGCAAAACCATTCTTCATTTCCTTCATGCAGCAGCTGAGCAGCGGGAGCTCATGCAAGGCTGCATCGGTGGGCCAAGATGGTAGACATGCATTATAGATGCGGGCAGAGAGCCAGAGAGTGAGAGGGCGGCTGACAGGCCGAGGAGGGGGAATCGAAAGTCGGGCAGAGTCAGGCGTGCCGAGCAATGATGGTGTTTCGCATGTTCAATGGGCGTGCTGACAGCCGCAGGTGTTTTACAATAATGCTGTTTGTTCCCTATATGCAATCCAACTTCATTTAACAACTTCGCATCTGCGACAATGCCGCCGCGGAAACAAGAAGCAAAGGTCGCGGATACTGCTGCCTCGAAAAAACAAAAGCAACAGCAGCCGCAACAACAGCAACCACAAGTTCCCGCACCAAAGCTGCCAAAGCTGGTCGCCAAGCACGGTTTGGAGCTGCACGGGCTGTATCCCGAGGACGCGCCGACCATTTACGCGCTGCACAATGCGCTGTCAGCCTCCGAGTGCTCTTCGCTGCTGGCTTACCTTCAGGTGCCTCGAGAGGGAATGTTGTGGTGGGGTCGACCCCACCGAGGGCAGGCTTGGCGAGAGTGAAACGAGGCATCGGGTTCATGTGGGGGTGGGGGCGTGGGGTGGGGGTGGGGGCGGGAGTGGGGGTGGGCTCACGCGGGTAAAACAAGCGCTGTTGTGGGGATAGACTGTGGGGCACTGCAACACTCGCATCCCATACATATACCTCCTCACAAGCCTCAAGCCAACTGCCTGCCAACTCTCGACCAATGTCCTGACCATCTCACTCCCCGAAACACCATACCGCATCGCACCTCTCCCCCCCCACACACCCCCCACACACAGTCAAACTGCGCGCTGACGCGCGTGGCGCACGCCCAGACCAAGAGCATCGCGTGGCGCGACGTGGATCGAGTGGAGTTCGTGAGCCCCCAGCTGAGTGCCGCGGTGTGGGCCGCCATCCAGGCGCCGCTGCGCGCGGGGCTGCCAGCCACGACGTCGCGCGGCGGCGTGCCAGAGGGGCTCAACGCCAAGTGGCGCGTGTACAGGTGCGGCGGGTGGGGAGTGGTCGTAGGAGCCCGGTGAGGGGAGGGGGCAGGAGCAAGGGGGGAGGGCGGCGCCGTGGTCCCGAAGCCGCTCGTGGCAGACCAGGCGAATGTGAGGAAGGGGGCGGAGCTGCTGCCCCGCGTGCTCACAGCTGCCCGCGCACGTGCCCCCATGCAAGTGCACGCCCGTGCCGTCGCCCCTGCCATTGCCCGCACCCCCCGGCAGGTACAAGGAGGGCCAGGGCTTTGGGCCGCACTACGATGAGGAGGACGCCTGCCCCGCCACCGGCCGCACCAGCTGCTACACGCTGCTGCTCTACCTAAACGACGTCGCCTCGGGTGGGTGGCTGCGTGGGTGGCTGGCTGGCTGGTTGGTTGGTTGGTTTCACCTGCGTCACACTTCCACCCGCCCAAGTTTCGACCTGCTCTGCAACTGCCAACTGCTAACTGCCAACTGCCGCTGCAGGCGGCGAGACGGTGTTCTACCGCAGCCGGGGCCGCGAGGTGGCGGCGGTGACGCCGGCGCTGGGGCTGGTGGTGGTGCACGCACAGGTGCGTGTGTGTGTGTGGGGGGGGGGGGTTACCAGCCCAAACTCAACCAATGGGGGGGGTTGTTAAGCATGTGTTGGCGTGCGGGGCCGCGGAATGGGGAAGGCTTTACGGGCAACCCCCCCCCAGTGAATGCTGGAGCCGGCTTGCCCTACCGGCTCTTATCCTGAAACCCGGCATCCGCCCGCAACCTCATTGTTACTTGCATTGGTTGCATGTTGCCCTCCCCGGTGCCTACACCTGTCAGGGCCCGGACTGCCTGCTGCACGAGGGGCGGCCGGTGGGGCGCGGCTGCGAGAAGTGGCTGCTGCGGAGTGACGTGCTGGCGGCGCCAGGGCCGGAGCCAGCAGGGTGGGAGGCGGAGGCGGAGGCGGAGGCGGGGGAGCGGGCGTGAGGGGCCGCGCGTGAGGGGGCCGGCGCCCAGGAGGAGCAGGGCAAGGAGGACGGCGCTTCAGGGCGCTGCGCACGCGCCCGCGGTGGATGGTGGACTGGTGCCAGCGATCTGGGTTACGTGCCGTGCGTCGCGTTTTGCGCCGCTCTGGGGGTGGCTGGCTGGCTAGCTAGCAGGAGAGCTGCCTGGCCGCCCTCAGTATACCATCCGCGATGCGTTGCAAGCCTGCGCGACAGTGACAACCATTTGGCGGTCAGCGCTTCCAGGCCGCATTTGCAGGGCCAAAAGTCAACTGCGCACACGCCTGGCATTACCTAACAAGGTGCGCACATGGGCGTGGGTTGGGGATTACTAAGGAAGCCGGTAGGTACCTCCGGTGCCACGGTCGGTGTATGGGGAGACGTGGGGGTACGGTGCGTCAGCACGTGAGTTCGCGATGATAGCGAGTCCGTCACACGGCGACCTTCATCGGGCCGCCCTGACCAAACAGGTTGAACGGGCTTAGCGAGCGCATGTGTTACACGGCTGAGTACATTCCCCTCGCCGTGCACCGTGTGAGACTTTGCAGGCTCCTCCTTTTCAAGCATGTATCCCGAGATGAAGCCCCGATGCTGGGTGCGAATTGCTGCTGGGTGACGGCGCTGGCCGTTGCCGGCCCCACGGCGGCGGCTGCCGTCCCCACGGCGGCGGCGCAGGTGCAGCGGCTCGGGCTGTGGCACCTGCTCCGCCACTACCGTCAGTGGGGCCAGCGGCGGTGGCGCCTGACGGTCCATGTGCGGACCCAGGAGGTGTGTCGCGTGTTGTGTGAAGGGGCGGTTCCCAGGTTCTAATAACTAATCCGCGCGAGCCCATGTACCAACATAGTACGCTGCACCACTGATGCATGTGCAGGTGCTGGAGCACGCGTTCCAGCAGCTTGCCGGCGGGAGGCGCAAGGAGGAGGTCGTCGTTGGGTGGGGCAACACTGGCGGAGGAGGCTTTGTCGGCAGGAAGGGGTGGGGCCCAAACCGGGCACTGCTCCGCCTGCTGGTGGACAAGCAAGTACGCGCACCTGGTGGTGCACGTGGACGAGTTCTACACATCACAGGCAAGATGGGAGCAGACGGGACGGGATATACAGGTAGTCGGGTAGCCAGCCAGTAAGCTTCACGCTGAACTCTTGCCATTCGCCCTCCTCAGGTGTGCGCGAAGTGCGGGCGGCGCTTGCTCAGCGACGGGAAGCGCTGCCTGCAGGCGGTCGTGCCGTGGGGGGGGGCCTCACATGCCCATCAAGTCCAAGTGTGCAACCACTGCGGGACAGTGTGGGTGAGACCACTTCGCGGGTCACGGCGACGGGTGACACGGGTCTGAAGGGGTGGACGGGGTCGGGGCTGAGTAGACGGATAGAATGGTATGTGGCCAACAACTCTTCCCTCCCAACGATGCGGGGACGTGACGTCAACTCCGCAACCAGCATCCGGCACGCGCTGGTGGCGATGCTTCTGGGACACAAGCGGCCTGCATCGCTGCTGCCTGGCGGCGGCACGGGGCCCGGCAGCAGCGGCGGCACCGGGCCCGGCGGCAGCGGTGACACGGGGCTCAGCAGCAGCGGCGACACGGGGCCCAGCAGCAGCGGCGGTGACGGTGCACGTGTTGGTAGCAGAGGGGGCAGACAAGGCCCCGTGGAGGAGAAGGGCGCGGCGCCGCCCAAAAAGCGGCGCAAGCGCGCGGGCTGAGGAGCTGACTGGTGTCTAGGTAGCGGTCCGCAGTGGGGCAAGCAAGGCCTGTGGTGTTGTAGGCAGCAGTGGTACGACAAGTAGTGCGGCTGCTGTTGAATCCTGCACTGCGTGTTGGCTGGCTCCTGCTGTGGTGCCGCGACTGTTGGGCACCTAGGTTTGGCTCGGTGCCTGACCAAACCGACCCCGGCTATGTCCGGGCGATGAGGTGGTTCGGCCTCAGACTGTGGAGGGGCTCAGCCCCTTTTCCCTGACACAGGGGAACACTTGTCAAGCATCATGCAGTCACTTCTTCACGGGGGGGGTGGTTACTTCAAGCGAATGAGATTTAGACCCGTGCTGACGATGATCCAGCTCAGGGCTTAGGACTCGGCACAAGACACGCGTGTCTGAATCCCACACGCCCATATCCACGCGAGTCAAGGGCCCCAAGTCCAAGCATTTTGTAGCCCTCTACCGCACTGCAGACGTCCCCGATGCCCAACATTCCTCGGGCTAGGCGCGGGGTGGGAGCGACCTCGGGGCTCCTCGGCATTTCAGGAGGGCGACAGACGTGGCTCCGAAAGTTGTCACAAACTGGCGCTTATTTCCCCGCGTTGCTTGCTGCCAACATAGTTTGCCCTATAGGCCAATAAACGCGGGCGCTTGCGACTATCCATGCGGTGTGATTATGTGAACAAGGGAGGTGGTCCCCGTGAAGCACGGGAAAAGCGGGCTGATCCCGCACCACATCCACCGTCTGAGGCCGAAGGTCTTCGATAGTACCTCATCTCCCGGACAGCCGGGGTCGGTTTGTGCAGGCACTACCAGCCGGGTGCGCAGTCGCTAATCCAGACGGTCAAGCCACAGCACGATTAAGCAACCACACTACTCATGCTGCCTACATCACGTGCTCTCACTCGCCCGTGGACCGCCAACTCAGACACCGGCCAGCAATATTAGCCCGCGTGCCGGCGCCGCTTTTTGGGCGGCTCCGCGCTCTCCTCCGGGACGCTTCGCTGGGGGGGGGCTCAGCCCAAAAATAGATGGCGCGCAGGGGTGATGGCGCGCAGCTTTCTCCAGGTGTGCGTGCCCCTGCACTGCTACAGATGGTGTGTCTCTTGCCTGCTCTTGCACGTGCCTGGTGCCCTTACTTGTCCTCTGGGCCACCTGACCCGTCGGGAAGTGATGTCGTGGCTTGTGCAAATTGCTGCAGACACGGCTGCAGATGCCAACTCGTCCGAGGCTGAGGCCAGCCCATTCTGGCGGCAATGCCGGATGCCAGTCGACCAGCAGTTTTTATGGTTCACGTATTGTTATTGATTTGTCGCATCTGTATAATTTCTGAGACACTGACCCGGCCGAAATGGCGCAACCCAGATCACAACAGAAAAAGACAGACCTGCTCTCGACTTTGCGCTGTATCGGACTTGACGTAAATGACACGCTGTATGATGCGCTGCGAGCATATGGCTGCGTCTCGAACGCGCGGCTGGTTTGCCGCGAGTTTTGTGACTCGATTGATAAGTCAGTTCGGGGGCTGCACTTCCGCCTATGGTCAGATGGTGCTCTAGAAGGCATGTCTATGCACAAATGGCCTCGCCTTCAGGAGCTAAGCCTAACGATAGACCAAGAGGAAGAGGATGAAGATGAAGAGCCCGCGGCCGTCGCTAGGCTTGCGGTCGACAACTTCGCGGCATGGCTAGGGTGCCAGCCAGCGGACAGCCTCGAAAAGATCACGACTTTCAGGCTCTACGACTCGTGTGAGGATGCGTCGGTGCTTAGTCCGCAGCTGGCAGCAGCTGTTGCGCAGTGGCTCCCAAAGCTCAAGGTAATGTTTCCAGCTGGTTTGCAACCAACGGTGTGATGCACCACATCCGACTGAATATGCGGGCTTGGTGAAGCGTAGCGGATTAAGGCGATTCATGGCCGGGGGAAAGACACGGGTAGGCATGCATGGCTGCATGGAGCTGTGCATGGAGCCCCTGGTCTCACGGCGACTACATCTCGTGGTGGCGCTAGCCATATAGCCATATAGTTATGTTGTTTTGTTGTGCGCACGCCGAGCCGTGGGTTCCGTCACGAGTGTCGGAGGTACAGCCATGTAGTACGGTAGTCTAGGTGGCAAGTGCAGCGTCAGCCCCAGCCGCTTCATGCGTGTCTGGACCGTTTCCTGGCCCCCCTGTACAGGCCCTCGCACTCGACTGCGCGGAGCCTATGAACAATCAATTCCTGCGCGCCATCGTCCGCGGCGGCCTAGGCAGGCTGGAACATCTGCAGACCCTAGAGCTGCGCACGGCCGCCATGCTCAGCGTGGTCCCGCCGCACCAGCAACAACACAGCGGTGCCGGCCATTGCTGGGGCCAGCTGCAGGAACTCACACTCGGTAGCTGTGCCCAGCTGTCAGACACTGAAGGCGCGGGCCTGGCGTCTCTTCGCAGCCTGCGCTCCCTGGATGTGTCTAATGGGCTATACTGTGATGCGGCTGAAGATCTGCTGCCCCTGCTCTGCCACCTGCCGCCCAGCCTGGCCACGCTGAAGGTCAGCATGGAGAATGGGTGTGTCCCGCTGGAGGCTGCGGTTGAAGCGGGGCAGCTGGTGGAGGTCACCGCTCACGCGGTGGCCAGGGGGCCATATGTTCGCTGCACGGGCGTGCTGGACCTCGGGCACCTGGCGGAACGCCTGCTGGTGCCCTACCTGGACGGCAGACGCGCCACGCTGCGGCGCCTGACGCTGCGGCAGCTGT
Source organism: Chlamydomonas schloesseri (assembly GCA_016834595.1). Taxonomy (NCBI): domain Eukaryota; kingdom Viridiplantae; phylum Chlorophyta; class Chlorophyceae; order Chlamydomonadales; family Chlamydomonadaceae; genus Chlamydomonas; species Chlamydomonas schloesseri. The sequence goes on along the minus strand of JAEHOD010000021.1, from coordinate 323,467 downwards.
CGCTGGCGCAGGCGGGCAACTTTGAGCGACCTGAGGGGCCCGCGGCGCTGGCGCACGCCGGGCAGCTGCTGCGGCGGTGCCAGGTAGTGGAGCTGGAGGAGCTGCAGCTTTCGGTTGAGACACCTGCGGCGTCCGTGGCGCAGGCGGTCGAGCTGCTGGGGCCGCCCCGGCGGCTGTGCCTGAAAGTCGGCTCTCGCCACCCAGTGGTGCTCCTGGTGCCCTGGCTGCGCGCCAGTGAACCGGCGGGTGCGGCAGTGGAGACAGCGGGCGGCGACGAGGCGGCATCAGGTGGTGGCGGCGCCTGGCAGCTGCCGCCGCCGCAGCAGGTGCTAGCGGCAGCGGCCAGCCGGCTCCTTGCCATGCCGCCGCCGGCCCAGCCTAATGCCGAGGTTGGCGGCAGCAGCCCTGCGGTGCTGGTGCTGCGAGGGCCGCTGGTCCACGCCTTGGCTCAGACGCCGCAGCTGTTAAAGGGCTGGGTTCGCTGGCTAGTTAGCGAGGCGCTGGCAGCTAGACAGAGCGCCGGGGCTCGGGCAGATCCGCATGCCACAACGTACTATCAGCTGCTTCCGAACGTGCAGGCGCTGCTGGTTCAGTCGGTCAGCTCCTGCAATAACCGCTGGCTGGATGCGGCGGTGCGCTCGGTGGCGCCCGGCGCGCATCTGGAGGCGGCGTGGGTGGCGCCGCGCTGGCTGCCACCGATTTTGTGCCGCACCTTTTTGCCGTGGCCGTTCATCAGGTGCCTACAGCAGGTGTGTGCATGCGTGGCAGGCATAGTGCGGGCCGCTTGGGAACCAGCTCGTATCACTTAGCCTCTGGCCCTTGGGGCCCGGCCCTTGCCTTGGCATTTACCTCGGCGTGTTGTTGTTGTTCCATTGCCCGACCGGACGCCGCCCGCACAGGAGCTTGACAAGGCGTGGGCGCGGCTGCAAGCGGGCGCGCGCGGAGGAGGCGGTAGCGGCGGCGGCGGCGGCGGCGGCGCGGGCAGCGGCAGCGGAGGGCCCGACAGTGGGGGCGGCGAGGCCGATGAGGCTACTGGGTCGAGCGCAGGCACGGCGGCAGCACTGCAGGAGACGGTGCTGTGGCTGCAGCAGCTGGGGCGAGTTGTGGAGGCTGGATACCTGCAGATTGAGGAGTTCAGGGACTGACAGCACGGCGGCGAGAGGCAGGTATGGCTAGCATGGCGGGCCCGGCCGAGGGCTTGCCAGACGGTGACACGCTGGCGGATGGTTGTGGTGTGTTAGAGATCACAAGGAGGTGATTGTGGTGTGTGTGGAAGGGCAGGCCTCATAAGCTAGGCAGGGACTTGTGCGTGAGCTGCGGACCGGCTGAGATGCCGCAGCAGCGTGCCTCCGACCGTGATGGCAGGAGAATCAGTTAGAGCAGGAGCAGGAGCGAGGTGCGGTACGTGTTGCGTGGGCAGGGTGTGGGGCGCGGCTATCCACCTGCGCTGCTCTGCCCGACTTGGCGGTGATGGCACCCCGGAGCCGGCAGATGCCCAGCTGATGTAATGAGCCGCGCGGTCTGGTCGGCTTCGGTTTGCATCGGTCGGCTGGCCGTAGACTACGGATTACTGCGCATCAGAGGCTTTGGCTTGCGCAGCAGAAGGGGTCGTTCGGTTGCATCAGTGATAATTCACCGGGCTGTTTGAACACGGCATCAACCCCATCAACCCCTCGCCAGCCAACTTGCAGCCACAACGCCCGCCCATCGCCAGACCAGACACCTTTGGTCGGGCGCCTTGGACGTGAGGTCGTGAGCAGCGCTCATGGAGTTGGCAAGGGGCAAGAAGGCAAATTCCCGGCAGTGTCGGAAGCCCCCCATATATCCAAAAATACGAGCAGGCAAGGCATAGGGATCAGAAACAAGAGAAACGCGCTGCTGTTACTGTACCGACGTCGGTAGCTGGTTGGAGGTTGCTGAAGCGTTTTGCTGGCGCGCATTCCTCACTCTCCGGGCGCCCGGCCAGGTCGTGAGCAGCGCGAGGCGGCGAGGGCATACAGCCAGCTCCCTGCTCGGGTGCAAAACCAGCTCTCTGTCATATGTCCGTTCAGCTCCCTCTCCGGCTTTCCCTCACGGGTGCGCGGCCTCATCACGGCCTGCGCGCCTGTGGGTTCACTAGGCTCTCACGCTCTTAGGTGCCATGAGTCAACCGAGTTCGCTGAGTTCTGTTGTAACAGTAACCCCGCCACACAGCGTCTCAGCCATGTCGCCGCCCACACGTACGCAAATGGAGCAGCCTGGGCCCCCACCCATCCCCCCCCGGCACGGGCCACGTCAGCCATCAACGCGCACACACACACACACACACACACACACACACACACACGCGTCTCTTTGCACGCACAAGTCTTTCATGGTACTCTCCCTTGTATTCTCTAACACACACACACACACACACATCCGTCGCGTTCCCTTGCCCTTCATCATCATCAGGATAATGCAGCCCTTCATCTCATCCCCGTCCCTCGCCTCCACAAACGACTAACACGACGCCTATTTCACCGAGGCCGGCTCCCGGGACTCGTCCGCCTCCTCCTCCTCCTCCTCCTCCTGCTGCTGCTCTGCCCCCGCCGCCCCCGCCTTCTTGTCCGCCAGGGAGCTCAGCTGCGGCGCGTAGTACTCCTTGTGCCGCTCCATGCATTCCCACAGCGGCCCCATCACGGAGGCGCAGCTCTCCACGTCCTCCCGCCCCTCGGCCTTGACGGCGTCCACGCAGTCCAGCCACACCTGCGGGCGGCGGTGGGTTTGGGTTTGGCGCCGTCGTGGTGGTGGGTGGGTGCGTGCTGGTGGATGGGTGGGTGCTGGTGGGTGAGAAAGTGGGTGGGTTGCAAGGATATGTGGCGAAGACGGCGGGTGGAGGTTCATTCCAATTCTCGACTCGACCATTTAAGCCCAGGTGGTGGGTGGGTGGGTGGGTAAGTTTGCAACGACACTCGTGCGAAGTGCAGCAGGCAGGTGGTCGACATGAGGAGGGGCAGCGCGCGTGTGCCAACACCTGGAGGGGATTGCGGTTGTGGCGGTGGGAAGGGGCCATGGCCATTTCATTCAAGCCCGCATGTGGACATTGTGCATGCGTTGTGAAGACAACGTGGAAAGGGTTCGGGGGCCCGCGCCCTTGTGACGCCGTCCATGCAGTCTGGCAAACCCCACGTGCGTGTGGTGGCGGATGGTTTCTAAGATTGAGTGCCGGAACGCATTGCATGGGTTGCAGGGCATGCAACTTGACACGTGATGCGGAGTGCGTCCGGTGCAGGGCCTCAGGGCAGGATGCGCACGTGGGGAAAGGGTCGTGGGGTCGAGGGCACGTGTGTCCCCGGAGGCCTCCTGCACGCGGCCACTCCACACGTACCGTACATTGTATCACAACCAAATGATCATGAAGCAGTCCCCGGCGCGGGGCGCCGCACCCTGGTGCGCATGTCTTTGTCTTATACATACCCGCTACTCGCATCCTAACATTCACTCAGCCCGCACTAGCTGTGCCAGCTCGAGCTCTATGCCGTTAGCCCTCCCAACGTCCCAGTTCCGGGCATATCCTAGCATCCACATGACGCGGCTTCTGCCAGCATCACGAGCTTCAGGTGGCCCTCCCACAGCCCTCGCATCACGAGCTTCAGATGGCCCTCCCACAGCCCTCGCATAGTTATTTCTCGGGCGGTCGCCCAAACCAGCGGGCGCCCAAACCAGCGTGAGGGTAGGGGTATGGCCCCTCTGGGCCCGGCAGCGTGCGGCATCGCCGAATCCACCACCCCGGTGTGGTCAAGCCAGCCACGCGCCACGCCATTCACCAGTTTGTCGTTTATCCACGGCCCTTAAGCCCCCGCACACGGCGTGTTACCGAGCCGCAACACCACACGGACACGCCCCGTGCCGGACTCCCATCATTAACCCCTGGCCTCTCCCGCCCCGAAGGCCCCCAAGCTTAGGCCCCCTGCTATCACGCGGCGCACCTGGAACGGCTCCTTACACCCGCCCGCCTTCATCCATTTGCACCAGCCGCACTCCTCCTCCTCCTCGCCCTCCGGCTGCTCGCCCGCTTTCCGCTCGGCAGTCCCGCTGGGCCCGGGCTCCTCCGCAGAGTCGGGCTTTGGCTCAGCGCGCTGCTTCTCTGGTTCCATTGACTTGGCTGCAGCGGTTGAGAGCTAAATGGAGTCGGGCTCAAGGCTATTGGTGGCTTGAGCAAAAACCGAGTGATGGATTGGTCGCGTTAAATGAATCTCGGCGACGCGAGGCAAAGCCTACGTGCTGTCTAATCTATCACAGCAAACACATATGTGGGCAGGTATAACAGGTGAGAAGATGCCAAATTGTTCTGGGTCGGCTGGAGCTCATGCATGCGGCGAAAGTTCCATGCACTTGCCGCCCTCCACCCGCGACGAACGCCTTCCCCCTCACGCGGAACCTGCGCCCTCCATTTCAATCCATGCACGCAAGCTCTCCACGCGCTACCTTTCGCCTCTACCAAAGCTATGCGCTAGTCGCAGCTGTCAAGGGGTCCCGCGGGTCAAAGCGGAACAAGCAAGCACACTCCGCGGCCCTCGCTTCTCCTCTTCCTCTTCCTCTTCCTCAGTTCCTCCGCCGGCTTAGCCAAAGTTTAAAGCCACAACCACAGCACAGCTGCGCCTATGCTAGGCGGCGGGTCCGCTGGCGCCGGAGTTAGCTCGAGGCGTTCGCTGTGGATGCCGCCGCTGCCGCAGGTGCGGCTGCTGCCGCGCGGGGCCCCCCCTGCTGTGCAAACAATCCAAGTTTATTGTTTCGAGCACAGGGAATTAGGCGTGCGTCTGCAGGTTTACCAAAACGTGTCACGCCTACGTGTCATCGCTTGCGCTTCTCCCCTTCACCCTCCCCTCGCACGCCGTGTCGGCCGTCAGGCCGCCGGGGCTGCCGTGACGCCGCCCCAACAACGCCAGGACCCCGGAGCCACCGCCACTACTGCTGCATCGCCCGCTGCTGCTATCAGGAGCGGTCCTGTCCCAAGAATGGAGCCAGGCCCTGATATCCCTGCGACTGGGACGGCGGAAGCGCAGATCAGGGCGAGCATGGTGGCTGCGGCGCTCACCAAGCCCCTGCCTCCTCCTGCCAGTGGTCCGGATGACAAATTCGCCGCGGCGCCGGCGGGGCCGACAGAGTCTGCGGCGGCAGCGGCAGCAGCAGCAGCAGCAGCAGCAGCAGCGGCAGCAGCAGCAGCGGCAGTAGCTTCGCCGGATGCGTGGGAACAGGTGGTTCCGTCATCCGCAGGGCTGGAGGTGGGCGGCGCGGGGATGCCTCCGCCGACGCGGGCGGCGGAGGGGGCAGCTGCGGGCGCTAGCGGCGCCACCGCCGGCCATGCAGGCAGCAAGCGGCAGCCGCAGTCCCCATCGCCATCGCAGCAGCGGGCTGGGGAGGAGGCCGGCGGTGGCGGCGGAGCGGCGGTAACCACCGGGGTGTTTAATAAGGCTGCTGCTGCGGTGGCGGCGGCGGATGAGTCGGCGGAAGGGGCAGGCGCGGCGGAGGGTGGCCGGCAGGAGCCCCCTGGCGAGGAGCGCGACGCGGCGTGGGCGGCCTTCCAGGTGCGTGGGTGAAGGAGGACGAGCGGCGCCCAGCACAGAGCCGCGTCCAGGGGGGAGGGGGCTTGGCTTGGGGATGGCGCGTGGGGCCAAGGAGCTAGGGGATGGGTGGTTGGCGATGCAAGGGTGGCCGGTGATGACTAGTGTACGGGTCAGGTAAACGTGGGTTAGGGGCAGGGGCAGGGGCAGGGGCGAGTCAGGCCTGTGGCATGGGGGTTATGGCGGGAGGCTGGGGGCGAGTTCCACACTTCCACCTTCATGCAAGCGGGAGCCTGCAGGGCCTTGCAACACTTGCAATAATGGGGATGCGTGGCGGGCGGCCTGGGCTGTAGAAGGCGGCCTAGCTATAGCTTCAAAGCTGTGGATGGATCCACGTGCAACCCACGGCGCGCACACCGGCTGCTGTTACCGGTATCTCCTTGTGATCCCTAACACCTGCTGCCCCGCCGCCTCGTTCCACATGCGCACAGGAGAACCAGCGGCTGCTGCGCAGCGGCCCCGTTCTCCATGCACCGCCGCTGCCACCGCCGCCGCTGCTGCCCATCGTCACCAGCACCACCGCGACAACGGGCAGTAGCAATGCCGGTACCGGCAGCAGTAGCAGTAGCAGCGGCGGCAGCGGCAGCAGTAGCAGCGGTGGCAGAGGCAGCCGGCTGCGAGTCGCCGCCGCATCCTCATCGGCGGCTGGCGCGGGCGGGGCCTTGGGGAAGGAGGGCGGTGTGGGTGCAGGTGGGGGCGAGGGGCCGGGCGCAGCCGCCGCTGCCGCGGCCGAGGACGAGGCGCGACCGGGAGAGGAGCAGGCGGAGGCGCGGGAGGCATTCGAGGTGGGGCTCGGTATGCATGTGGGTTTGGAGGGAAAGGGGACGCAGGGTCTATGTGTGATTTTGTGAGGCCGGCGGGCAGGGGCGGCGGGCTTGATGTAGTCCAGCGGGGCATGCAGGAGAGGGTGTATTATTGGGTGCCCACTGGCTTGGCCAGATCTGAGTACGGAGTACGGGGCCCACCGGGAGCCCGCTCGCCCCTTCCCAATGCCGCCCAGCTCCTTTGGCGCCACTCACACTGCACATGCACACACAACAGCGACAACACCCAACATGCCCTAGCCCCAGTAGCCCCTGACCATAAGCTGCATCACCCCCACACACATTGGGAACCCCCCCACACGCACGCACATACAGGAGGACCGGGAGCTGCTGCTCCACTGCCCCGACGCACTCATCAACGCTGCCGCCGGCCTCAGCCCCGCCGCCGCCACCGCCGTCTTCGCCCCCACTGGCGGCGGCGGCGGCGGCGGCGCAGTCATCGGCCCCTCCTCGTCCTCCGCCTCCTCCTCCTTAGGCTTATTAGCTGCTGCGGCGGCTACGGCCGCCTCATCGGCAGCGGCTTCGCCGCACCTGCTGGCCCCGCTCTCCCTGTCGCCGGGGACCATCGCCGCCGCCGCCCTGGCTGCTGATGCCGGCTCCAACCGCCGCCGCCGCCAGGCCGGCGGCTGGCTGTACGGCGCCGGTACGGACGAGTTCCGCGGCTACATAACGGTTGGCGTGGATCCGGCTGACGTGGAGAACACGGACCCGGCGGCGGGGTCGTACGAGGAGGCGGACGGCTCGTTCCACGGCTTCAGCCGCACACTGGGCGTCATGGCGGATGAGCCGGCAGGGCCGGCAGCAGGGCAGTCAGTGGCGGCGGCGGCGGCTGGCGCTGGGCCTTCAGCGTCCTCGTCGTGGCCTGCGGCGGTGGCGGAGGCGGCCGCGGCGGTGGCAGCAGCGTTAGGCACGGGCGGCGCAGGAGGCAGCGCCGGCAGCAGCAGCAGCGCGGCGGGAGGGTGGGCGGCGGGCGGGTTCAAGGGTGGCGGCGGCTGGCGGGGAGGCGAAGCTGCGGGACACGCCCATGCTGCTGGGTACGACACGCCACAGATGCCGCCGTCCACGCCGCCCTCGCAGCCGCCCATGCTGCCCATGCCCGAGCGGGCCTCCCGCCCCATCGCCATTCCCCTGCCGCACCCCGGCGGCCCTGGTGCAGCTAGCACTGCAGCGGGCATGATGGCGGGCGACTGGCGGGCGGCTGGGGCTACTGGGGCGTCTGGGGCTGATGAGGAGCTCCCGTCGGCGGCAGCAGCAGACGGCGCTGTGGGTGCTACTGCCGCGGCGGCGCGGCGGCCCGGCGCCGGCAGTAGCTCATCCGCCGCCTCGGCCCACTCCGCACCTGTGCAGGGCGCCCTCACGAACGCTGCTGCTACTGCCGCCGGCGTTGACGCGGCAGCCAGCAGGGCTAGTGTGGATGGCTACCGCGGTGGCAGTAGCAGCAGGGGCTGCGGCGGTGGCAGTAGCAGCAGCGGGGGGCGCGTGCGGCGGGTGACGTTCGCTCCAGAGGTGGGCCGAGAGGAGCTGCAGCAGCTGGTGGCGGCTGCGCCGCAGAGTGGCGGTGCCGCGGCGGGCGCTCCGGCCGCGCCGCGAGTGCCGCCGAGCGCCAGGCCCGGCAGCAGTAGCAGCAGGGGCCGCGGTGGCGGCAGTAGCAACGCCGCAGCGGACACCACCAGCACCAGCAGTAGCAGCTTTTGCAGCGATGACGCAGCGGCGGCGCTGGCGGCTGTGCCGTACACGCGTCTGGTGGACCGGGATGAGGCCGCGGTGCTGGCCGGCAGTAGCACGGCTGCTGCTGCAGGTGCTGGTGAGGGCGGCAGTAGCAATAGAAGGGGCAGCATGCGGCACGCGGCCCTCAAGGCGGGCGCCGCGGCGCGTGGCGCTCTGGTGCTGCTGCCGCTGACGGGCGCCCTGGCCTGGTGAGTGCGTGCGTACGTGGGGTGCAAGTGCGTGTGTGTGTGTGCCTTGCGCCGGCGGTGGGCTGATGTGGGTTAGGTCCTTAAGAAACACGCACTCGCTCGCTGGTGCACCGTCAAATCGTACCTCCCACCTTGTCGGTGCATGCAAACTTGATTGCAGCCTGTGATGCATGCGTACACACACGCACACATGCACACAGGGTTAGCGCCCGCCTGCTGCTCAGCCCCGACCGCACGGCGGTGGCGCTGGCCGGACTGGGCTGCCTGCTGACCGCCGCCAGCGCCTCCCTGGCCACCTACCTCGCCCTCACCGCGGCAACGGCGGCGAGCCGCGACCCGGCCGCCGCACCTGAGTACAGCAGCAGCATTGTGTGATGTGGGACCGCTGCTGGTGGCTTGGGTTGGGCTGTGCTGATAAACGGTGGAGGAGGATGCATGCGTTGTGCTCTGTGCGCATTCTGAGCTTGACGGCCAGGGAAGCTATGGACTGGGATTATATGAGGCGCAATGTTGTATGGCAGCTGTCAGATGGATGGGGAAGGAGGCGCGCGTGGTGAGTCACAGACGGCGGCGGTGCACAGGCGCTGCCGCCCAAGTCAGGCTGCGCGGAGCTCGCCCGGGCAACCCCAACATTCCTGCCCTTGGCCTTTTCCCACATTAAACAATCCAGGAAATAATCAGTAACGACAGCGTGTCAGATGGCATGGCAGGTAGTGTGGCAGAGAGCAGCACACGGTGTAATCAGCCTGAAATACGGCCTACGGATACGCACGAGTGCGGAGTGCACGACTAGTCACAGTCCGAACTCCACGCCACCAAGCAGTCCCAGCAGTCTCAGCAGTCCCAGCAGTCCCAGCAGTCCCAGTCAACCGAACTAAGCCCTCTGAACGCCTAGAACGAATGCCAGTGTTATTGCGCGGTGGAGGATAGCGCCGTAGACTGCTGGTACCGGTACTCTGTTTTTGCAACGAGGCAGTCAAGGGGTCAGCCCCTTCCCAGAGTGTGGGGACGGGGGGCCGGAAGGCCGTGATTATTCACTCGGCTTGGGCTAGATTGCCGACTGCGAACAGTAATTGGGACAACACGAGCAACACGCGTGGGATGCTGTGGGATGCCACGCGTGTCCATGTGTGCCAGGCCTTGACCCTGAAAATCCAATCCATGAGGTTTTCAAAAACTTGCAATGGATTGGCGACTATGCGCGGAAAATTTCCGGCGATGAGCAGGCGATGAGCTTAAGAATCCCGATTGGCCCTGTCGCTCTGTGTCGGTCTTTGGAGTTTTTTAAACGTCTTATGCACTTGTAGACAAGGGTAGTTTTAGTGGCTGTAGGGCTGCCTTGTTTGCGCTCCTTGAAAGTCGCGGACCCACCAAAGACTTGAGCGTGTACCGCGCGACTCTTTCAAAATGAGGCTAGGGCTTAGAGTCTATGAGTGTCGCTGCCGGCAGCTGGTGGTGAAGGCTGCAGGGCGAGTTGGAGGAGCGGCAACCCGGCGGAGAGCTCTTTGGAACCCAGTGGTCGCTGCACTGTCTGGGCAGGTAAGCAAATATAAGAATATGTATTTAGGGCGCATATTAAGCGCCGGGCTCGGACCTCAACGCTTTGGACGCGACCTGGCGCTCTGCAGGCCTCAGCTGCAAGGCCGGGGCCGGACAAGCCTCCGTCGGCATGGCCAACCATCACTCCTATCATAAAGGAGAAGATTTCGATGTTCGAGGGGCTGCAGGGTGACGATTTCAGGTGAGAGCAGATGCGCTGGGCGCGGACAGCTCAGAGTTCGCCAGGGTTCTGCTAGAACACAAGCTGGAGGATGGGAACAAGGCGTCTGTCGGGACCCGCGGGGCCCCTACGCTTGGCTTGGCTAAGGACGGGCGCTGCGTGTCAAGTGCCACTGCCTCACTGGGCCACACCCGCAACACCATCTTACCGGCTGGCACTCGGCAGTGCCAGTCGCCAGCCATCGAAGCACTACGGCTGAAGGCGAGAAGACCGATTAAAGAGTTGCGAAGCAGGCGTTTGGAAGGGGCCTTAGTGGTTGCGCCGCACCCCTCCTCTCAACTTTCCACCCGCCTTACGCCCACCATCACAGACACCCACTGGACCAGCAGAACACGAGCATGCTGCGGGCGGTGCCAGGGCTGGAGGTGGTGGCTAAAAACTTCATGGGTGAGGAGCGATGGAGAGGAGGGACTGATGGTGGTGCTGCTGGGACAGGGCGCACTTGAGACAGGGGGTCATCGCGACAGGGGGCGATGCAATGTGATAAGACGTGGCCAGCGGTGGGAAAGGGGGCGCTGAGTATGGATGTGATGCGTTGGGTGAGCAAGGGGCCGTTCTGAAGCCGTGTTCGGAGGATGCCATGTAAAGTAATGGGCTAGGGGCACGGGGGGGGGCCATCACCACTCGGTTGAGGGGCAGAGCCATGTAGCTGGGCGCTGGAAGTATGCGCGTTTGAGGGCGCAAGTGATGTGATGATGAGGATTGGGACTTGGGAAGATGGCGCAGACTGCCAAAGCCGCTTTACGTACTGGCGGCAACTTGAAGGCGCTCTCCCGCCATACCTCCTCGACATCCCCCTCGACACAGGCCCGGTGGCCGAGCAGGTGCTGCTGCTTGAGAACATCAGCACCAGCATTAAGATCGGCCCCGAGCAGCTGCCCTCCATCCACAAGCTGCTGGTGGACGCGGTGGGTAGGGCGGGGGCGGGGGCATGGGCAGGGCCAGGGCCAGGGTGGTGGCAGGGCAGCCCTGGCCGGAGCAGCGGCGGGCCGGGAAGGAGTGTGTGTGTGGGGTGGGTGGGTGGGTGTAAACACCAGCCCATTCTAGACCAAACCAAATAGCGAGCGACAGGCAATGGCGGCAAATGCAAGGGGGGGCTTGTTCAAAAACCCAAATGGGAGCAGGGTTCGGGCTTTGCCATGTTGCAGGAGCCGGCCATGGCGAGCGTTCAGAGGCAGAGTCTGGGCGGTCGGGGTCGGGGGCTGTCGTGTTGGTTGCGAGGTGCAGAGGCATGTAGGCCGGCAGAAATTTGTCAGACTTGGAATACGCTACTAGGTGACACTCGGACTGCCCGTGCCGTCACCCTTGCCGTACATACCACCGCCTCACTAACATGCCGCAACTGCAACCGCAACCGCAACCGCAACCGCACAGGCCCGCATCCTGCAGATGGAGGCGCCGGAGCTGTACGTGCGGCAGGTGGGCCTCATGGTGTGGGTCTGTGGGTGTGGGACTGTGGGCGTGGGTGTGGGCGTGGGACTGTGGGTGCATTGGGCTGCGTGGGCTTGGCGGGGTAGGGTGGCGGGGTAAATGATGCATGTTGGTGTCCAAACGACTGTGTGTATCGGGTGTGGATCGGGTGTGGATGGGGATAGAAGGGCGGGTTGTGTTGTGGAGCGGTGGAGTCGGATGGGTTGCGGGCGGATGGGTGCCAGGGTGCATTCGGCGCGTGGGGAGCGGCGGTTAGAGAGGGGCCACGTGTTTCCAGCTGTGCTTCCGTGCCTTCGCGTACCACCACCACCCCTGCTACACGCCCCTTGACCTCGTAATGCAACCGCCCCCACGGCGCCACAGCACCCGGTGCCCAACGCCTACACGCTGGCCATCGCCGGCCACAAGCCCTTCATCGTCATCCACACCGCGCTGCTGGAGCTGCTCACCCCCTACGAGCTGCAGGTAGGCGAGGATGGCGGAGGGCGGAGGGGGAGAGGGTGTGGGAGAGGGTGGTGTTGGGGCGGTGAGGGTCGTGAGGATGGCGGCTTCGGGGCGGAGGAGCGCGGTGGCCGAGTGTGGCGCGGGTTGTGTGGGTCTTGCCCGACTCGCACGGTGCCAATGGTCAGCACTTTGTGTCCCACCTCATCTCCGCTTGCTTACGCCCTGATCTCTCGCACACGCTCCTGCAATGGCGCTTCCCTGATTACTGTACCTGTGGACCTACCGTAGTTACGCCTTCTCTTCTTAACTCATAATGCATGGAACCCCTCGTCGTCATTCATTAAACATGCATGGCATCCCCTCCCCCCCGCGCGCACCTTGAACCCACCAGGCTGTGCTGGCGCACGAGCTGGGCCACCTCAAGTGCGACCACGGGCTGTGGCTGACGGTGGCCAACGTGCTGGCCAGCGGCACCGTGTCGGTGCTGCCCGTGGTGACGGGCATGGTGCAGGTGGGGGCCTGTGGGTGCTGCCCGTGGTGACGGGCATGGTGCAGGTGGGGGCCTGTGGGTGCGGGTGCGGGTGCGGGTGCGGGCGTTGGGTGTGGGTAGCTCATTCCAGAAACCAAAGCGACCATTGCAACCCGAAAACCGGGTCAGGGTGAGGGTAGGGGCCTGGGTGCGGGTGCGGATGCGGGTGCAGGTGGGGGTGAGGGTGAGGGCACAACCAAAGGATGCAGGGTATGCAGAGCTGCTGATGAGCCTCATTCGAACCAAACGGACTGGACCTCACAACCCACGCAACACAGGAGGCGCTGCTACGGTGGCTGCGGGCGGCGGAGCTCACGTGCGACCGCGCGGCGCTGCTGGTGGCGCAGGTGGGGGGCCAGGCCGTGGGGCCAGGCGGGGCAGGAGGGGCAGGAGGGGCAGGCGGGCCAGGCGGGCCAGGCGGGGCAGGAGGGGCAGGAGGGGCAGGCGGGCCAGGCGGGGCAGGAGTGGTTGTCACATCAGACATATGCCTGAAGACAGGGTGACGGCGGAGGCGGGTTTGCGAAGGGTGACTTTGGCCCTCGCATGGGCGACGGGCTGCTACGCCTGCGGGGTAGCATGGGGCGGGACGGCTGTGGCGCTGCGATAGCTGCGTCGTTGGTTCTTCACGTCTCCGCGCCCCACTCCTCAACCCGCGCCACGCCTCCCCCCCTCCATCTCACCCACCTGCACCGACACCCTCCAAACCCCAACCTCACCCAACCAACCAACCACACACCACGCCACCACCAAACGCAGGACCCCAAGGTGGTCATCTCCGCGCTCATGAAGCTGGCGGGTGGCTCGCCCTCCTTCGCGTCCGAGCTGAACGTGGACGCGTGAGTCTGACCGGAGGCGGGGTTTGGTCGCGTTGGTGGGGTGTCGGCTGGGCTGCGAGGGGTGTGGGCGGTGGTAAGAGCATGGCCATCCCGTCCCCGGCCTGCTCCCTTATCCCTAGCTCCCTCGCCGCCCATCCACACCTGAACTCTCTCCCTCACCAGCCACCACCTCTACCCCACTCCCCCACCCACCCACCCACACGCGCAGCTTCCTGCAGCAGAGCCGCTCCTACGAGGAGGCCACCAACAGCCTGCTGGGCTGGTACCTGCGCAACGCCCAGACCGCGGCGCTCAGGTGCGTGCGTGCGTGCGGGCGGGCGGGCTGAGGGGCGGGCGGGCTGAGGGTTGCGTGCGGGCGTGCGTGCGTGCGGGCTGAGGGTTGCTTGGTCAGGTCCAGGGCTGGGTAAGGGCGTGTGAGGTGCCGCGGCGGTGACGGCTCGCTTTGGAGTGTCCGAACTCCGAAGCCAGCTGCGCGACAATGGCGCCAGCAAAGGCACCGGCGGCTTTGCTGCCTGTAACGCCGCCGCCCTGGCCTATGGATGCATCGCGCCGCGCTTCCAGCCCCACAAGCAGCCCCTTCGCCTAACCGTGCCCCGCCCCGCCCCCTCTCTCTCTTTCTGACTCTTTCGCGCCTGCCCTGCCCTGGCCCCAAACCGCAGCCACCCGCTGCCGGTGATGCGCGCGCGGGAGATTGACCGCTGGAGCCAGAGCACCCAGTACAAGGGGCTCATCAGCAAGAACAGGTCTCACCGGGTGCAGGTGATGACCGCGCCGCCCACGGGCGGGCAGGCCGGCGGCGGCGGCGGAGGCAACGGAAATGGGAACGGCAGCGGCGGCGGCATGAATGGGAATGGCGGCGGCGGCAGCGGCATGGCCGGCGCTGGGTCGGCGGTTGGCGGCGTGGGCGGCGGCATGAGCGTGGCGGGTGTGGGCGGGCAGGTGTACAACATGGTGCGCACACCCGCGCCCCTGCACGCCACTGGCAGCCCCGCGGCCGGGGGCCCGGCGAGCGGGAGCAGCGCCAGGGCCGGCGGCTCCGCGGCCATGCCGGGCGGCCGCACCGCGGCGGCGGCGGCAGCTGCTGCCGGCCCCGGGCCGGCGCCGCCGCTGGTGGGCCCCAGCGCGCCGGCGGGCGGCGGCGCGGCGCGCCCACCGCCCATGATGACCCCGGCTGGCCTGTGGGGGACGCCGCTTGGCGGAGCCAAGCCGCGCCGGTGAGGAGCCTGAGCGAGCGCGCAGTGCTGGCGAGGTGGTTCCCGTCTCGCCAGGTCATGAGCATGTGGGATGGTCCGGGATGGGCTTTGGAGCAGGGTGAGCGGCTTATGACAGCAGCATGCTATTATCGGTGACTCTGGGGCGTGGCCACTGCTATTTTGTATGGCCTTGTCGCAGATGTGTTGCTTGCTAGCTACCTGACTCAGGGTGATGGCAAGCAAGCTAGCAAGATGTTTTATGACTCGAGAGTTATCCACTAACAGCAAGGCCATATCATGAGCATGACGTGGACTCCTGACGGTTTTGATCTGAATGTGTTGACCATGGGCACAACCCATACACTTCGCATCCAGCGCAAGCTAACATACCTGACAGCAGCATGTGCAAACGACTACATCGCATGCTGGGTCAAAACCAACGGGGGCCGGCTGAAACACAAATCCACACGGTGTGGTATCCTTTAGTGTGTGTGCGTGTGTACGTGGGTTCCTGCGAGTGCTGCAGAGCGTCGGCATTGGGTGGTGGGTGGCACTGCGGCTCCACCGCGCAGTTGGTGCATCGCTGCTGCTGGTGCATGTCGATTTCGTAGGGTGTGGGTCGCCCTCACATGTCGATGGCGTATGCCATGTCCAGGGTTGCGGCAGCGGGGCTGTGGCAATTGTAGGAATGAAGGAGTGGATGCGGTGGACAAGTGTTTCCCTGACGTCAGGGAAAAGGGGCTCAGCCCTCCACAGTCTGAGGCCGAACTACGGGCGGCAATCAAGCAGGAGGGGCGCCCCGAGGCAGGGGGGCATTTGTGACTGGGAGGTGGGCGGCGATGGCTGCATTGTGATTTTGAGTGCAGGGCCTCAGCTGCAATGCGCATGTGTTGTGTTGTGTTGCGGCGTTGGATGTGCCAAGCCGCGCCGCGCCCGAGTTGGTTGGTTGGTTGTTGCGCGTGTGCAAGTGTGCGTGGTGTGTGGCAGGAGCAGGTGGGGACCCAGCTGTCCCCCGGTTGTACTATGCGGACCCAATGCTGCAGTGGGTGCAGCGGCTGCAAGACAACGAAAACGACGCGTGTTATGAGCGTGTTATGTCCACCAGGGTTTGTGGCACGGTGTGTGCCTTGGTGCATTTGGTTTAGTACGGTTTTTGTTGACTGCAGCGCCTTCGCGCTCGTAGCGCTGGAGGGTTGCGCTTGAGTGCCTGGTGAGACGTATGTGCGAGTGCGTGCGTGCGGTGGAGGAACATCAGTATTGCGTGGGCTGTACCATACATGCAGCGGCTTTGGCTAACGAGTATGCTTAAAGCAAAGCCAAATGAAGCGAAGCCAAATGCGGGCGGCGATGGGCGTGGGGGATTGTTGGTCATGCCGCTATGCCTCAAGATGTGCTGCCACAAGGCAAATGAAGGCGCAGCGATGTACAAGTTGGAGGCGTCAGGGTGTGCGCAAGTGGCGTAGGATGTAGAGCCAGGACGTCCGCTGCTAGGTTAGGCACGTCCGCACGAGCTACCGACGTCGCATGCATTGGTGATTGGTGTCCCGGAGACGTCAGCAGCTTCGCATGCGCGGGGAGGCAAAATGTGGTGCACACGCGCCCCGCATTCCCGTGTAAGAGCGTCAACCTGTAATGAATAAGTAAATAATATGCAAAACGGTCACCGCAAGCTTCTAATCTCGCTACAGCATGCCGCGAGCACCTGCGTGGAGAAGGCTGGCACAGACAGGGGTTCCCATGAGGGACCACGTCACGGTTCGTGCCGCGTGACCCCAGGGCGACGTTTGACATTATGCTGGCGAATAGTAAGCTCTAATGCTAAAACATATGTACTTTATTATGACTTCTTGACCTACCGCTGTGATCAACACCAACTGGTTTCGCGCTCAATTATTCATTTATCATCAGCTTTATCATGGCTAACAGTAAAAACGACGAGGGTATCCGCTTTGAGGTTCATGCACACGCCGAAACTGAGAAAAGCACATCAGTTGACGCGCGGAAGGACAGCTCCGCTGCGGTCGATGTAGTCGGCGCACTCAACTCCATCGCCCGGCAGCAAGCTGGTTCGCCCCTGCTCTACTTTGGAGGATGTCTTGTGCTCTCTGGCCTGGTGGGGCTGGTATGCTTCGCACCGGCGTTGTGCCCACTCGCGTTCCTCGGGTTTGTGGCGACATGCCTACCCTATCGGGTGTTCAGCTTTACCAAACGCAAGTGGGCTTTCTTCCTCGTGGACTACTGCTACGTGAGTAATGCAAACCTCACCCTACAAAGCAAGCGTAGCTTTCCGGGCTACGCTCTTTTCCCCTTTCCCCCCGTTGCCTTTCCACCCGTTGCGACACCCCAGTGTCATGCGCGACTCCCCCCGCCCCGTTCACACCACACAGTTTGCGAACCTCGCGGCCGCGGCGTTCTTCGTGTGGGCGCCCGGCCACGCGGGCTGGGAGGCGGCGGTGTACGGCGGCTGCGAGGGGCCGCTGGCGGGGGCGCTGGTGGCGTGGCAGTGCGCCTGGGTGATGGGCTCGCCCGACCACATCATCACGTGAGCAGCGTGTCGCCACGTGCGCCGCACTTAGTAATACTGGGGATCTATACTTAGTCATGGCTCGTGGGCGGAGGCGCTGCGGATGAAGCCGCAACGAAACGGGAGGAGGGGGGGTGCACGGGACTGAAAGGGGACTTCATCACCGGCCGGCACCAGGCTCAGGGTACAGCACCGTATGCATCGCATCGATGATCATCATCCATGATGGTCGGTAGATCCCGTACGCCAGGCGGCGTGGGGTACAGGTCGCGCGCCTTTAAAGCGCTAGTAACTATTCGGGCTACTGCTATGAATCTCTACGATGAAGGGCAAAGGATGCCATGCCATGCCGGCCGCGGCGGTGGGGGTTGCATGTGCCGCCGCCACACACCTCACCACCGACAACATCATCCCGCCCACTTCGCATTCACATTTTAGCGCATGTCCGTACCTCGCACCACAGTCGCTGCCGCTGCCGTCGCCGCTCATGCCGAGTCTGACCCATACCCTCGCCCGCCACCTCCACCTGCCCCCCTCGCTTTGGTTTCTGGAATGAACTGCCCCGCCTCTTCTCGTCATAACTGAACATGCATGGGAACCCCCTTATCACTGCACGCATGGCGCCCCCCGCTTACCACTGCTGCATGTAGGGTGCTGATGCACAGCCTGCCCGGCCTGGCGCTGTTCTGCCACCGCTACCTGTCGCACACACGCCAGCCGCTGCAGCTGGCGGCGGCGATGGCGGCGCAGGCAGGCTTGGGGCGAGCCGCTGCCGGCACCTTGCAGCAGCAGCAGGCTTGTGCATATAGCGTGGGAGGCGGCGACGCGGCGGCTGTAGCAGCGGCTGCAGCAGTAGAGGGCGGGGCAGGTGGGCTGGCGGCTACAGCCGCAGGCTTGGGCGGTCCGCTGCGGCGCCTGGCGGCGGTGGCGGGCGTGGCCAGGGGTCGCGTGCCGTGCGGCGGGGATCTCGTGGGTGCTTTGGCTGCCGGGCAGCTGGCGGACTTGGCATCCGCTGCAGGGTCACCTACAGCGGCGGCGGCGGCAGTAGCAGCAGGCGGCGGGGGCGCGCGCGTCTCCGCGGCTTCGGCGGCAGCGGGCGCCACGGCTAGGGTGTGCAGCAGTAGTGGTGGGATGGCGACAGGGGCCAGGTCGACGGCGATGACGACGACGGCCGCGGTGTGCTACGCTGCACCGCTGCCGCCCACGGCCTGCCCCTCCCCTGCCTGGCTGTGGCTGGCGGCGGCGCCGCTGCTGTCCTACCTGGCCTGGCAGCTGGCGTACTTTGTGATCGTGCAGGTGCGGGCGTGCCAGGGGACGTTTGGGCCCGGCGGAGCTCGTTGAGACAGCCTGTGCAGCTGTGGGGGGAGCTGGGTGGGGGCCACAATCTTGATTGATTGAGAATTGATTAAGGTTTGCAGGCATAGTCAGGAACAGATGTACAGTAGTGTGTGTGTGGGGGGGGGGGTTGTGGTTACCAGCCCAAACTAAACCAAACCAGCAGTGTGTGTGGGGGGGGGAGGAGAGAGGGCGAAGCACGGTGCCCATGTTGCCATTGCGTACGACTGGCTGCGACGCCGCCACTAGTGCAGTGGTAAGCGCCATGGAGGCACTTCAACTGTAGCACGCGCTTAATATGTTGCGTTGCGGGCACGCCAACTAACCAACCTACCAACCAACCAACCTGCAGGTGTGCTGCCGCCGCCTCATCCTGGCACGTGGGTACGACACCAGCTACCGCTCCCTGGCGCGGCGGGCGCAGCGCTCCGGCTCTGTCCTAAACAGGATCGTGCGGCGTGGCGGCATAGCCCGGCGCCTGTTCATGTACGGTGAGCGTGGCGGCGGCGGCGGCGGCGGCTGGAAATTGGAGGAAGGATCCAGGGAGGAAAAGGGAACAAACGAAGGGGCGGCGGGCATTTCGGCGGTGTGGGGGGTACCTGCTCCGGCGGGCTGGGGCCGTGGGGATGGTCGGTGGGCGTGCATGTGGGTGGAGGTGGAGGTGGAGGTGGAGGTGGAGGTGGATGTGGAGGTGGAGGTGGAGGTGGAGCCTGTCCGGCACCGGTGCAGCCCCAGCAGGTCTTGTGGGAGGAAATCAAATGGAAGGGCCTCGTGATGAGCGGTCATGGGGGGTTGTGGTTACCAGCCCAAACTAAACCAACTTAAAGGAAGCGGAGTTCAGCAATTGGGGGAGTCATTGGGGCAGCAGGGGGGATTCTCACAGCGCCACCAAAAAGGGCCTTGGGACGGGCAAGGAAGTGGCACAGATGGAGTGGGGAAACAGTCTGAGAACGGTCTGCGTTTTCCCTTTTCCATGTTTCCTGTCACACCTTGCACGCCTGCGCACAGGCCTGCTGCAGTTCCTGTTCACGCTGGCCACCCTGGGCCTGGCGGTGGCCACGTACTACAGCTTTGAGGCGGCGGCGGCGTGGCAGGTGTGGCCGAGGGCGGGGGTACGGCAGTTTAATCGAATTCCCATTTCAGCAAGTCCGGGTTGAGGCGTTGAGTGCGTGCCTGTCGGGGAATCTCGACTTGACAAAGAAGGTACTGCACAAGTGCGTGTGACGTGTCATGTGATGCTGGCGCTGGACGCTCCCACTCGTAGCAACGCCGCAGCGCGTCCGGCGTCACCCGGTGCTGCGCCCGCGCCGGCCTTGGAGCCCACCGGCCCACCGCCGCGCTCTTGGCGCACCAGCCGCCGCCCCTCGCCCTGCCCCTCTCACAACGTGTTCTCACCCCTCGCCCTGCCCCTCTCACAACGTGTTCTCACCCCTCGCCCTCGCCCTCGCCTCCGCACACAGCTCGTCAAGTTCCTGCTGCCCCTATACCTGGGTGCGGTGCATGTGAGCGAGCGGGCGCCGGCCCAGGAGCTGCGGGCGGCGGCGGTGCAGATGGCGGCGGTGGGGCTGCTGGCGGCGCCGGCTGCGGAGGCGCTGCACGGAGCGGCGGACGCTGGGAAGAAGAGGAAGTGAGGCTGAGGGCCAGGGGCGGGGCTAAATCCCACTCCCGAAGACCCGGCAGCGTGCCGCAACGCGCCACGACGCCTGCAGACTTCCTTGCTGCCTGCTAGCTACGACATCAACATCCAGAATTTAATTTGCATTCGCATTCGCATTTTCGCATTCCCGTGACGCGCCACGACTCTGCTGCGGTACCACGTATTTCTATGGGAACCCGCGCACGCACGGGCCTGCTGCAGCTCCAACCTGTGTTAGGCGTGCGGTGACGGCGGCTGGCAGTTGTGTGCGTGTGTGTGAGCGGCGTTAAAAGGCTAGGCGCACGCATGTGCGGGCGGGGATTATTAACCAAAAAGGAGCGGAGTAAACGGCATCTGTGGGAAGTTCGTGACTGCGTACACGCTTGGTCATGCGCATGAATGTGTGTCAGCGTGTGAGTGTGGGCCCACTATTTGCTATTCCCTGTTGCATGTATGAATGCCTCCGAGCCTCCGTCACGGCGGTTGACGGGGTGTGCCTGCTCTCGCATGCTGCTTGTTGTTGAATGTTGACACATCCACCGCCATGATCTAAAGCACTGGAGCCATGCACCTCCAGATAGCCCACGCGCTCCTTGCAGCTTGTCTCCTGTCTGTTGCATTAGGCCGGCGTGCTGAGCGCCAGAAGGGTGTGGTGTCGAGCTGGAGGCGCGCCAGTGCTGTGCCATCACCCTTGCCCTCTTGCCGTTACATGTCCGCTATTAGGGCGCGTGGCACCAGCTACAATTGCGACTTATTATTTGAGCAATAGGCCAGTTTGGCAGCTTTGTCACTGGACAGTGGACACGCGTTGGCACGCAGAACCACTGTTCTCCGTGCCAGTGCCGCGCACCACCGCTCACCGCTGTTCCCTCCGACCAGCAAGAGTAGGTCCCATGGGCATCATTCTTCACTAGCACCATACGTACCTGTGGCTAAGCTAAGTGCTTGGTATAACTGGGGAAAGGCACAGGTCAGAAGTGCCAGGCCGTGAAGCCCCCATCTTCAAATGAAATTTACTTACATATCTAATTGGCGGGTTTGGCATGACAATTCTCTTGCGTCTTAGCGGGCTAATTCCAGCGGAATCGGTCGCGGTGCCCAATCGTGGGTTTCGCCATAGCGCTCCTTTCGTCAATCCCTGTTCATTCTATGCTTCAGAACGTAGCACTTAACGGTGTTGCTGCTCACTAGGAGCTTCCCGACCTGGGCACGTGCTGACGAACAAAGATGCAGGCTTCTTTGCGCGCGCGGGCTAGGCCCTTTACCTCGGGTGCGTGACTGTAGAACCAGTCGTAGATCTAGGATTGATGCGACTCAATTTGTGGGCTTGCCCTTGCAGGCGCCCGGCCATCGCTGCGGCGAGCGCCCGCTCGCGTCTGCCGCCCCGTGGCGTCAGCAGCTGCCGCTAAAGGACCCGTTGTTGTGGTGGACAACTACGACAGCTTCACATACAACTTGTGTCAGGTGGGGTTGGACTCACTCAGTCGCTGCATGCTTGCCGCGCATCGGCACGTCTCAGCGCGTCACTGCTGCCCGTCCTCACGCCAATTGCAGTACCTGGGTGACCTTGGGGTGGATTATGTGGTGTTCAAGAACGACGAGAAGACGGTGGATGAGATCAGGGCCATGAACCCTCGCGGTATCCTGGTGTCGCCCGGCCCTGGTGAGTGTACCCCCAACGCGCAGCCCGCTTTCACGATGTTGCTGACTTTCCCCGCAACCACGCCACGACTCTTATTGGCACTATTACTTCAGCTGCTGCTTGTGATTCCAAGTCGGAGGCCATATAGGATCTGGAGCACTGACGGCAGCGCGGCTTCCTGTTACGTGCTTGCAGGCCGGCCGATCGACTCCGGCATCTCCCTACAAACAGTGCGGGAACTGGGTCCCGACTTCCCGCTGTTTGGAGTGTGCATGGGGCATCAATGCATTGGGGAGGCGTTTGGAGGTGCGTGCGTGCGCTCTTAGGCGTGGCCGTGGCAGGGGGGCGCCCCGGCGTCGGGGGAGGAGCGGGCCGGACTCGCAAAGCGGAACAGGGAATGCATCGCGGCTGTGTGTACCGGGCGCGAGGGTATGGCTACAGCCAGGCTTGATGTAGCAGGCGCAGCGGCAAGGAGGATGGGGTGGGCCGAGCCGCGCAGGGAGGTCTTCGGAAGGGATGGCAAGGTTTCGGGGGGGAGGGACTGAGCGGCACTGGAAGGCGGTGACGGCAATGCAGAGCAGTGACGGCAAGGCTGCAGCGCATTGCACTACCGGTACTCGCGGCAACAGGGTGTGCTATCAGCACTCAGCACTCAGCAGCGGGTAGCATGGCAAACGCTCAGGACCAAGCCAGCGCACCTGAGACGCCTGTGCGCATGCTGCGCGTCGTCTCCTTGCCATGCCGCAGGCGACGTGGTGCGTGCGCCGTGTGGTGTGATGCACGGCAAGACGTCGCCCGTGTTCCACACCAACGAGGGCCTTCTGGAGGGCCTGCCCAAGTGAGCGGCGCGGCGGGGAGCGTGCCTGGGGTGGGGGCCGTGGGCTGGGGTGGCGCGGCGTGAGGGGTTGTGGCGTGGCGTGGTGTGGCGTGACGTGGCGTGGCGTGCAGCTGGCGAGTGGGGTCGGAGATGGGTTGGTGCCATGGGTCTGTTAGAGCTGCTGGTGCCGGGCGGGTGGAGCGGGCGTTGGGGGCGATGAAAGCGGATGCAACGCGGTTGGGTTCGTGCAGGGGCGCGCGCACAGGACGAAGACTATGGCTAGGGCTTTATGGTTACGGGTCACGGTGCTCCTGTCGCGTGCCCTGTCTTAGCCATGCCCACAGACCACCGCACATACTCTCTCACTCCCGAATGTCACCAACACCTGCCCCTCAAACATTCCCATACTCACACACACGGTTCATGCTCCCCCACGCTTTTCGCAGCCCCTTCGAGGCGTGCCGCTACCACTCGCTGGTCATCAAGCGCGACACCATCCCCGAGGACCTGGAGATCACGGCCTGGACCGAGGTAGGCGGATGGGAGGGGGAGGCGAGTGGGCGGGTGTGGGCGGGTGGGAGGGCGGGTGGGTGGGTGGGTGGGTGGGAGGGACACGCTGCACACATAGTAGCTGACTACCAAGCTGGAGTGACACCAGCGTGCGCTGTTGGCCACATGCGCGTGCGCGTGGGCACGGGCACGTGGGCATGTGTAGTACAGGGGGAGGCGTTCCGCGCAGAGATGCCGGAGTCCAGGGATGATGCGTCCCGCTCGCACTACCAGTGTAGCTCCCCTCTTGCGCCCCTCCATGATTCCGCTCGCGGACGCGCCTTCCCCCATTTGAATTCACATCCATGTCACGTCCGTCTTTCTGCCTCTATCCCCAGCCCCCACCCGCATCTTCCCAGTTTGTTTCTGTTCTGACTGTTTCTGACAAGTAAGCCCCATCCCCCCCATCCCCATCACCCCATCACCCCCCCCCTTACGACAGGACGGCACCATCATGGGCGTGAGGCACAAGAAGCACCCGCACATCCAGGGCGTGCAGTTCCACCCCGAGTCCATCATCACGCAGGTGTGTGGGGGGCGGGGGGGGGGCGCAGGGGGATCGGAGGGCTAAGAGGGCTAGGGGGCTAGTGGGCGGTGCGATGACAGGATTGGGTGGAAAGACGGTGCGGGGTGGTGCGGGGGCAGGTCAAGGGTTGCGGTGGACCGGGAGGGATGCCGCGGAAAAATAGGGCGTGGCCTTGTGTGTGAGAGTTGGGGCCGCGGGGGGCGCCCCGCGCATGGGGTTCTGTGAGACAGCGAGGATCTCCTGGTGCAGAGCTGCGCGAAACCGCATGCTGCGGGAAGGCAATGGGCAGGGTCCGGGGTGGAGTGTGAGGCTCGGGCTGGCATGCTGCGGGGCTGCAGCGGGGCTGAGACTGAGGCTGAGGCACAAGGCCTTCGCTAGCAGCAGCACTAACTGTGGAATGTCTCCGTCGCCTGTCGCCATCGCAGAGCGGCAAGCAGATCGTCGCCAACTTCGTCAAGACGCTGGGCTAAGCCGCTCAGCCAATCTTCTCGACATGGAAAGGGGAATCCGCCTTGGGTGATTGTTTGGTTGTCGGGCACGGCGTGCTGGGGTGAGAGGTGCTGGAGGACGGCGCCGCCGAGGAGCCGTGGGAGAGGCGCGAGCTGTGGGCGAGTAGTGGGTATGGATGTGCAAGGGCGCTTGTTGGGCGCGGCGCAAGCAAGCGCTGCCGGGTAGGCGGTGATGGCAAAGTGAAGGTGGCGAGCGGCACAAGTGCGAGCGCGACGTGGTGGCAGGGTCAGGCCCGGTATGCTGCTTGAGCCGGAAGACGCAGCACCTTGTGGCACACGCCATTGGGCGCACGAGGTGGCCGTTGTTTGGGGCTAACTCGTGGGACTAACTAGTGTTCAGCCCGGGTCAACCTCAGGGGTAGGGGGCGCTCGGTGCCCGGAATACACAGTAAAAAGGTGATCCGAGGCAGCAGGTCTGCTACATTGGGCACGGTGCCACCTGAATGTGGATGCGAGGGAGAATCCGGGTGCGGGCAGGAATGACCGGGTGCAACAACCGGGGGTTCGGGGGGAGGGGACGAAAGTGTGGCGGTATGTATGCACTCTGTCGTGAACGGATGCGTTGGAGAGTGTGCGTTTGGAGGTCGGCAAGGCGTAGTCGTTTACGCTTGGCGAAATTGCGGGTGCCGCTGGCTTGCAACTAGGGCTTGCCGTTTTGTGGTTAAAGGTCCTGCTGGGGGAGTCGGCCAGTCGGGCGGGAAAAACCCTAGGCAGTGAGGGCAGAGCACAGGCACACGCCGAGCTCTTCCTGTGCAAGCCACGAGCGAGCCCTCGCGACATCAGTGCTTATGCTTACAAGGACATGACTTGGAGTCCACAGTATAATCCACGCGCGCCGCTTATGGGTGGGCCCAGCAGAAATCGCAGTTGCACGGCCCGTCATCCCGGTTTGCCTCCGCTGTTGAGACCACAGCTTCTCGCACAATTCGACCTACCCAAACTTTGCTAAGGTCTAATTGAATACACTTGAACACTCTACGCGTGTATAGAAGGCTCCTGGCCGCCGACGCATAGTTTACCCCGCTTTTTCGCTGCGACTTGAGTCGGTCGCTTGCCATAATGCTGGCTAGGTTTGCCTCCGGGCAAGCGCTGGGCGCGACGGCCGGCTGCTCTACGCGGCAGGCTGCGATGCCCGCACGTTGCCTCAGCGGTGTCTCCGCGCGTGTCCAACAGCCTCTGTTATCCTCGGGCCCGGCCAGCGCCCAATTGCCCATCCAACAGCATCGGTGTGCTGTAATTGCGCAAGGCCAGGCAAACAGCTCGCTGCGCCTGCCGATTGAGTTGGACCTTGAGACGCCGCTGCCTGGCTTTGACAGCATTTCATCGGCGCTGGAGGACCTTGCAGCTGGAAAGGTTGTTGTGGTGATTGATGATGAGGACCGGGAGAATGAGGGCGATCTCATCATGAACGCAGACAAGGTCACCACGGAGACCATGGCATTTTTCGTCGAGTACACCAGCGGTGTGGTGTGCATTTCCATGGAGGGCCAGGACCTTGACCGCCTCAAGCTGCCGCTCATGATTAACAGCGCGGAGAACGAGGAGGCGATGTACACGGCCTTCACCGTGACCGTGGACCTGCGCGACGGCATCACCACCGGCATCTCCGCTTCCGACCGTGCCAAGACCATCCGCCGCCTGGCCGACCCCTCCGCCACGTGGACGGACTTCCGCCGCCCCGGCCACATCTTCCCGCTGCGCTACCGCCCCGGCGGCGTCATCGTGCGCCCCGGCCACACCGAGGCCGCCGTGGACCTGGCCCGCCTGTCGGGCTCCTTCCCCGCCGGCGTGCTGTGCGAAATCGTCAACAAGGACGACGGCAGCATGTCGCGCACCCCCGAGCTGCTGGAATTCGCGAAGCGCCACGGCCTCAAGTGCATCACCATCGCCGACCTCATCCGCTACCGCCTGCGCCACGAGGCCATCGTGGCGCCCGCCGGCGAGCCCACGCCGCTCACCACCGCCGCCGGCGCGCGGCTCACGGCGCAGGCCTTCCGCAACGCCGTGGACGGCACCGAGCACGTGGCCTTCGTGCACGGCGCCGTGGCCGACTCGGCGTCCGACGTGCTGCTGCACGTGCACCACGAGCGCACCGTGGCGGACCTCCTGGACTGCGCCGCGCCCGGCACCAGCCACGGCGGGGCGGAGTGCAGCGGCGGCGGCGACTGCAGCCTGCCCGCCTCCAACGCCAGCTCGCTGGACGGCGCGCTCCGCTCCGTGGCGGCGGCGGGCGCGGGCGTGGTGGTGTACCTGCGCGGGCAGAGCGCGCGCGGCCTGCCGCCGTCGGCGGAGCTGGCGGCGCTGGGCAGCGGCGGCGCGGGGGCGGGGTCGCTATACAGCTGCGACCTGAAGGACGCGGCGGCGGTGGCGCAGATGCTGCGGCAGCTGGGCGTGCGGTCGGTGGCGCTGGCGGGCGGCGAGGGGCCGATGGCGACGGCGCTGCGCAGCTGCGGCCTGGCAGTGCGGCCCGCGCCGGCAGCGGCGGCTGCCGCGGCAGGGGGCGCGGCGGCGCAGCACGTTAACGGCAACGGCAGCAGCAACGGCCACGTGCGCAGCTCGCCGCTGCAGGCCGCGGGCATGCGGTAAGCGGCAGTACAGGATGCATTGGGCAGGAGCGGGAACTGTTGGGGAACTGAGGGTGAGGACGGGTGGTGGTGCTGTGAGGCGCTGTGCTAGGCGTGTTTGCGACTGGGTTGAGAGTGATTCAAAGGGTACGACAGGACACACATGACACGGACGGGCGCAAACGGTGACAGTGATTTGGAACTGTGCACACTCGGGGCATGCGCATGCGTCGCGGCTCACTTGCGCTTCCCCGCCGGGTCCGTTTCGCCAGGCGGGGGTGGCAGGCACGCCGTGTGGAAGTTCCAGGCATATGCACCCAGACGCGCCAGGGCCAGGCTGTAGTTGCATGGGCGACACGGATAACGCCGTAGAGGTGTGCAGCAGCCGAGAGCGCGAGTGCATTTTGTTGCCGTGACGGCGCAGTGAGAGGAGCGGTCTGTGCGCCTGACGGGCTAGCGAGGGCACGGCGCGCACGTGTTGTGAGGTTTAGATATGAGCGCATTTAAGCGCGTAGGTCGTATGTTTGACGTGTGGAGTTTGCATGCCCAAGGACTGATGACCGCTGACAGACCTGATGTTTGTTTGTTTGTTTGATTCGTGTTGACGGTGATGGCTGGTATGCAGGCGCGGCGTGGAAACTTTCAGGAGACGACCAGTCCGCATGGACCCTGCAGTGTGTGTGAATGGCTGCAGTCACCCGGGCGTGAGCAGTTGGAGAGAGACGCGCGGACCTTACTGTCTGCGCGCGACAAGGCAGCACAACGAGGGGGCACAGGTAGTTTGTTGGCGGGTTGGCATGTCCCAACGTGTGATGCAGCGAGTGTGGGGAGCACCCTGAGGCGAAGACGAGAGAGTGGATCTACCTTCGCGACATGCAACAGGGGGCCGTACTGAGCCATAGCATCGCTGCGTAGTGCGCGGAACACGGCTAGCTGGTTATGGGCGTATATGATGCGGATGGATGCTGTGAGCGGCGGCAGCCGGGTATGTAAAGCCACTGTCTGTTTGCGCCAGGGGAGACGTAAAGGGACAGTCCGACCGGGCACACCCATACCAGCCAGGGGGCTGTCGAGATCTGCCAGCAGCAGCGACCTCGAAGCGCATTGCAGCAATGCGATCCTGATCACCAAAATGTGTTCAGATGTAGGTGCGCTGAAGTGCGGGAGTATGCGGGAGATCTGTGGTGTGTCGAAACACAATGAATGAATGCCCCATGCGTACAATTGCCGGAAATGTCGCTATCAGTCACACGTTTATTCTGTTATTGTTCTTTACAGCTTGGCCATTTTGCGCCATAGGCTCAAGGAAATCTGGCTAGGGGCAAAGTTTGGCAGCACGTTCCCCCTGTGAGGCCATTAACGCAGCCCATCCTCAGTCGCCGCGTTCGTCACAGCCTATACCTCACAGACGTCGGCCTCCACTGCCCAGAAAGACGCATGCAAAGTGACACACGTACCCTCCCCCGCATCACAACCGTCAGGGCACACATATGGCGCAGCTGCGGACAGACATGCCTCCATGCCGGGCACCAGTCGAACCCGGCGCTGAAGCCGGCTGCACTCATGTTCCTATCTCGTTGCTCAGGCGCAATTCGCAGCTTGCGCTATCAGCTCGTTGGGCACCGACCCTGCACACGCGAAGCCATGCCTAGTGCATATAGCCTGTGCCCCAACCGAGCTGCACAACACTCCTGCGCCCCCCTCCCCCAGCCTTCTGCGAGCTTGCACGACACCGCCGCGCCTTTAGGCGCTCTCAATGCCCCTCCCTCCAGCAGTTCCGCCCGCATGCCCAGCCGTATGCGGCTCCGCAGCTCAGATGTAGGTCGCTGCACACATGAGGACCATGGGAACCGGCACAGCGCAACGGTGGGGTTAGTGGAGTCAGTCGCGGCGGCATTCGCGTGTGCGCGCAGAGCAGTGAGCCTATCCGGCTTGGCCACAGGCCGGCTCGTTGCGTCCTTGCTCAAGCTCTCCTCCATCGGCCACCTCGCCGCCAACACACGGCCCCGACCGCGCAAGGAGCGTGCACGAGATAGAAGAGCACGGGCACGAGCATGCTGCGTGTCCCCTCCCTGAGCCCGCTTACCCGGCAGCTTGCCCACCGACACGCTGCGGCGCTCGGTGTACATGCGGCCTGTGGTGTGTGGTGTGCGCCATGATGGTGGGAGCGGACAGATGTCATTTGGGGATGCAGGAGCAGCAGGCGCCACCAGCCTTAGGCGGAGCACGCGGCCCAGAGCGTATTGTTCCGGGCGTTCTGGGCGTCCCTAAGGGGCCGCGCGACAAGCCCGGCGCCAGTCCAGAAACTGCGGTGCCTGCTGCATCGCAACGTCGGAAGCCCCCGACCATCGCAGCAAACAGACGCCGGCGTTTCCTTGGCTAAATGGGGCCTGGGAATGCCGGCGCCGTAACCGGGTCTTCACCCGCGCAGGTTGAGGCTTTGGCCCTCATGCGCCTCCGCCGCCTTCCGAGCGGTACTTCTCTTCCCCAGCTCCATCCAACCCCACGCCACCCTACACCCCCGCGCGCATGGAGACCCTGCCATCGCAACATCTCGTACAGCCGTACGTCGTAGCAGGTTGCTGCAAGCGCCCCGAATCGCTTGCGTCCCATAACCTTTTCGCGCAAGCGCTCAGCCCACGGCCCACAGCCACGCGGCGGTGGCGGCCGCACGGGGGCGAGGCGGCGGCGTCCAACTCTGTAATGAAGGAGCTTCAAAGAAAAGGCGGCTGTCACTCACCCACGCGCGGCATGACGCACCACACCAGGGTCAGGTTCACGTCCCGCCCGCGCAGGTTGTTCCCCGGGTCGATGAACGCGTACTTCGTTTTGTGGTTGGACAGCTTGATGACCGCCTTCTCCTGTGTGTGGCAGTGCGCGGTTGTGTGCGCGTGTCGGGGACTTGGTCGAGGAGAGTGCGCAACACCCGTTGGTGTGGGCCCGGGGTGTTAGCGGGGAGGTCGCCAGGTAACGTTGAAATGCATCCCATCCCAGTGCAGGAAGAAATTGTAGCCCCAGAGTTGCGCGACGTCATTTAATGCCTCGCACGCATACAGTTCGCAAGAAGGTATTTGCAACGCTTGCACGCGCGTGGCACCTCACCAACGCCCTGCCACACGCACACACACTCTGCGTTTCCCCCGCGGCCCCTCCGCTTGCCTTCTGCTGCACAATGAAGTCCCACAACACGATCTCGTTGACGCGGTTCTCCTGCGTCTCATACTCCGCCTGGACGTACACGAACAGCTGCTTCGTGTTCCATGTAAACACGCTGCGGAGATCGGCGTTGATGTCGAACGTGACCACCGCCTGCGGTCATCCATCAATGTACGAGAGTTATTTTACGACACCAATGTAGCGAAACTAGGCACGCACTGAGACGAATCGCCAAAAGCTCAGCATGGCCGAGCCTTACTTGGTCTTTCCCGCCGTGGTGCTGCACGAGCCGCCGGACTTCCCTCAGTCCAAGCTGGATGTTAGGATTAGATTGATGAAGTAGATCTGCGCGGAGGAGCTGCAATTGTTGAATGCCCCAAGAAAATGCCTGCCGATCGCTTGCGAGAGTGCGCCTTGCCTGTTGATGATGTAAGAATACATAGCACAGCTGCTACCGTCCCGAAGAAAGTAACAGCCGTGTTCAAGCGGTGATATATCGAGTGCATTTTTGGCCTAGCTTCCTCGAGGTGAACTTCCTACTGTTTGAGGGAAGCTTGTCTAGTATGCGCAAGTTTAGTGCGCTTCGCGTTGGGTAACCTGCATCAGAAGAAGTTTGCTAGAGTGCACCATTGCCGCATGCACGCGTGTCCCGTCTTCCTCAGTGTCCGCCCAAGCACCCCCCAGCCCTTTGCAGCTGCCCCGACACCGTCGGTTCTTAGGCACGAACACAGGGGCATCGGATGCTACCCATTTCACGCTGCGGGGAACATATCCCATCATCACAGGCGTTACGCCACGCGGCACAAGGCGTCTCTGCTGACCTGCTCCCACAGACCCTCGCACTACAAGACTTGCCGCTGCCGCGACCCAGCCGTCAACTTCATGCCCTTGTCACCTGCCCATTCAGGAATACGCACTCCAGCACACACAGCGCAACACGACAAACTCGCATCCATTGTCAGAAGAGCTGCGTCTTCGTCACCGCGCCGTCGCAGAAGCGAATCACCTTGACGTCCCGCTCCACTGGCAGCCACCACACCTCGCCACCCAGGCCCGCCCCCCCGCCCCCACCACCACGCCCACCCGCCCCCCGCGCCTCCCCACCCTCCTTCCCCCCACCCTCCCGCCCTCCACCGGCCCCAGCCGCCGCCACGGATCCCGACCCGCCCGACACGCCCGTGCCGCCCGACACGCCCGGGCCGCCCGACACGCCCGACCCGCCCGACACGCCCCGGCCGCCCAGCAGGCACCGCACGCTGTCCGCCTGGCAGCGCGCCAGCATCACGTACGACAGGGCGCCGTACGGCGACGGCGCCGCCTCGAAGCCGCAGTCCGGCAGGTCACACTCGTCCAGCAGCAGCAGCTCCAGGCGGCGACAGGCGGCCGTCAGGCGGGACACGGCGTCAGGCGACAGCTGCGGGGAAGCGGGCAGAGGGGACGGGCAGCAGGAGCGTGAGAATGGGGAGAGGTAGTTTACTGTGTTCCAGAACCCCAAAGCAGGCCAACCGGGGCGGAGGCGGAGGCGGAGGGGAAGGCGGGAGCGAGGTTTGGCGGCGGGTGTATGGACGCAGCGCGGAGCGGTTGCCGATACCGATATTGAGGTGGCCACGTGGCAGATAAGATGCGGCCATGTGAGCAGGTGCAGCTCCGTCTGGCCCAAAGCTCCCAGCCCCCACCCGCCTCCATCCAACAAGCCGTACCCTGACTGACGGCCCCCGGCCTAGCTCGCACCTGGGGCACATTCCTGCTCCTAAGCTCCCATATGGTGTCGAGCAGCGCAGCAAGCCTAGCTGGGTCCGCATTCCGCATCACTTGCATACCCTTGCTAAAGTCGAGGCCACTGTCTGTCCTCAGCTGGTCGCACCTGGCAGCAGTGCCGCAGCCGCAGGTTACTCAGCGCGCCACAGCGCGTGAGCCAGCCCAGCAGCGCCTCACAGCTGAAGGGCGTCCGTGCCGCCTCTGCCTCCGCCTCCGCCTCCGCCTCCAGCTCCAGCTCCAGCTCCCCTTCCTCCTGCCCCTGCCGCTTCTCCAATGCCGCCCCCGCCTCGCTGGACCTGCTGCCGGCCGCAGCGCCACCACCACCACCACCACAGCCACCAGGTCCACAGCCACCACCACCACAGCCACCAGGTCCATCAGCTCCAGCAGCAGACGCCGAGGCCGAGGCCGACGCTGAGGCTGAGGCGCAGGGTGAGGCGCAGGGTGAGGCGCAGGGTGAGGCAGCACCCGACGCTCCTGCGATGTGCGACGACGCTAGGGCAGCAGCAGGGGGGCAGCATGGCGCCCGCTGGTAGCCGGTCTGCTCCAGCCGCAGCCGGGACAAGGCGGGTGTGCCGCACCGCGCCAGCGCCCGCAGCAGCCCGCTCGACAGGCCGGACACACCCACCAGCGCCAGCGTGTGCAGCCGCCGCAGCGCCGGCAGCCCGCCGCCGCTGCTACTGCTGCTACTGCCACTGCTGCTGCCACTGCCAGTGCCGCCAGCACCGCCAGCACCATCACTGCTGCGGCCCCCGCTTTGTCCGCTGCCGCTGCCATTGCCACTGCTGTTGCTGCTACTGCCACTTCCGCCGGCATGAGCACCGGCGCCGGCGCCTGTGCCCGGCTGCCGCTGCACTGCTGCTGCTGGTACAGCCAGCCACCGCCCGACCGGCCTGCCGTGTAGCAGCGACAGCAGGTCGCTGTCGTACAGCCGCGTCGTACTGCCGCCCACGAGCTGCAGGTCAGACATGGCCCAACGCGTACGACAGGGCTGCCGTATAGGGCCACCTACATCTCGCTCCCCTCCTCCCGCATTCTCAGCCGCGGCGGCGGCGGCGGCTGTAGCACCAGCACCTGCAGTAGCAGCAGCAGCAGCAGCCGCGCCAGCCTCCAGCCAGCCCAGCGGCTGTAGCAGGTCCTCCCGCAGGAAGGGCCCCACGCAGTTGATGACGTGCAGCTCGTGCAGCTGCGTGTGCGGGGGCCGGAGGGAGTTGTAAATACCAGCCCAAGCTAAACCAAACCAAATGCATAAGAGCGAGGAGGAGAGCGTGGCCTATGATGGGAGACGGAGAACAGGAGACAGGACATACAGGAGATACAAGCATGCATGGGGATGGGGCCACACGAGGGCCAAGGCAGGGAGGAGGAGGGTAGTTGTTAGAGGATAGGCAGGGTGCGGGCCGTGTTCGGCTCCCCACAGCCCTGCCAATCCGGGCGCCCTCACGCATGAGAGGGCGTCCGGGGCCTTAGGAGATAAAGGCGGACGGGGTAACATGGGAACTCGCAAAAAGAGAGAGAAGCCCATGCTAACCCCGACACACACGACAAGAGCCTGGGTGGCTGGTGCGGAAGTTTGGGCGCCCCCTCCCCCCACACACACCACCACCGACCTGCCCAGGATCCCCACCCAGTGAACAGCCTTGGCAAAGCCCGACAAGCAACCGCGCTTCCGCCATCCACCACCCCACGCGTGCGCTTCCTCCAGCGCGCTCCCCTCCAAACCCGGAGTACAGCGTAACGGCCCTATGTTGATAGCCCCCGCATGCGCGTAGAGTGATCAACGCCGTCAACGTGGAGGATAGATCCCATTATCCTCGCCCTCGGCAAATCCCGAAAAGCAACCGAGCTCGCGTTCCCAACGGGGGATAGTTCATTCCAGACCCCAAAGCGACCATTACGACCGCCTCAATTCAGGAACACACTCCCGGCTGCCTCGCGCTCGCATTTCGCATTCGCATTCGAGCGCATGTCGGTAACTTGACCTTGGGGGCTGAGATGGGCAAAGCAGTGATTCTAACCCGGCGCGCACTTGGAGCGTCCAGCAACGCAAAGGCACAGCAAGCCGCCATTCGCCGTCAACCCGCCCCCTGCTTCACGCCGAGGAGGAACTGCCCTTGGGAACAAGCCCCCGCAATGGTCGATTTGGCTCTTGGTGTCTGGAATGACCTAACCCCCCTCGGGAGGGCTCGGGTTCTGGGTCTTCGGGTCTTTTCGCTTGGGCTTAGAATGAAGTACCCCCCTCCCCTCCCCACACACCTTGCCGCACGCCGCCAGCACCGCGCCCAGCCCTGCGCCCGACACGCCCGCCATCTCCAGCCGCAGCGCCTGCAGGTGCGGGCAGGCGCCGCCCAGCGCGGCCAGCCCGGCGTCGTCAGCCGCCGCACCCACCCCCAGGTGCAGGCGGGTCAGCAGCAGCTGCGCCGCCGCCGCGCGGCGCGGCGGCGGCGGCAGCGGCGGCGCCAGCGGCGGCGGCGCCTTTACAGCGGAGCGAGGCGGCGGGGCTGAGGAGGGGTGGAGGGTTGTGGAGCAGGGCGTGGGGGTGCTGTGGCCGTGGCGGCCGCACAGCAGCCGCAGCACACTGCTGGCGGTGAATCCCCAGCCCGCTGACAAGCTCCGCAGGCCCTGCAGGCCGCTGCAAGGAGAGGCCCCCACCCCGCCGCCGCCGCCCTCAGGTGCAGTCGTTGCTGCCTCCACCGACGCCGCTGGCTCGCCGTGGTTCCCATCGCTGTCCCAGGACAGGGCGGCCTCCTGTCCGGCAGGCGAGGCCCCATCCACCTCCGCCTTCCAGGATGACGCTTCCGCAGACGAATCCGCATCGGACGAGACCTGCCCGCTGTGCTGCCTGCGGGGCCGCTGCTGCGCTGGCGGGGAAGGCAGCAGCGCTGGCGAGGAAGGCAGCAGCGCCGCCAGCGGTGCCGCCGCCAGCGGTGCCGTTGCCCGCGGCTGTGTCCGCGGCTGCGGGGGCAGCGCCTCGGGCGCCAAGTCACGACAGCGGCTGAGCCCTAGGTGCTGTAGCCGCAGCTGCGGCTGTAGCTGCGGCTGTAGCTGCGGCTGTAGCTGCGGCTGTGCCTTTGGTACCGGCTCTCCGCCGCTTCCCAACCTCGTTCCAGGGTCGGTCGCTGCGGCCTCAGGCTCCCCAGCAACGGCAGCCGCAGCAGCCCCCGCCGCCGCCAGCTGCAGCAGCACCCCAAGGAGCTCCGGCCCCACCCCCGAAGAGCCGTCCAGCTCGAGGCGGCGCAGCCGGCACAGCGCCGGCCGCAGCGCCGCCACCCAGCCGGCGGCTGTAGCAGGCTCGTCCGCGGCAGTGGCAGTTGCGCCGGCGGCTGTAGCAGGCGCCGCGCGGCGTGAGGCGCGGGCGGCGTGCACGGCAGCAGCACTGGCGGGCACAGCACCCTTGGCAGCTGCAGCAGCATGGCTACCACGCTTGCCGCCCTGGCTACTGCTACTGCTGCTACTGCTGCTGCTGCTGCTGCTGCTGCTGCCGTTGTCGAAGAGGCCGCCCAGCTCCAAATCACGCAGGCGTAGCTCTGTGTTACATGCGTTATAGTTAATCAAGGTACAATAACAAGTCAGTTGAGGTGTTGTGTTGATAGCGTTCAAATTTCGTGGGAACGCGTTCGAGCGCGGTTGAGGCGAGCGCGCGGCAAACCGGTGCCCACGCTTGACCTCTTCGAGCAGCCTGACCAGGACAGGTCGCGTTCTAATACCACGGCGCATGACAATCACGGTGCTGGCCGGCCGGGGGGTTCCATGCATTTCAATTGAGGGGCGAGAAGGTGAAGACGTGTGATGCGGAGCAGGCGGCCTTGGGGGGGGGAGGGGTTCACCACCCGGCCGGGGGGTTTCACGGATTGTGAGTCAAGATTGGGGGGTATTCGACTGGCGTGCGCCATTAATACACGTTAATACCACGTTAATATCACGTTAAAGCTAGTACACCACGTTAACACCACGTTAATACCGGCCGGGGCAGGGTAGCTCGACTGGCGTGCGCCGCGCCGACTGCCCGCGGGACCTGCCCCCTGTGCCCATTGCCCTTCAGGCTTCCGCTCCAGCCCGCGCTCGTTGAAGCCACTGGCGCAGCACGCTAGCCCCCGGACCAACAACCCCGCTGCCGGGCGGCGGCCCCCTCCCCTCTTGCTGGTGACGACCATGGCCGCCGCCGCCGGCGGCCGGCTCAGCTGCCACCTACATACCACGCCCCCCTTGCTCCTGCTCCCTGCCGCTTACCCTGCAGACACTCCAGCCGTGCCACAGCCGCACGCAGCTCGCCGCCCCACGCCCGGGCGACCCTCGCCGCCTCCGCCAGCGCCTCCGCGCCTGCAGGCGTGTGCGCCGCCGCCGCCGCCGCCGCCGCCGCCCACCCTCCTGCCCATCTGCTCACCGGCGGCGCGCCCGTCGCCTGCGAGGCGGCGCCCTTGTGGCTTCCACGTTTACCGCGCTCGACGCGTCCCCCGCCCCCGCCCACGCTCGCGGCTGCCCTGGCTGTAGCCGCTGCAGCCGCTGCAGCCGAGTGCGCGGCTACTGCCGCGGCCGCCAGGACTCCGGGCGGCGCCAGCGGGCAGCCGGACAGGTCGATAGCGGTGAGGTGGCGGCAGCACCCCTGTTTATCATTGCACAAATCCGGCCACGTTTGGTTCGCCAAAACCAACAGGTGCAGGGGCGGTGCGGGGCTGCGTTGTAACGCACAGGTTTGCGGCCATGCGGCGCCCACAGCTGGACAAGTCAACACGCGCTCGGGATTACCAAGCCAGGTGGCGGTGAGCACATGCCCGACAAAGATCTGTTACCACCTGTGGCCCCTAACTGGCATTGTCGGAGGTGGGTGGGTGGGTTACTGGTAAACAAAATGCGAGCACGACTGCGCTGCAGCTGAGAGCAGGGTGGGTGGGTGGGTGGCCATCACGCCCTGCCTCCATGCAAGCCCTGCCTCCATGCAAGCCCGCAGCTTCCAACCAATGCGTGCTCGGCAGCGCACACACACACACACACACACACACAGCGTGTGGCCTAAATGCCTCGCTGTCGCTGGCTGTCCCGAGTACTCGCTCACGAGACTCGTCAGGCCGCCTGTAAACCCGTTGTTACACACACACACACACACACACACACACACACACACACACACACACACACACACACACACACACACACACACACACACACACACACACACACACACACACACACACACGCACCTTCCTCCCCAGTAGGCGCAGCTCCGCCAGCCCCACCGCGGGCGAGTGGGTCGCCACCAGTGTTCTCAGGCCCGGCAGGAGCGCCACACCCGTGCCCAAGCCCGCCGCGCCCGAGCCCCTGCCTGAGGCAGCCGGAGCTGCCGAGCCCGATGGGCCCCCGCCAGGCAGCTGCGCCGCCGCCAGCAGCGCCAACGCCAGAGGAGAGCCCGCGTTGCTACGGTAGAAAACCTGCGCGCGCACGGGAACGGGGGGCTGACGTCGCGCCCGTCACCCGCTCTCACAGCTTTTTTTTGCAATCGGGGCCAGCACCACAGCAGCACCACCCGACACGCGCTCAAGAGCCACTGATGGCGCCGTGGCCGGCCCGGGCGCAAAAGGCCGGCGGAGGCGAGGAAGCGCGTTTCGGGGCACGATCCGCCAAACCGACAGCGACAGCCACGTCACCGCCGCCAGCAGCGGCAGCCCCCTAACCCAACCCACTCACCTGCAGAAGGGCCGCCAGAGAAGAGCAGCAGCCGCCGCCTGCGCTGCCGCCGCCGCCGCCAGTAGCTCCGTCGCTGCCATCGCTGTCCCCATCCGCGTCCTCAACGCCCGGCCGCCCCTGTCCCTGGCCCCCTTCCCGCCCGGGGTCGTGCGCGGCCTCGCGGTTGCCAACCGCCAGCGTCGCCGTGGTCAGCGCCATGCCCGCCGCCTTTTCGTACACGCCATGGTACGACAGATCAATGTACGACGGCGGTACGGCGGCCCCCGGCGGCTGGCGATGCTGTGGTTGCTGGCGTGGCTGCCCGCCCCGGCGCTGCGGTTGCTGGCCTGCTGCGTTGCTGCATTGGGCGATGCGGCGGATGTGGGAGGCGAACAGCTGGGCCGCCTGGGGCCTCGGGGTGTGGCAGGGAGCAGGGCGCGTTGCCGGGAGGAGTGAGGGGCCGCAGGATAAGTAATCATAGATGCACTCATAGGCAAACAGGATCCAGGAATGCGCCTGGAAGAAGGCCTTGGGAGCAGGTCACGATCCAAACAGGTCACCCCATATGCAGGCCACGCCGCGCCACGCTACACCACGTCACACCACGCCACACCACGCCACGCCCCACGCCACGCCCCACGCCACGCCCCACGCCACGCCCCACGCCACCGCCCCACGCCACCGCCCCACGCCACCGCCCCACGCCCAGGCACGCCACGAACACACACCGGGCACCCCAACGCACCGCATCCCCTGTCTCCAGAGATCAGACCCACCTCGGCGCTGCAGGCGGGGCTGCCGGGGTGCGCGGGCAGGCACACCGCCGCCCCGGCCCCCAGCAGCCCTTCGCCGAACCCTCCGCCGACAACACCTGGCCCTGCAACCCCCCCTGCAGAGCCGGCGCCTCCAGCTCCTGCCTCCGCATTCGTGCTGCCATCAGTCTCATCCGCCGCCGGCGCCGCGCCGCTCGCCGCCACCAAAGCCCCCTCCTCTGGGTCCTCCGGGAGCGGCCGCAGCGGCGGCCGCAGCGCGGGCCGGTAGGTGGCCGGCTGGGGCCAGGCGGCGGGGGGAAGGTGCGCAGCTGCGGGCAGCTCCGGTGCAAGCCACAGCGTGTGGGCGGCCGGCAGCTGCCCGGCGTGCAGCACCGGCAGGCCCGGCACCTGCGGGCCAGGCACCACAAGCCCGCCCCCAAGCTCAAGCGCCTGACAACAACAATCGAGGAAGTTTGAAGAAAGAGGCATGGGGGCCTGCGGCTGAGCCGGACCCCAACATATGCCGCCATCTCTCACCGGCCAGGCTCCTGAGTCGCCTCTGCCCGCATCTCCTCCTCCCCCTCCCCCTCCTGTTCCTCTGCCTCCGCCTCCGCCTCTGCCTGCGCCCGCCGCCGCCAGGGCGCCCAAGCCGGGCAAGGCCGCCGGCTCCTGTCGCACTTGGCCCCGGTCGCCCGCGGCTGCGGCGGCGGCGGCGGCGGCGGCGGCTGCAGCCGTCGCCGCCGCCTCGCTGTCGCGCGGCGGGTGATGCGCCGCCAACACGGCGGCGCCGGCATCCGCGAGCATCGCTAGGCGGCCGTCACTCAGGAGCACGGCCGCCGCCGCCGCCGCCTCGGCCGGCGGCTGGAACATTTGGCCGCGCTCCAGCCGCAGGCGCGCGGCTGGGGCTGGGGCTGGGGCTGGGGCTGGCCTATCCGTGGCCACCCGGGTGCGGCTGGCGCCTGCCGAGGCTGTGGCGGACAGAGCGGCGGGCCGGGTGAAGGGCGCGTCCCCCGTGAGCCCAGCTCCGCCATGCCGCGCACGGGGCGGGCTGGACGGGCTGGCCAAGGTTGCCGGTTTGATGTGGGTCGGCTGAGGCGCGGTGGTGTGCAGCAGCGCGCGCCAGTCGCCGTCGACCACGGCCTGACGTCGCTCCGCGCGCCGACGCCAGGGCGCGAGCCCATCATCCCTGCCGGCGCCGCCGGCGCCGCCGGCGCCGCGGCCGCCACCGCCTGCGCAGATAGGCACATGTGGCGTGGCGATATGCTCCAGCGCATGCCCATACACCAGAGGTGGCATGGCGTTTGCATTACGGTAATGTGGGTCAGGTGCGCGTTGCCAGTACAAAGCACGCGGCAGCGACGCCAAGACCGGCACGGCAGTGGACACCTTGTATTACGCTGCTTTGTCAAAGCAGCAGCGGCTTCTGGGCTCACCTGCTCCATCCTCCACCAACGAAAGAAGCGTGTGGCAGGTGGCTGCCACTGTGGCCCGGTCCAAGGGGTGCAGGCGGCGCACCACGTCCACAAGCACGGCGATGGGGAGGTCACAGAGGGACGTGCCGACCTCCGCCACCTCGCTCGCAGTCGCGCGACACGTCAGGTCAGAGGCGCCTTGTTGCGGCCGGGTGATATGCATGGTCAGCTAGTCCTTGCATGCGTAATTATATACAATGTGCATAGGGTGGGATCCGCAGACGCCTAAGACGTCGCATTCAAGAAACGAAACCCCGCCCACCGGCCGTCTCAGAACTGGCCGCAACAAAGATATACGTGAACCTGGCAGCTCTCTTTATAATGTGAAGTTGCGGCCATGTCCCTGCGTCCGGAAGATTTTTGCAGATGGGCTGGCTGACGATCGTGGTTCTTCTTCTTCTTCTTCTTTTCTGCTCAAAAACATGTCACAGCGTATTGTACTCAAGCAACGATACAACTCTTTTTACGACAACCAAATTATCGACTCTCAAGCCTGAAGGCCGAGTGCTACCTACTTCTGCATTCTGAGCAAGTTTCTCCTTCGTAGATCGTCAATTTAGCTACCAGGCCATCTTCTGAAGCAGCTGAAAGGATGGAGACGTTGTGGCCAGCGCCATTTCCGTGAGTATCTGCGCGTAGAAGGCGCGATGCCTGCCCAGAAGCCGAGCAGACACGCGGGGCGCGGGAAGTTGGGGTGAAACGCAGCTCCTGCAGCTGTAGCTGCTTGATTTGTTGTGTAAAGAGCATCCAGATTTCGCGGGAACGCGGTCGGGTGCGGTTCAGGCGAGCGCGCGGCAAACCGGTGCCGACGCTCGACCTGCTCGAGCAGCCTGGACAGGCCAGTTCACGTTCTAATATGACGGCGCATAGTGCTGGCCGGCCGGGGCATGGTAGCTTTACTGGCGTGCGCCGCGCCAACTGCCCGCGGGACCTGCCCTTCCAATTGCCCTTCAGGCTTCCGCTCCAGCCCGCGTTGGAGCTGCTGGCACAGCACGCTGATTCTGGAAGTGACCGCGAGGACCATATCACGGCGGTAGTTGCACAAGTCCAGACCGGCAAGAAGCGACGCGGTGGGAGCACAGAGGACGACCCCGACTACGAGGACGCTGCGCAAGGAGCGCACGGCATTCCGCACGATGGTAAGCGCCTTTGACCGTGTTTGGAGGCTCGTGCGGGCGCGTTAGTGCCTGTCGAAACGTTTGCCGGTCATTCAAATGCATCGCCAGCAGCTCCTTCCCTCCAGCCCAGCCCGCCGGTCGCAACGCTGGGCAGCAGTATAATTCCTCCTTTTCTATCGAAGGCACGGACCGCGCTGTCGTTTCCGCAGCTTCCAGCCTTCGGCCCTGTCAGCTCCTACTGGGCACGCCTGCTTGCACGCCTGCGAGCGAGACACCTGGCACACGCACGGCGATGGCAAATGCGTCCCACCCCCCACCCCCTCGCCCGCACGCTCGCTTGCATGCCAGCGCAACCGCACGTGTGGCCAACTATGCATTGGTTTCCTTTTACTGAGTTGGCTGCTCCCTGCTCGTGTCGTGCAGGGACGTCAAACAAGGCTGGCTACCGCGGCGTGCGGCGCCGGCCCTGGGGCTCGTACGCAGCTGAGATCCGAGACGCTGGCTGCGGCAAGCGCCGGTGAGCACGCTGCCCCGCCTATATCATCTGGGTTTAAGCGCACAAACACAACCACCAGGGCCCCCGATTCCATTGTGCTTGATACGGGACAGGCGCCATGCCCTTGCAAGGGCTGCCCCCGGACTGGTCGCGCTCCTCACCTGTCCTCACCTGTCCTCGTCTCCCGCAAACGTCTGGCTGCAGGTGGATTGGAACCTTCAAGACTGCAGAGGAAGCCGCACGGGCGTACGACGAGGCCGCCATTGCCCTCCACGGGCCCCGCGCCAAGGTAGGGCCCACACGAAGCATGCACGGCAGCGTTGCAGCCATCGTGTCCGCATGTGGGTCCAGCCCCTCCGGTTGACTTGAGCAGACTTCCTTCTGCCACGATGGAATTGCATCCGACTGTGTTCTTACTGCTGCCCGCTCCCTTTCCCCCACGCAGACAAACTTCACCTATCCCTGCCAGCAGCAGGGTGCAGGCGCCGCGTCCACCGGCGCGCCGCACAAGGCCCCCAAGCCGCACGCAGCCGCTGCGCCGCAGCACCACAAGCAGGTGCACCACAGCCAGCCGCCGCAGCCGCGCAAGCAGCAGCAGCAGCAACAGCAGCAACAGCAGCAGCAGCAGCAGCAGCAGCAGCAGCAGCAACAGCAGCCGCGGCACTCGCACTCGGAGGAGGCCGAGGCCTATCGGCGCAAGTCGGACGACTCAGACAGCTCCATTACTGCGGCGCTGCCGCTGCCGCTGTCACTGTCGCTGGCGGGCCAGCTGGGCCTGCCGCTGCAGGGCCTCGAGGGGCTGGACCTCTCAGTGCTTGAGTCCAACCCCGCGCTGCTGGCGGCCCTCGCCGCGGCGCGGCAGCAGCTGCCCGAGCTGGCGGGGCTGGGGCTGGGGCTGGGGCTGGGGCTGGGCACCGGGGCGTGCCTGCCGGAGCAGTGTCTGTCGGAGCCGGGCTGGTGCCAGGAGGAGGAGCAGCAGGGGCGGGCGGGATACGAACGGGCTGAGGAGGAGGAGGAGGAGGAGGAGGATGAGCAGGAGGAGCCGGAGCCGCCTCAGGTGCTGCGGCCGGAGCAGCTGCGCTCGCTGCAGGTGCTGGCCGAG
The DNA here is from genome assembly GCA_016834595.1 of Chlamydomonas schloesseri. Lineage (NCBI taxonomy): Eukaryota > Viridiplantae > Chlorophyta > Chlorophyceae > Chlamydomonadales > Chlamydomonadaceae > Chlamydomonas > Chlamydomonas schloesseri. Next base: position 281,312 of record JAEHOD010000021.1, on the reverse strand, counting down.
GTGGCGCACCTGTTCGGCCGGCGCGACTTCTGCATGTCGTGATCTGGTTGGGACAGGCCTTTTGCCGTCGAAGCCAGGGCTGGGCACGCGGGTTGGGCACGCGCGGGGACGTGGGAATGGTCAGCTGTGATGTGGGCTGGGCGAAGAAGATGCGAACGAGTGATCCGTTATCCGGGTGAGGGGTAGGCAGGCAGTTGTGAATGCAGCCTGAACGGTCTTGGCTTATAGTTGCAGGCGGGCGTGGATGGGACCACCGAATTGTCCACGCAGCAGTTTTAGTCTTGTCGAGTGTGTGCAAATGGAACGGCTCTTGCCGTGCGGCTTTCTATGCACGGCCTCTTGCGTATGGAATGCCTGTTGCATAGGACGCCAGCGTAGGCAGTCTTACATCGCGTCGTGGACTGTTTTTTCGTTCTTTGACCTTAATTGAATTCGTTACAAACTAACCTGGGATGCTGCGGCGAGGCAGGGACACTGAGCACAGAAGAAGACAAGGTGGCGAGAGAGGCGAGACAAACGAACATGGGGACAGGACTGTCCGTGACCGCGTGTGTTGGGTATGCAACCTGGGCTGGCCCAAACTGGTCACAAGCACCCGCCCGGCTGTTGCTGCCATTGACGACCTATTGTTTGGTGCGTTGGGGTGGTATGCAACATGCCAGACGCGGCTAAGAGGGACATGACCGCAGGTGGACCGATTTGTCCTTTGTGCCGAGGCTGGTTGTGACTGGTTTTGAGTTTAGACAGCGTGTTACGTGTCGGCGTGTTGCCGTTGTCTCGGTTCGATGCTCCGTGCAGCAGGAGACGCGGTGCAGTTCGTGCTTGTGTTTGGCTCTTCCAGTGCATACTACGGTACACATCGTCGGCATGTTCACATGTGACAAACCGATGCATACCGAGCGAACCGATGCATACGACGCAGGGTTACAGCTGCACTTTGGAGCCGTACGGCTTGGCTCGCGTGGCGTGTGGTGACGCAAGCCGACAAGAAGCAGTTTGGGTCATGCAGAACAGAGAAGCGGCATTCCGTAAAGACCGAGGGAACGATTGCACTGTGGTGGCTGCTGAAGCAAGCGGGTATCGAATGGCCGAGTGCGCGGTCAAGTGATTCAGCAGACGTCGTGGGCCTAGCGTTCCCACCAACCTGGGAAGGTGTGGGGAGGAGAGGTTAGGCTTTAGGCAAGTAGAGATGCGGCGCGGGAGAGCCCACATGGTGGAGCTCGATAATGTTCCCAGTGCCGCATGAATTCATAACCCAGCACGCATGCATTCTGCTATGCGCAATGACCGCGGTGTACTGGGCAAAGCTGGCATGCAGGATACCAGCTGTGATTACTTTTGCTCGGACAAATGGGGTGCGCCAAGATGCTGCATGCTCACACCGCCCGGGCACACGCACCTCTTTCATTTTTATGTCGCATGTCATATTCTAAAAGGTCTTGGGGTCTTGTACACGGTATGGATGGGCCCGGAGTGGGCTCCAGGATGAAGCCCCGATGCTGGGAAGGCAAAAAGCCCCGCAAGGCAGACACCCAAAGAATTCATCCTCAAAGGCGACGCAATGTGTAAGAAGTCTCCTTTCCATTTTTGCATTGGTGGCCGCCTCCCGCCACGTGCCAATGCTGTGTACCGGTTGTCTTGTTGCAGCAGTGGGTCGACCTCTGACCTGGGCCCGAAACACGGCCATTGCAGTCTACCAGCCTCTTGGGACAGGTGAGAGCGCCAGCATCGCCCGGCGCACATGCACCAAGCCTGCGGCACAGCGGCAGTCGAGGCTCTTGACTTCCCGCGATCACAGGTAGGGCGTCTACCCACACGGGGGCCACGGCCGGTCGGGAGGGGGCCCGAAATCCGGACCAGGTAGAACTTCCTCGCCAGCGCACGAGCGCTCGATAAAAATAGACCATCCTTATTTTCTCTCAATAAATAGACGAGGGTTTGATTCAATTTAACTTTGCTCGGTGGCGCAAAACGTCTCGACTTGACCACCACGACACCACCGTAAATCATATCCAGTACCCTTGCCGTCAAACATAAGTATGATAATGATGCATTTACGACAGTCTGCATACGCCTAGCGTGGCTCTAGCGACCGAAGCTCGGGCGAAATGCTCGGAATATCGGCCTGGTATTCTTCGCTGATTTAAGCCCAGGGCCCACTCAGGAGTTGTTTTTAACATTAAAACTATTGCCTGGAGGGGTTTCTGGGCATGCCGTCGGGAGGGGCTCTGGGGCCCTAGCTGTCGGCGCCTGCGCCAGCCCCTTGACGCGGGTCATCAAAGACCCTCCAAACGGCCGTTTACCCATTCCTTTTCCCCTGCCCAGCAATTTTATTGTGTAATAGTGGTAATATAAGTGTGTTGGTAACATGGAATGAGGGGTACGGTACGGCCTGCTTGCGTAGAAGCCGCCCTTCCCACCTGCTCAACATGTGTTCACTAAAGGCCCTAGGCGCACCCTATTCCCCACGGCGTTACCACTTCTGAGCCTGTTGGGATCCATCCGGCTATCTACTTAGAATGTGGTAACGCCGTGGGTTGCAAAAGTTATGACCCGTCGAAGTTGGGGGGGTTCGATGGGGGGGTCTGACCCCCGTGTGGCGTCTACCTCCATGGGCCGGACGTTCAAAGAATCAGCTCGCAACACAGCACTCTTGACCCGCACCCGCGCACCGGCGCACCCACACGCCACGCGTGCCATAGTCCATAATGGTCACCCATCCAGGTGCCACGAACGCTTGCTCTGACATCCGCCTCCTCCGCTTAAAGCCTTGTAGACCACACCGGTGGACGCACAACAAGCTGCCGCATGAGGCACAGGTCACACTGGAGGCCGCCACGTAGGCACGTACCGGCATGGTCTGGGGCTGGGGTGCACCTGGAGGGAGGTGCGTTAGTGCGTGACCATGGAGTGCATTGAAGTCCCGAAGGGAAAGGAGTCCCGGCCCCAGACCCAAATACCAACGAACGAGCACGAAGTTGCACTGTTGCAGGCGTTGATGGCGCATGAGGGCTGCTGATAGGTGAGCTGGGTGTCGGTGTCGGAGTTGCTGTTGCCGGGAACCACACGGCTGATAGTGCTGGTGCGTTAGCGCGTAGGAGGCCGGACCACCTGCAACCACTTCCGGCCACTGGCAGCTGTCGGGCCCTTGCCATTGGGCGTGATGAGATTTCAGCATCCAGGCGGGGGAGCGTGTCGAGGCTGCCCAACGGCCCAACCACTGCACACAGCGGCAGAGCGGCTGATGCTCCTCAATCCTTGCAGGGCCTCAATCTCCTCCAGGTCCGCCTTGCTGCAGCAGCAGCAGTCGTTGGCTCGCTGCAGGCGTGCAGCCAGCCGGCACCTTGGCGCTCAGCTTGAAGCAGTACTGGCCATTGCCCTTGGCGGTCACGATGTCGCCCAGCTTGTAGGCCGAGGGGCTCTTCTTGCACCTGCAGAAGGGGAACGAGGCGTAGAGCCCGGACCGTAGCACCCTGGGTGGCCCTGTAAGTGGCGAAGGCGCAGAAGCATGTTGGTTCACATGTGCAGGAGAACGAGCAGCCGCCTTTCCATGAGGGTCGGTCGGCAGTGCAAAGAGGTGACTGCCATCAGTGCCATGTGTAGTTCGGCTGCTCGCTGGGGTCCAGCAACGTCTCGCCACCGGCTGGCCGCGCATTGCTGGCATCGCCGCATGTTGGCACTGCGGCCCCCGAGGTGCCAAGCTTGGAGAACGCTCGCTCGCTGGCTCGCTGCGTATGTGAGCTGTGTTGGACACCATGCCAGGCAGGGCACCCCAGATGCCAGGGGTAGCCGACGCTGCTTACAGGCTGCTTAGGTGGCTGGGTGCGACCAGATGCGACTGGGGGTCACGGCGCGTCTCTCCAAGAAAGCAACTGTCACGCAAGCTGCTGGACGCAGCACGTCAGCGCACCTACATCTGATTACATATTGGTGATCAGGATTATTGCTGCAATGCGCTTCGAGGTCGCTGCTGCTGGCAGATCTCGACAGCCCCCACCTCACCCCCAAACCTCACTGCTGCCTCTTTCTCCTCTCCCTTTCCGCTGGTAATCATTCCTTCACACCGTTATATTCCTTTCCCTAACTCCAGGCCTCTGCCCGCTTTCCTTCCAGCCTTACGGCCCCGGTATCCTAGGCGTGCACCCCTGACCCCTGGCTGTCTCCGCTTTCCTTCTAGCATTCCCTGCGCCCTGGCTCAGGGGTTCCCCTGCCCGGGCTCTGCCCCTTCACGCGTGTCTGTCACCGTCCGGTCCGTGCTACCTCCCGCATGACGCTAGTCGAGCATATGTCACTCCTTCGACGTCGGCGATGCAGGCATCAGGTGGTGCTACCGGCAGCAGCAGTAGCACGCGCGGACTCCCGCCGTGGCCGGTAAGCCTCGTGCGACCAAATCCTCAGGGCTCATGTTATCTTTCACCTATTGTGATGGCTATTGTTATCATTTATCTGTTGTGGTGGCTGTTGACGTTGACTAAGGCCTTGGACGTGGTTGTTGTCGTACCAATTGGACTGAAGGTTTCCAGCTGGTCTCGTGGCTGTATGGCCGGGAAACGTGGGGTAGCACGTTCGCCTGCCTTAGCCCGACCCTACATATTCTCACGGTACCCATCTTGGCGGCAGTGACTACCGACAACCTCCCGAAACTCCGATGGTTACAGGGAATGTTCCCATAACGTTCTACGCTCAATTTGCATGCCAGGCACGCACGGAGTCCGGCACGGGGGCCAGTGCAGCCCGAAACTGCACACACATTTTAGCACTCCTGCAAGCTCACATGCCACTGCCTGTGCATCATTCATTCAGTCTGCAGCATAACTTTTCGAACCTACTCTCCTGCATGTCTTTGCTAAGGATCTATCAGGCATTACGCGAGTTCCTGCATAAGCGGCTACTACACGACATACCCGCATCAACATCAACCAACGGCAATGCAAATTTCTTTCGCGCAAACATTCAGCATGTCATTTAGGTCAAGAAGGTGAACATTCCATCTGAATGCAGCACCCATAGAAGTTCCAAGAGAGGGACGGGTGGCTATGCCACCCGCCATTGTTCGTCCACCAGCTCCTTAGCCCGCTCAAAATGTACATTTCGGTGCGATCATGCAATGATCGACGCGTCAAGATGGCGCCTGTCGGACCGCTTACGGCTGGCCCACAGCGTACAGCGGGCAGCTGCGAGGGAGCAAGGAGAGAGGGGGAGAGAGGGGTCAACCGGCGGTTCGTTTCAGGGGCAGCCATACAGCGCCTACACAGCCCCACCAACGAAACAGCCCCTAGACGCCTCGGTCGCCTATCACACCCACGACAACGCATCTTCTTATTGTGGTAGAATAACCACACACGCTGGCGGGGGACTCACCAGTCCTTGGAGTCATCAAACAGGTTGCCCCAGCACACGCCGTCGTTAGCGGGCTTGCAGAACATGTCCAGCGGGGTGTCCTTCTTCAGCTCCAGGCAGATCTTGCCGCCGTTGGCCTGGCCCTTGCTCCAGTTCAGGGGGGTGGCCTTGACGGTGTCCTCGCCCACAGCGCCCCAGGTGGCGGACAGCCACTTGCCGGAGGCCCCCTTGGGCTGCACGTAGATGCCGGTGATGGCGCGGCGCTTTTTGTCGTCGGCGTAGAACTCGGCCTTCAGCAGGCCGGAGGAGCGGCCGCAGGGGCTGGTGAGCGAGTTGGGGGTGACCAGGGTGGTCTCAAAGCAGTAGCAGGTGGTGTCCTTGGTGCGGCCGTCCATGGTGGACATGGTGGGTGCCAGGGCAAAGGGCGTGGCCTTGGGCGTGGTGACGCAGGCGCACTTGGGGAAGTCGGGGGTCTCCAGCCGGCACGAGGCCGAGGTGGCGCCCTTGAGGCAAGATTCGGGCAGGCCGGCGGAGCTGGTCGAGTCGCCCATGCCGCCCACCTTGACGGTGACGGTGTAGCCAGCCAGGGCGGGGGTGCAGCCCCCGGTCACCATATCCAGCCAGAAGCTGATCTGGGTGTCGACGAAGCTCTGCAGCTTGGCGCCCTCCTGCGAGGAGAAGAAGGTGCCGCACACAACCACCTTGTTGCCGCTGCAGCTGGTCATGCCGGGGGCAACGGTCACGCCCAGGTCTTCAGCCTGGGTAGCGATGTCGTCCTGGATGGTGGCGATGTACGACGCGCACTGGGCGCCGCTGAAGGCGTAGGGGAAGACGATGCGGCTGGCGTCGCTAACGAGCAGGTCGATGTAGACGCACACCTGGCAGGGAGGAGGGGGGCTGGGGGGAGGAGGCGAGGGAGGGGGCGGGCTGGGGGGCGGAGGGGGAGGGGGCGACGGGGGAGGAGGCGAGGGGGAGGGGGAGACGGGGGAGGGGGGCTGGGGGGAGGAGGGGGAGGAGGAGAGGGGGGAGGGGGCGACGGGGGAGGAGGCGAGGGGGGAGGGGGAGGAGGAGGCGACGGGGGAGGAGGAGGAGGGGGGCTGGGGGGAGGAGGGGGAGGAGGAGAGGGGGGAGGGGGCGACGGGGGAGGAGGCGAGGGGGGAGGGGGAGGAGGGGGGCTGGGGGGGGGAGGCGACGGGGGAGGGGGGCTGGGGGGAGGGGGAGGAGGAGGCGAGGGGGGAGGGGGCGACGGGGGAGGAGGCGAGGGAGGAGGGGGAGAGGGAGGAGGGGGGCTGGGGGGAGGGGGAGGAGGGGGCGACGGGGGAGGAGGAGGAGGGGGCGACGGGGGAGGAGGAGGGGGAGGCGACGGGGGGGGAGGAGGGGGAGGCGACGGAGGAGGGGGAGACGGAGGAGGGGGAGACGGGGGAGGGGGGCTAGGGGGAGGTGGCGAGGGGGGAGGGGGAGAGGGAGGAGGGGGGGGAGGAGGGCTGGGGGGAGGAGGAGGGGGCGGGCTGGGCGGAGGAGGCGGGGGAGGCGACGGGGGAGGGGGCGACGGGGGAGGAGGCGACGGCGGAGGGGGAGGGGGGTGGCGACGGCGGAGGGGGGCTGGGGGGAGGAGGCGACGGCGGAGGGGGGCTGGGGGGAGGAGGAGAGGGAGGAGGGGGAGAGGGAGGAGGGGGAGAGGGAGGAGGGGGAGACGGCGGGGGAGGGCTGGGGGGAGGAGGGCTCGGGATGCCGGGGGTGGAGATCGGGCAGCAGTCGTTCTGGCTGTCGAACAGAGCAGCCGAGCACACACCCTTGGGCAGGCCAGCGGGAGGCACGCACAGCTCCTCCAGAGTGGTGCAGCCCTTGCCGTTCTTGTTCTTAGACAGGGTGATGCAGATCTCCGCACCGTCGCTGCCCAGGCCCAGGCCCAGCTGGGTCAGCACCAGGGTGGTGGAGCCGACGGGGCCGTCGATGGGCTCATTGAACGAGGCACCGACCTTGGTGGGCACGCCGTTTATGGTGGCCTTCACAACGTCGCCGAAGACGTCGCACGCCTCGTTAACGTTGAACTACAGTAAGATAAAGCAGCACGGCGTCAATCAGCGCACGGGCATATCTAGGAACTAGTTGCTCGCTCCCATGCTGGCGACCCGAGACGCAATCAACACGACACGAAGCGGCCAACCCACCTCAATCTTCTTCAGGTCCGCCTTGTTGCAGCAGTAGTCATTGCAGCCAGCAGGCACCTTGGCGCTCAGCTTGAAGCAGTACTGGCCATTGCCCTTGGCGGTCACGATGTCGCCCAGCTTGTAGGCCGTGGGGGTCTTCTTGCACTTGCAGAAGGGGAACGAGGCGTACAGGCCGGACTGAGCACCCTGGGCGGCCCTGTAAGCGGCAAAAGAACAAGCCGGGAATAGGGGGGCCGCGTTAGTGCCAGCGCAACACCAGGCATTGCGAGGCGCGAGCAACGTGTCGCTAGTCGCTAGCGCGCTGGCTTCAGCCGTCGGCGCGATTGCCTTCTGCCTGATTGGCTACATAATAATACTCGTAACTAAGAAAGCTCCTGTATGCGACGAGTGTGCATCCCAAAATGCCGCGGATACGAGACTGCCGATATGTGCCTAGAGCTCCGCTGACTGCTGTCACAGCCTCAAAAATACTAGATAGCTTGGTCATGGCGGTCGGCCGCGGTCTATCAGGCTAAAGAACGTTCCGATGCGGCGAATCTGTTCTCTACGCACAGAGTCCCTACTCACGCAATAGCGGCCGCGAAGACAACGGCGGCTAGGACGCTGCACCTCATTGTCACAGAGGTGGTTCAGCTGTACTAGCGAAGGGCGCGACTCTGGCTATTTCTGTGCAGGCAGTCTCGTCGAAGGAAAATACGGCGCAGTGACCGGTGGGCTTGTGGTGGGCGGCTGTTTCTTGCAGCCTCATGCACCACCGACATTGTGGGCGACTGCTTCGACGATTTCAAATTAATCGTCCACCTCGAACATGTAGATCATACGGCGGCAGTTTAACAAACAGGACAGAACTTGCGCTTGCCCTGAAAACACAGTCGCTTGCGCAAGCGGTTGCGATGATGAAGAAATAATGATGTCTTTACAAGGCATTGGATAATCGCGTGCTTTTCAACCGTTTATCTGGCGCAAGTAACACAGCTCGGGCCGGGAGCACTTCATAGCAAAGACTGTGTAGCCTAAAATGCTGTTATAACATGTTATAAATGTGTTGTAGAGGGTACGCTGCCTGATGCGTGACGAGCCGCAAGGCACTCGCCATGGCCAAGTTGCAGCCTGAAGCAGGCCTGCCTTCTACCGCGAAGGCACGGCAGTCAGCGGTCTATCGGTTGTATTTGCGACCTGGTGCATTTCACAGGCGTACAGGCGGGCGCTAGCTGTCCAGCTCCACCTTCTGAGGCGAAGCTTGTGATACGCGCGCCAAAAACGAAACGTTCGACGTTCGAAGGTAGTCGGCGCCAACCGGTGCACAACTGCAGGTGTATCGCATCCCATGTCGCGCAGAGATGGAGGAAGTAGCCACGAGGGGGGGGGGCCGGAGGCGTGGACGGGCGTGGGGCGGGATGGGGGCGGGCTGGTGGTGCTGCCAGCGGCGCATGGACAGCTCTGGGGGTTGTTTGGCTGAGGCTTGGCTGCCTGATGTCGACCTGCCTGGGGCTCTAGGCCTTCGCGACGGACTGGCAGCGGCACCAGCTGCAGCGGTGACAGCGCCTTTTCGTTTCCGGCATCAGGCCCCCCGCACCCTGGCTGACACGTGCCAGGCACGTGTGTAGACATGGCGTAGGCACTCCGTGGCGCATGTGTACCCCGCTGCCAGCCCCTACCCTGTTCGTATGTGTTTGCGCTGATGATGTATAGAATGGGCACCGTATGTTTATCGCAATGTTTATCGCAATGTTTATCGGACACGGCTGCGGGTAGCCAGCTGACGTAAAACCGGGGAAACCTTAAAACCTCGTTACGGACATGCGCTAAATCGTCAGTTGATGGAGTTTCAGGGGTCTTCCGGTTTCACGTAAACAGCTGCAGCGGAATCTGGAGCTCAGTTTCTGGCACGCAAGGGGGTGGGGGGCGCATTCACTGAAGAGGATGTGTGGAAACGACGACCCAAGCCCTGGTCCTCATGACAGCCTGCCTTCGCCTGTTACGTTGCCTTGCCTCCTGTGACAGTCAAGGTGTTTAGGGGTGTCCACCTTTGTCCCGATCGGCCTTGCGGTCATTCGAGCGCTGTGGTGCCACTGCTGGTCTGCGTATGCGGGGCGGCACGCGCATTATTCGAAGACGTCACTGCCTCCTTAAGCAGCAGCCATCTCAAATGTTACAATGGCGACGGCGGCGCATCGCCTGTGCCATCAAGCACCCTCCTGCTGTCAACTAACTACACAAACAGCAATTGCCGTTATACCCGGCACGTGTCGGGGGCATTGGCCGCACCAACACACCACACACCAGCACGGTCTTTGCTTTGCTTGTTTTCCCCTTGTGATCTCTCACACACCAGCACGTGCCCGCCAGCCTCTCACTGGAGGCGCGTAAATCAGGGCACGGCTCCCCTGCTTGCAGTCCAGGGATCAACAAAACCCCACGCAAACCGTCAATGCACGCGTTGGTGCACGTGAGTGTGCATATGTACTGCCGATATTATACACAACGCGCCATGGATAGGCCGCACAGCAACGCCGCGCGCCCGTCTAGCCTGTCATTGCGGCTGCTCGACGCATCCTGCCACGAAGCTGGCTCTGGCGAGCCGCCATGCCGTCCCCAACTTACCCGAGCAAGTGTCATGCTGTCACAAGAGCTATCTAATCCTGCGAAGCAGCCATGCCCATGTGCCGAAACGTCATACCCGTCCAAACCATTGATCATTGGAAACCAAATCCATCCCACGCCGCCGGACGACCGCCGCGCGCCAGCCGCTGCTGCAACTGCTTCTGCTGCTGCTTCTGCTGCTTCTGCTTCTGCTGCTTCTGCTGCTGCTTCTGCTGCTGCCGCTGCTGCCGCCGATGCCTCCGATGCCGCCGGCGAGCGTGCAAGCGCCAACGATGGCTAGCTGCCACACCCGTGCCAGCTCCTCATAGCGCCGGGCTCCAAGTCCAGCGCAGCTGCTGCCGGGCCAGCAGCAGCAGCCACCACAGCAACGGCAGCTTATGCTGACGAGACCGTCTGGCAAAGCCGCTGCAAAGCCGCTTGCGCCCCGCGAAAGGCCTCCGCAGACTCAAGCGGCGCCGTTGCTGATGACGCACACATCGCGTCATCACAAACTCAACAACGGCTTATTTACGGCAGGTCAGCCTGGTACAGAGGGCAGCTGCAGAGCGGCAAGTGGGCAGGGCGGGGTGGCAAGATCGAAGTTAGGTTCAGGAATTATGAACGCCTACTAGCGGTTAAGAGATGCTGGCACGGCGGTGACGTGGCTGCTCGCCCCCGTCCCCGGCCCCCGCGTCCCACCATCATCCGAGATGAAATTCAAGATTTCCCTTCAGGGTGATTTGCCACCTTGATTCGCAAGCCCTCCCCAGCCCTTCTGTGCCTTACCTGCTACCCATACCGCCTTTGCCCCCACAGCCCCCACAACCCCCCACAGCCCCCCACAGCAGCCCCACAGCAGCCCCACACAGCCCCCGCAGCCCCCCCGCAGCCCCACAAAGCAGGTCACCCAGCCTCCCGCAGCCCACACAGCCCACACAGCCCCCCCGCAGCCCCCCAGCAGCCCCCCCGCAGCCCCCCCCCCCCCACAGCCCCCACAGGCCCCCCGCAGCCCCCACAGCCCCCCCGCAGCCCCCCCGCAGCCCCCCCCCCGCAGCCCCCCCGCAGCCCACCGCAGCCCCCACGGCTCCGTGTGTAATGCAAAGGCTGTTTGTATATTGGAGGGAGGGAGCGCTGTGCACCACGAACCACGAACCATGGCCCAGCCCAGCCCAGCCCACCCACTCACCAGTCCTTGGTGTCGTCGAACAGGTTGCCCCAGCAGGTGCTGGAGGTGGAGGGCAGGCAGAAGTCCTGGATGTCGGTGTCCTTGGTCAGCTCCATGCAGATGACGCCGCCGTTGGCCTGGCCCATGCTCCAGTTCAGGGGGGTGGCCTTGAGGGTCTGCTCGCCCACGGCGCCCCAGGTGGCGGCCAGCCACTTGCTGGGACCGCCGTTGGGGCGGACGTACATGCCCGTAACCTTGCGGCGCTTGGTGTCGTCGGCGTAGAACTCGGCCTTCAGCAGGCTGGAGGAGCTGCCGCAGGGGCTGGTGGGCGAGGTGGGGGTGACGGTGGTGATGTTGAAGCAGTAGGCGGTGGTGTCCTTGGTGCGGCCAGCCATGGTGAACATGAGCGGCTTGAAGGCAAAGGGCGTGGCGCCGGGCTTTGTGTTGCAGGCGCACTTGGGGAAGTCCACTTTCTCGGGTTGGCAGCTGGACGACGTGCGGCTATAGCCGGACAGGCAGGAGGCGCTGGGGTCGGTGGCGGTGCCGCCGCTGCCGCCGACCGTGGCGATGGGGGTGTAGCCGTAGAGGTAGGCGGGGCAGCCCTGGGGGCCGGTGATAAGATCCAGCCAAGACGGCAGGTAATTATCGATGAAGGTCTGCAGCTTGGCGCCCTCCTCGCTGGAGAAGAAGGTGGCGCACAGCTTGATCACGTCGCTGGCGCACACGACCGGGCTAAAGTTCACCGTGACCTTCAGGTCTGACGCCTCGGCCTCGATCTGACCAAGAATCAACTCAGCGTATGCACTGCAGACGGTGGGGCTGAACTCCTGCGCAAGGGGGAACATAAATATGCGAGGAAACGGGACAACATTGGTTATTGTCAGTGCGAAGTTTTGTTTACGCGTCCCGGTCCTCGTAGCGCGTAATGCGCACAGGGCAGGCCAGCAAGCCGTGTGTGGGTGCGGTGTCTGATCTGGAGCCGCTGCGGTCACTCAATAGCACACGACGGCAGACGGCCGTGCCACACCGGGGCCCCCGCCCGACTTACGTAGGGGAAGGCCACGATGCCGGTCTGGAGGAGGGACAGGTAGACGCAGGCCTCGCAAGGGGGAGGAGGCGAAGGGGGAGGAGGTGAGGGAGGAGGAGGAGACGGGGGAGGAGGCGAGGGAGGGGGCGGGCTGGGAGGCGGCGGGGGAGGGGGCGAGGGGGGAGGGGGAGAAGGGGGCGGGGGGCTGGGAGGAGGGGGAGGAGGGGGGCTGGGGGGAGGGGGAGGGGGAGGAGACGGGGGAGGAGGGCTGGGGGGAGGAGGCGACGGGGGAGGCGGCGAGGGAGGAGGGGGGCTGGGGGGAGGGGGGAGACGGGGGGAGGAGGGCTGGGGGGAGGAGGGGGAGGAGGAGAGGGGGGAGGAGGAGGGGGAGGGCTGGGGGGAGGAGGGGGAGGGGGGCTGGGAGGAGGAGGAGGAGGGGGGCTGGGGGGAGGAGGAGAGGGGGGAGGGGGCGACGGGGGAGGAGGAGAGGGAGGAGGGGGAGACGGAGGAGGGGGGCTGGGGGGAGGGGGAGGGGGAGGGCTGGGGGGAGGGGGAGGGGGAGGGGAGGGGGGAGGAGGAGGAGGGGGGCTAGGGGGAGGAGGAGAGGGGGGAGGGGGCGAAGGGGGAGGGGGAGGGGGAGGCGACGGGGGAGGGGGAGAGGGAGGAGGGGGGCTGGGGGAGGGGGAGGAGGAGGCGACGGCGGAGGAGGGGACGGCGGGGGAGGGCTGGGGGGAGGAGGAGGGTAGGGGCAAGTAGTAGGTGCGCCTGCCCAACAGGCAGTCGAAGCCGCCGTCGGCGCCGCCAACCGCCGCCATCTGGGTGTAGCCGTACGTGGCAGCGCCGCACTCGTCCACCGCGATGTCGAACAGAGTGTTCAGCACGGCGTCGGCGTCGGGCTGCAGCTTGCGGGCCTCCTCGTTGGAGAAGAAGGTGGCGCACACGGTCACGACCTCGCCGGTGCACTGGTCCAGCGCGAACTCGTTAATGACCTTGACGTCCTTGGCGCTGATGGCGGCGCTCATGGCGTCGGTGATGATGGTGGCCACGTCATCGCAGTCGGAGGGGGTGTAGCGGAAGGGCGGCACGGGCTCGGGAGTGGGCTTGCCGCTGATGGAGATGGTGTAGCAGACCTTGCAGGGAGGAGGAGGGGAGGGAGGAGGGGGGCTGGGGGGAGGAGGGGGAGGGGGGCTGGGGGGAGGAGGGGAGGGGGGAGGGGGAGGGGGCGGCGACGGGGGAGGGGGGCTGGGAGGAGGGGGAGACGGCGGAGGGGGAGGAGGAGGCGAGGGGGGAGGAGGAGGAGGGGGGCTAGGGGGAGGAGGCGAAGGGGGAGGAGGGGACGGAGGAGGGGGAGAGGGAGGGGGAGGGCTGGGGGGAGGCGGAGGAGGGGGGCTGGGGGGGAGGAGGAGGAGGGGGGCTGGGGGGAGGAGGAGACGGGGGAGGGGGGCTAGGGGGAGGGGGGGAGGGGGGGAGGGGGCGACGGGGGAGGGGGGGGAGGAGGGCTGGGCGGAGGAGGAGGGGGCGGGCTGGGGGGAGGAGGAGGGGGAGGCGACGGGGGAGGGGGCGACGGGGGAGGAGGCGACGGCGGGAGGGGGAGGAGGGGGGCTGGGGGGAGGAGGAGACGGGGGAGGAGGAGACGGAGGAGGGGGAGGGGGAGGAGACGGGGGAGGGGGGCTGGGGGGAGGAGGCGACGGCGGAGGGGGAGAGGGAGGAGGGGGGCTGGGGGGAGGAGGAGAGGGAGGAGGGGGAGAGGGAGGAGGGGGAGACGGCGGGGGAGGGCTGGGGGGAGGAGGGCTCGGGATGCCGGGGGTGGAGATCGGGCAGCAGTCGTTCTGGCTGTCGAACAGAGCAGCCGAGCACACACCCTTGGGCAGGCCAGCGGGAGGCACGCACAGCTCCTCCAGAGTGGTGCAGCCCTTGCCATTCTTGTTCTTAGACAGGGTGATGCAGATCTCCGCACCGTCGCTGCCCAGGCCCAGGCCCAGCTGGGTCAGCACCAGGGTGGTGGAGCCGACGGGGCCGTCGATGGGCTCATTGAACGAGGCACCGACCTTGGTGGGCTGGCCGTTGATGGTGGCCTTTACGACGTCACCGAAGACGTCGCATGACTTGTTCACGTTGAACTGTAAAGAAAGTTGCGGACAACGAGCAGCGTTGGTCAAATTGATAGAAGCAAGCGACGACAATCACGCGCCAGCAATCCCAGCTGACGACGTCGCGAGTGTCGGTAACTGGGCGCTCGACAAGGATTTCTCGACATTCTGGCAGGTTCGGGTGTTGCAACCCTGCGACCCTTACCTCGATCTTCTTCAGGTCCGCCTTGTTGCAGCAGTAGTCGTTGCAGCCGGCCGGCACCTTGGCGCTCAGCTTGAAGCAGTACTGGCCATTGCCCTTGGCTGTCACAATGTCGCCCAGCTTGTAGGCCGAGGGGGTCTTCTTGCACTTGCAGAACGGGAACGAGGTGTAGAGCCCGGACTGAGCACCCTGGGCGGCCCTGTGAGCGGCGACGGCGAAAAACGCTCACATACATGACACAGTATAGTAGAACACACGAGCAGCCGCAGTTTCATCAGGGTCGGCCGCAAGTGCAAAGAATCAACTGCCATGTGTGTAGGATGGCTGATGGCTGCAGCCCAGAACCAGTCGCCACCGGCGGTAGGCTGGGCATTCTGGAATCGCATGTTAGCACTGCGGCTCCCATACCAAGCTAGGAGGACGCTCTCCCGCCGCGTATGTAAACACTATGCCAGATAACCGGCGCTGCCGGTGGCTAGGTGCGACTTGAGGTGGCCCGTCTCTCCGACAGCAAGCTACTCACGCGCATGCGGCTGCCACGAGGACGGCAATCAGCGAGTAGCTGGACCTCATTGTCACAGAGGTCGTTCAGCTAAAACTACTTGAGGCAGGGCGCACGCAGGGCCTTAAATCCTGCAAAATTTACGAAGGGTACGGCGCCCACCAACGCGCGCCCCCTTGACGATGGGCACGATTTGGCTCACTTAATTGGACGACCGGCCTGCGTATTGCAGTATAATCATTGTAAATTACCAATCGTGCTCATTTGCACGCGCCAGGATGCCCTGACGGCGAACGCCCGCCAGGTTTGCGTCGCCGCAGATGGTCGGCGTGGACAGTTTCGTTCCAATATAAAGTCAGCATGGCAGAAATAAATTTGCTTGCCAATCAGAGGACTATTTCCGCCTGGCCGGAATGCGGCTGTAGTCCCGGATTTCCCAGGTAGTGATTTTGCTATAAGCAAGTCGCTACAATACACTTCCACGTCCAAGCGATAAGGGTATCTATACAGGGTATCGACTACAACTGTTCCCGGGTTGCTTGTTCGCCTGCAAAAATTCTTTTTTCCATTTCCTCTCCTGCTGTTACAAGAATTATACATGAGACAATTGTTGCGGCTGCTCTAGAGGTGGCCCGCCGTCCTGCAGGCCTTTTGTGGTGGTAGAACCTTGGTTTTTATAACACGGAGGCAGCCTGCTTGCGCCTTTGCAAAGCGCAAGCTGGGGTGAAGGCAAAAAGCATTCATAGCACATGTCTATATGATTAGAAGTCGGGTCTGCAAGGGTGACCGAGCGACCGACCACTGCTTAGCGTCCCGTTTTGTGTGGCATAACCCCCATGTCTTTTAATTAACAATAGCAAGCAGAAAACAGGGCAGGATGGGCGGAATGTTTGAGAACAGGGCCTAGAAACAGCCACCAATGTCACAGCGTTTTTTTTCCGGAATATATACCGATATCGAAATGCTTCGCGTTTTGGGCCCGGAGGGCCCAGAATAGTTGGGCCCGAAGGGTCCTGGGCCAATTCCGGGCGCCGGGAGGCGCCCTTGGGCTGGCCGCAGGCCAGCCAGTGGCTTGGCCAGTGGCAAGCACGACATGTACCTGGCCGGTCACCCCTGGCTGGATTGGGATAGCACAGGTCGGGATTGGACCGACACTTTGGGAATTGGGATTGGAAGTGCAAGGATTGGACCCCACTTGCAGGATTGGGATTGGGGGTCGGCCACCTTGGGATAGCACATCGGCCTATCCTAAGGGGTGACCAGGGATGGTTGTAAAGTGCATAATTATGTATATTTGACTGGTACTTATACATAGGATACATGGGATAGGGCGCAAGGTGTCATCCTCGCCGATTCAACTGCCTGAAGTGTAGCTCGCGATTTGAGATACCAACCCTGCCTCAGTAGCATGTGGTCATAAAATGAAGAAGATTACGCGTGGTGAGCACCTCTGGAGGCTCGTGAGGGCGGCCTGGGCCAGCCGAAACACGGTGAGACGGGAGAAATCGGGCCTTCTCGCGCGGGCAGGGCCCGGAAAGGGCCCTGTGCGCCCCCCTGCAGCATATTAGGTCAAAATATTAGCCTGGACCGGGCAAGCTTGGTCAGACGGGTATGGGCTCGTCGGCTTGGGCTCGGTTCGGGACTCGGTCAGAATGCCCGCCCACCTCGGCGACCCCGCGCGGTCTGGATAGTCGAGCTCCGGAGCCGGTTAGGTGTCTCAGCCTAGCCTATATCATGGGCAACAACATGCGCTTTTCGATTTTGTAAGCGACGGTGATTTAAGGCACAATGGCTGTGGGCGCGTCCTGGAAGCAGTTTTGCGCGTTGGGCGTTGGACACCGGGAGCAGGCTTGGCCTGAGCCCGCCCTGCCCGCGATATCCGTGACCTTAATACATCCCTTGATACCTTGTCATTGAGTCCAGGCCGCGAATTGGTGCCCCGGGCGCCATCCAAAATGCATGCGCATTTGGTCATCGCTCGGACCAGCCATCGCTAGTTACCCCGTGCTTTCGTGTCTCAGCCTAGCCTATAGAGTCAGGAGTCCAGCGCGCGTTTCGGGCTCCCCTGGTTGGGCCCGCTTAACAAGTTTCTACCCAAGCATCCAACAACTAGGGAGGACGAGGGAGGACGAGGACTACAGCCCCAGCAACAACACAACTTCAGACTCGGAGGTCAGCGACGGGGGCAGCAGCAGCAGCAGCAGCAGCAGCAGCAACAGCAGTGAAAGCGACAGTAGCAGCGGTGAGGCGGATGAGGCGGTGAAAGCGCCTTTTCGTTTCCGGCATCAGGCCCCCCGCACCCTGGCTGACACGTGCCGGGCACGTGTGTAGACATGGCGTAGGCACTCCGTGGCGCATGTGTACCCCGCTGCCAGCCCCTACCCTGTTCGTATGTGTTTGCGCTGATGATGTATAGAATGGGCACCGTATGTTTATGATTGCAATGTTACAAGAGAGGAACGTATGTTTATGGCTCCCCAATCAATACACACCTTCAGCAATCAGTCGGTAATCAGTATTCATGTCCGCGACTCCGCGCGGTGTCCCTTTGGGCGGGGGAGTCGGGGGGCGCGCGGTTGTGTGCAGTGCACTGTAGAGTGTCCGTAACCTCTTGGGTTGGGGAGCCGCAGATCGGACACGGCTGCGGGTAGCCAGCTGACGTAAAACCGGGCGAACCTTAAGCCCTCGTTACGGACATGCGCTAAATCGTCAGTTGATGGAGTTTCAGGGGTCTTCCGGTTTCACGTAAACAGCTGCAGCGGAATTTGGAGCTCAGTTTCTGGCACGCAAGGGGGTGGGGTGCGCATTCACTGAAGAGGATGTGTGGAAACGACGACCCAAGTCGTGGTCCTCATGACAGCCTGCCTTCGCCTGCCACGTTGCCTTGCCTCCTGTGACAATCAAGGTGTTTAAGGATGCCCACCATTGTCCCGATCGGCCCTGCGGTCATTCGAGCGCTGTGGTGCCACTGCTGGTCTGCGTACACGGGGCGGCACGCGCATTATTGGAAGTCGTCACTACCTCCTTAAGCAGCAACCATCTCGAATGTTACAATGGCGACGGCGGCGCATCGCCTGTGCCGTCAAGCACCCTCCTGCTGTCAACCAACTACACAAACAGCAATTGCCGTTATACCCGGCACGTGTCGGGGGCATTGGCCCCACCAACACACCACACACCAGCACGTGCCCGCCAGCCTCTCACTGGAGGCGCGTAAATCAGGGCACGGCTCCCCTGCTTGCAGTCCAGGGATCAACAAAACCCCACGCAACCCGTCAATGCACGCGTTGGTGCACGTGAGTGTGCATATGTACTGCCGATATTAAACACAACGAGCCATGGATAGGCCGCACAGCAACGCCGCGCGCCTGTCATTGCGGCTGCTCGACGCATCCTGCCACGAAGCTGGCTCTGGCGAGCCGCCATGCCGTCCCCAACTTACCCGAGCAAGTGTCATGCCGTCACAAGAGCTATTCACATACACTAATCCTGCGAAGCAGTCATGCCCATGTGTCGAAACGTCATACCCGTCCCAAACCATTGATCATTGGAAACCAAATCCATCCAACGCCGCCGGACGACCGCCGCGCGCCAGCCGCTGATGCAACTGCTTCTGCTGCTGCTGCCGCCGGCGAGCGTGCTAGCGCCAGCGATGGCGGACTGCCACACCCGTGCCAGCTCCTCATAGCGCCGGGATCCAAGTCCAGCGCAGCTGCTGCCGGGCCAGCAGCAGCAGCCGCCACAGCAACGGCCGCTTATGCTGACGAGGCACTCCAGACGGTCCGCTGCAAAGCCGCTTGCGCCCCGCGAAAGGCCTCCGCAGACTCAAGCGGCGCCGTTGCTGATGACGCACACATCACGTCATCACAAACTCAACAACGGCTTATTTACGGCAGGTCAGCCTGGTACAGAGGGCAGCTGCAGAGCGGCAAGTGGGCAGGGCAGGTAAGGTAGGTTCAGAAATTATGAACGCATACTAGCGGTTGAGAGATGCTGGCACGGCGGTGACGTGGCTGCTCGCCCCGTCCCCGGCCCCCGGGTCCCACAATCATCCGAGATGAATTTCAAGATTTCCTGCCAGGGTGATTTTCACCTTGATTCGCAAGCCCTCCCGAGCCCTTCTGTGCCATACCTGCTACCCATACCGCCTTTGCCCCCACAGCCCTCCACAGCCCCCACAGCCCCCACAGCCCCCCACAGCCCCGGCAGCCCCCGCAGCCCCCATTGCATTGGGTTTGGTTTAGTTTGGGCTGGTAACCACAACTCCCCCGCAGCCCCTACAGCCCCGCAGCCCCGTGTGTAATGCAAAGGCTCTTTGTATATTGAAGGAGAGAGCGCTGCACACCACGAACCACGAACCATGGCCCAGCCCGGCCCAGCCCAGCCCAGCCCAGCCCAGCCCAGCCCAGCCCAGCCCAGCCCAGCCCAGCCCAGCCCAGCCCAGCCCAGCCCAGCCCAGCCCAGCCCAGCCCAGCCCAGCCCAGCCCAGCCCAGCCCACTCACCAGTTCTTGGTGTCGTCGAACAGGTTGCCCCAGCAGGTGCCGGAGGTGGAGGGCAGGCAGAAGTCCTGGATGGAGATGTCGTTGGTCAGCTCCATGCAGATGACGCCGCCGTTGGCCTGGCCCTTGCTCCAGTTCAGGGGGGTGGCCTTTACGGTCTGCTCACCCACGGCGCCCCAGGTGGCGGCCAGCCACTTGCTGGGACCGCCGTTGGGGCGCACGTACATGCCCGTAATCTTGCGGCGCTTGGTGTCGTCGGCGTAGAACTCGGCCTTCAGCAGGCCGGAGGAGCTGCCGCAGGGGCTGGTGGGCGAGTTGGGGGTGACGGTGGTGATGTTGAAGCAGTAGGCGGTGGTGTCCTTGGTGCGGCCAGCCATGGTGTACATGACCGGCTTGAAGGCAAAGGGCGTGGCGCCGGGCTTGGTGTTGCAGGCGCACTTGGGGAAGTCCACGTTCTCGGGCGCGCAGGCGGTGGTCTCGAAGCCGGACAGGCAGGAGGCGCTGGGGGCGGTGGCGGTGCCGCCGCTGCCGCCGACCACGGCGTAGGCGCTGTAGCCGGTGAGGTAGGCGGGGCAGCCCTGGGGGCCGGTGATAAGCTGCAGCCAGAAGGGCAGGCGCTCGTTGATGAAGGGCTGCAGCTTGGCGCCCTCCTCGCTGGAGAAGAAGGTGGCGCACAGCTTGATCACGTCGCTGGCGCACACAGCCGGGCTGAAGTTGACCGCGACGCCCAGGTTCTCCGCCTCGGTCTGGATCTCGTCGCCAATCATCGCAGCGTAGTCATCGCAGTCGGTGGGGCTTAACTCCTGCGCAAGGGAGGAACAGACAGAATTACGCGAGGAAACGGGACAACATTGGTCAGTGCGAAGTTTCGTTTACGCGTCCCGGTCCTCGTAGCGCGTAATGCGCACAGGGCAGGCCAGCAAGCCGTGTGTGGGTGCGGTGTCTGATCTGGAGCCGCTGCGGTCACTCAATAGCACACGACGGCAGACGGCCGTGCCACACCGGGGTCCCGTTCGACTTACGTAGGGGAAGACCACGGTGCCCGTCTCAGCGATGGACAGGTAGACGCACGCCTCGCAAGGGGGAGGAGGCGAGGGGGGAGGAGGTGAGGGAGGAGGGGGAGACGGGGGAGGAGGCGAGGGAGGGGGCGGGCTGGGAGGCGGCGGGGGAGGGGGTGAAGGGGGAGGGGGAGAAGGGGGAGGGGGGCTGGGAGGAGGGGGAGGAGGGGGGCTGGGGGGAGGGGGAGGGGGAGGCGACGGGGGAGGGGGGCTGGGGGGGGGAGGGGAGGGAGGAGGGGGCGACGGGGGAGGAGGAGGGGGAGGCGAAGGGGGAGGAGGAGGAGGGGGGCTGGGGGGAGGAGGTGACGGGGGAGGCGGCGAGGGAGGAGGGGGGCTGGGGGGAGGGGGAGACGGGGGAGGAGGGCTGGGGGGAGGAGGGGGAGGAGGAGAGGGGGGAGGAGGAGGGGGAGGGCTGGGGGGAGGAGGGGGAGGGGGGCTGGGAGGAGGAGGAGGAGGGGGGCTGGGGGGAGGAGGAGAGGGGGGAGGGGGTGACGGGGGAGGAGGAGAGGGAGGAGGGGGAGACGGAGGAGGGGGGCTGGGGGGAGGGGGAGGGGGAGGGCTGGGGGGAGGGGGAGGGGGAGGGGAGGGGGGAGGAGGAGGAGGGGGGCTGGGGGGAGGAGGAGAGGGGGGAGGGGGCGACGGGGGAGGGGGAGGGGGGAGGCGACGGGGGAGGGGGGAGAGGGAGGAGGGGGGCTGGGGGGAGGGGGGGGCGGAGGCGACGGCGGGGGAGGGGACGGCGGGGGAGGGCTGGGGGGAGGAGGAGGGTAGGGGCAGTAGTAGGTGCGCTCGCCGAACAGGCAGTCGAAGCCGCCGTCGGCGCCGCCAACCGCCGCCATCTGGGTGTAGCCGTACGTGGCAGCGCCGCACTCGTCCACCGCGATGTCGAACAGGGTGTTCAGCACGGCGTCGGCGTCGGGCTGCAGCTTGCCGGCCTCCTCGTTGGAGAAGAAGGTGGCGCACACGGTCACGACCTCGCCGGTGCACTGGTCCAGCGCGAACTCGTTAATGACCTTGACGTCCTTGGCGCTGATGGCGGCGCTCATGGCGTCGGTGATGATGGTGGCCACGTCATCACAGTCAGCGGGGGTGTAGCGGAAGGGCGGCACGGGCTCGGGAGTGGGCTTGCCGCTGATGGAGATGGTGTAGCAGACCTTGCAGGGAGGAGGAGGGGAGGGAGGAGGGGGGCTGGGGGGAGGAGGGGGAGGGGGGCTGGGGGGAGGAGGGGAGGGGGGAGGGGGAGGGGAGGGGCGGGCGACGGGGGAGGGGGGCTGGGAGGAGGGGGAGACGGCGGAGGGGGAGGAGGAGGCGAGGGGGGAGGAGGAGGAGGGGGGGCTAGGGGGAGGAGGCGACGGGGGAGGAGGGGACGGAGGAGGGGGGAGAGGGAGGGGGAGGGCTGGGGGGAGGCGGAGGAGGGGGGCTGGGGGGAGGAGGAGGAGGGGGGCTGGGGGGAGGAGGAGGAGGGGGGCTGGGGGAGGAGGAGACGGGGGAGGGGGGGCTAGGGGGAGGGGGGGAGGGGGGAGGGGGCGACGGGGGAGGGGGGGGAGGAGGGCTGGGTGGAGGAGGAGGGGGCGGGCTGGGTGGAGGAGGAGGGGGGAGGCGACGGGGGAGGGGGCGACGGGGGAGGAGGCGACGGCGGAGGGGGAGGAGGGGGGCTGGGGGGAGGAGGAGACGGGGGAGGAGGAGACGGGGGAGGGGGAGGGGGAGGAGACGGAGGAGGGGGGGCTGGGGGGAGGAGGCGACGGCGGAGGGGGAGAGGGAGGAGGGGGGCTGGGGGGAGGAGGTGAGGGAGGAGGGGGAGAGGGAGGAGGGGGAGACGGCGGGGGAGGGCTGGGGGGAGGAGGGCTCGGGATGCCGGGGGTGGAGATCGGGCAGCAGTCGTTCTGGCTGTCGAACAGAGCAGCCGAGCACACACCCTTGGGCAGGCCAGCGGGAGGCACGCACAGCTCCTCCAGGGTGGTGCAGCCCTTGCCGTTCTTGTTCTTAGACAGGGTGATGCAGATCTCCGCACCGTCGCTGCCCAGGCCCAGGCCCAGCTGGGTCAGCACCAGGGTGGTGGAGCCGACGGGGCCGTCGATGGGCTCATTGAACGAGGCACCGACCTTGGTGGGCTGGCCGTTGATGGTGGCCTTCACGACGTCACCAAAGACGTCGCATGACTCGTTCACGTTGAACTGTAAAGAAATTTGCGGATAACGGGCAGCGTTAGTCATATTGATAGAAGCAAGCGACGACAATCACGCGCCAGCAACCCCAGCTGACCACGTCGCGAGTGTCGGTTACTGGGCGCTCGACAAGGATTTCTCGACATTCTGGCAGGTTCGGGTGTTGCAACCCGGCGACCCTTACCTCGATCTTCTTCAGGTCCGCCTTGTTGCAGCAGTAGTCGTTGCAGCCAGCCGGCACCTTGGCGCTCAGCTTGAAGCAGTACTGGCCATTGCCCTTGGCGGTCACAATGTCGCCCAGCTTGTAGGCCGAGGGGGTCTTCTTGCATCTGCACAACAATGAACATGAATCGTGTAAGTTAAGTGGAAAGCACAAGGATAACGAAATGAACTGTCCATCATCTTGCTGTCAGTCGGGAAGTATAGTCCCTCGCAGGGTCTGGCGAGTTACTGACTTGCAGAACGGGAACGAGGTGTAGAGCCCGGACTGAGCACCCTGGGCGGCCCTGTGAGAGGCGAAGGCGAAAAAACACGTCGGTTCGCAAGTGCAGCAGAACGAGCGGGGGCAGTGTCATCAGGGTCGGCCGCAAGTGCAAAGAATCAACTGTCATGTGTGTAGGATGGCTGCTGGCTGCAGCCCAGAACCAGTCGCCACCGGTAGGCTGGGCATTCTGGCAGCGCATTTTGGCACTGCGCGCGGCCCCCGACACCAAGCTAGGAGAACGCTCTCTCGCCGCGTATGTGGTGAGCTGTGGTAAACACCATGCCAGGATAACCGGCGCTGCCAGTGGCTGGGTGCGACTTGAGGTGGCCCGTCTCTCCAACAGAGCATTCACGCAAGCTACTCACGCGAATGCGGCTGCCACGAGGACGGCAACCAGCGTGAAGCTGGACCTCATTGTCACAGAGGTCGTTCAGCTAAAACTACTTGAGGCAGGGCGCACGCAGGGCCTTAAATCCGGCAAAATTAACGAAGGGTACGGCGCCCACCAACTCCCCCTCGACGATGGGCACGATTGGCTCACTTAATTGGACGACTGGCCTGCGTAGTGCAGTTTAAGCATTGTAAAATACCAATCGTGCTCATGTGCACGCGCCAGGATGCCCTGACGGCGAACGCCCGCCAGGTTTGCGTCGCCGCAGATGGTCGGCGTGGACAGTATTGTCTCAATTTAAAGCCAGCATGGCTAAATTAAAATTGCTTGCCAATCAGAGGACTACTTGCCGCCTGGCCGGAATGCGGCTGCGCTTCTTCGTCCCGGATTCCCCAGCTAGTGATCCTGCTATAAGCAAGTTGTTACAATACACTTCCACATCCAGGCGGGAAGGGTATCCAGACAGGGTATCGACCCCAACTGTTCCCGGCGGGTTGTTCGTGTTCAAGGATTCTTGTTCCGTTTATGCTTCTGCTGTTACAAGAATACATGATAGAATTGTTGCGACTGCTCTAGAGGTGGCCTGCCGTCCTGCAGGCCTTTTGTGGCGGTAGAACCTTGGTTTTAAAACACGGAAGCAGCCTGCGCGCGCCTTTGCAAAGCGCAAGCTGGGGTGATGGCAAACAGCATTCGAAGCACATGCCAATGATAAACGTCGGGTCGCTTCCAGGGCAGGCTTGTCGAATTCCAAATTGCCGCGGGGCCGTGAGCTGCGGCGTGCTTTGGAGGAGTCTCTTAACAGCTTTTATGCACTATCGAGTTCAAGGTCGCGCCGCAGAGCTCGCTTTGGCGTCGTGGCTTCACGTGGCTTTCGGGCGGGGCACGCAGCCGGGTGCTTCGCCGCCCACCCCGTCCCACCCCGTCGAAGGACGAAAGTGCGCTTGCGCAGGCTGACACAGAGTTATCGGAGCAGCCTTCGTCAGAATCCAGTTGTAAGCGTTTGCAAGATGTACAGGCCTTGCATTGTCCCAGCTGCCAGGGCAGCCGACTTGCCATGTGCGTGTGTCAGTGCGTGTACGTACAGTACCCCAGTATGTCGGGCCCTAGCCTTTATTTCAGAGCATTTCGGTGATTGGCATGAATGGCATCACTGGAAGTGAACCTCCCCCGGTGTGGACTGTGGACCACCTGGCCCAGCGAACCGGATGCCAACTTTAGTTTGGAGCGCCTGGCCGCACCGGTATACATCCACCAGGCGCCTGCGCAAGGGCAGGGCCAGGCGCAGGGCGACCGACAGCTGCGCACTGCAGCGCGGTCGGGTGCTGCCAGTTGGTATCGTGCAGTGCAAATGCGAACCGAAGTGGCGAAGGCCCGTAGGGTGGACAGACCCGACCCGATACCAACTAACTAAGGAAGAAAACATGCAGCGTGGAGTAGACGCGGCGGGCGTCGCTGGATCCGCTGCTGTTACAAGCGCAAGGCCAGGGGGGGTTAGGATCTTCCGAAACATACCCCATGGTCCAAAATAAAAAGCTTAACGAGAGTGTTCAGAATCCGCTTTGAAATCTGAAAATGGTTTTCTCGGTGCAAAGATATGAGTGCTGGTTACAAGAAGGGGACAGTGTGAACACTGCCTCGGGCACAGGTGGCCAACCGCCACCCACCAAAGATATGGGGCCTCAAAGTTGGGGGACGGACCCACCCACCCCAGGGGTCCCCACGGTTTTGCGGGCGGATTTGCTAGATTTCGTCTTTGGGCCTCAAACGCTGCCGAATGCACACAGAAGCTATCCACAAGTAATGAGAAAGGTATATTAGGCCCGGGGCACGTGTCTGCGTCGCCAGGCATGGGTTTATGGCCGTGTGCAACTTGTTCGGAACGCTCCGAACACGATGATGCGACAATGTGACAATGCGACAATGCAACAATGCGACAATGCGACAGTCAGCAAAAAGCGGCTCAAAGAAAGAGAGAAGGAAAGTAGAAGGAGAATGGGCCCACCACTTGTATTTGCAGTACCGTACGTTTAGCTGATCACCGCGCACCCCGAGAAAAATTTTAATTATTGCGGCGCCGCGCACCCCAAAATTGTATACTTTTTTGCGCCGCGCACCCCCTGGTGGGGCAACTTCACGCCGCCGCGCAGCCCTGATGCTGCGCGGTGCATGCTTGTAACAACCCGTAGTTTTGGGGGCATTTGCTGGGTATAACACATTAGCTAAGGTATGTGTTGTAGAGAATATGCATAGAATGCATAATAGTGGCGCGAGGTGCCTTAAAACGCGCGTTTTAGAAATTTTTGGATTTGACACGCCCCATCCGGGTAATTTTGCACCACCGCGCACCCCTCCCAAGATAATTATGGCGCCGCCGCGCACCCCCCTTGGGGGTGCGCGGCACTGCAGCTTTTTCACCAAAACAATTAATTACATGCGCGGTGATCCCCCTAAGGTACGGTATGTCAGTGCGTGGGGAGTTCACATGGTGAAGGGCAGGGTGCAGGTGGGGTGGGGCCAGGGGTGCGGTTTGTGGGCGCTCGACGCACATGTACGGCAGACCCGCCCGCAGATCAATTGTTGGTGCGTGTCAACAGCTATCCCCTGATTGCTGCGCATTTCCCGTGATAATTTGCATTGTCGCATTGTTGCATTGTTGCATTGTCCCATTGTCACATTGTCGCATGTGCACAAAAAAGTTGTTCCGAACAAGTTGCAAATTGCTATACGTGCGTCTTCAGCTGTGGGTCGTGACATGTCATCGTGACATGTCTTCGGCATGCCACACCCAGCACCTTCCAGAACAGCGCAAAACGCATCCAAGGACACCGCAACCCCAGTTTGTAGTTGCATGAGTTTACACATGCATTTTGGTGGCCAGTTCTGGGTGCGCCCGGTCACCCCTGGTCAGACGCATTGAAGCATTGGAATTTCGGCCTGACCCAAATACGAGGCGGTGTCCCGGTAAACTACACAGCGCAATAGAGCTCACTGAAAGGAGTGCATTGACACCAATTCGACCAAAAATGGACGAGCTTTAAGGGCTGTACGACAGGGGGGGACGGATTACCCCCCTGGGGGGGGTCCCCGGAGATTTTGCGGCATGGGGTCTGGAGCGTGGGTCTGGAGGTTTTCTTTCTACCCCCCCCCCCTGGCAAGGCCCGCAGTTTCGGCTGTGCGCTCTCCTCGCTCTCCGGGTCGCCCGGCCAGGCCACGCCACACAGACTCCACGCCATGCGAGTGCAGGGAGTTTAAAAGCTTTGGATTGCAGTCGCGCCTGCAATGCAGACCAGCCAGGGGCCCTGGACTCGAACAAACAGCGTGGATGCAGCACCGTGCATCAAAGCATTAGGCCGAGCGACAAGTGAGCAAGCAGGAAAGAGGCAGGCCAGTGGCGCAGGCCAACTGGCCAAGGCAAGGTCGATAGTACGGCAGGCGGGCGAAGGGGACGGGCAACATGCAGTGCAGAGACACACAACCCTTGGCGAAGAGGCGGAAGGCGTTCGGAGGCACGGCCTGTCCGCTGCATGCCCTGCGGCGTGCCGAAAGGTTGCATGGCGTCTGGCTGCTGCCAGCGTGGTTTCGCATTTCGCATTCGCAATTTAGCGCATGTCCGTTAGTCCGTAACATGGCGATTGCGCTGCAAAGAACTCGACTCGACTTCTGCCCCAGGCGGCGCTGCTTGAGCAGACCCGCACTGGATGCCGTCATGTGCACAGGCGGGACCAACTGCTGGGTAGCTGACGTGATGCGGACTGCCTCCGTCAACTTCCAGTCGGTTTCGCATTTCGCATTCGCAAGTTTGCGCATGTCCGTGACTCATGTCGGACTAGCTGTCACAGCCGGTTGCCGCAGTGACCACTGTCCACTGCTGCAGGGGCTGTCGAACGCACGTGCCCGCCCGGCCAGGGGTTCCCTGGTTACCGGTATTGCAGTCGGCCCCTCCTCGGGCTCTACTCCCCTGACCGGCTGATCGTCACGTTTGCTAGCTGCAATGCGTGTAGAGACGTGTTTCGCATCGGGTTGTGTTTCTGTGATAGGACAGGGCCACCTAGTGGTCTGTCACTGTTTGTACGTACGGTATACTGTAAACCTCACTGCCGTCTCCACTGTACCCGTGGATACGCACATATCAAGTCACATTGACGATTGAATTAGGCAGAAGAAGAGCAGGTGCAGACATGTGAACCCGCCGAAATCAGCGTCATGTTATCCCGAATCCCCCCCCGGTATGAGTTCCTGGCGTGCTGCTCCTGTCACTCACTCCTGTCATCACCAAGACCGCTGCACCAACCAACCCCCCCAAACATAACACTGGTCATGTGGTACGCCCAACCTTTCCCCATCTCAAGCACGCAGAACCAGACATATGCACGTTATTTACATGCACGTTGTTTTGGTGTGTTGTTGAGTTTAGTCAGTTCGGACTGTAAACAGCACGTTAAACGTGCATGTGCACAGTGCTGGTGGTCATGCTTTACCGTTGTTGCCGACAATGCCGAGTAAGTTGCACACATCCCCAGGCGACGCGACGTCTGGGATCCATTATCAAAATGTCGCCCCGCACGACGGCAGCGCGGTCGTCACGCAGACAGCATACCGTACGCCGCTGGCGTGTCGCGCCACACACTTGCGCTACAAGAACCCAGCTGAACACACGCAAGGACCCGAGATATTGAGCCACACTATTGAGGTGCGTGCGGAAGCGCGCACGGTTTTATGTAGTCTGCCCATGATGCCTGCTTACAAGCGCATGTCAGCAGCAACCCCAACCAATTGGATTAGACTTCCGTTATGTTTAAGGCTGGCAAACACTGATATAAAACCTTCCCACCCTACATGTATCCCCCGTGTCAGCATCAAAGCTGCACGCCTGAGTTCAAACGCATAGCATGAATACCAAGCCCGACGCCGCGCGTTCGTGTATGTGACGGCCCAGACGGCATTCACCCACCATCGGCCCCCTCACGTGCTCGAAGCACGCTTGCAGCGTCTACTATCTATCTAGGTCTAGCAACCCATTTCGATGCAGGAACGAATAAAGTCGAATGGGCTCGCGGGCTGCAGTGGTTGTGAATCAGGCCGGATTAGGCACATGCAGCAACTTGGCCGCGGCTGCCCCAATTAACTTGGGCCTCAGTGTCTTGTGTGCATTGCATGAGCATAACGAACCGCACCAACACCGGACATCGCAACGCGCGCCCATAGTACAAAGATAAGAACCCGCTTGATGCAACTACTTGACGACATGCTCGGTAAAGTTGTTGCAGTTGGTTTTGTTGGGGGGTATGTCGCCACCACATTCATTGCAGCGCTTGTGGCGCGTCATGCTCAGCGTCACTAAGCCTCATTGAGCAGATGGGTCTCACCACCTTGCCTCGTCCGCAATTGCAAGAAAACAGCCAGGCCACTAATAACTGGCGCGCCGAGTGGCGGCGGCTTCACAGCAGTATCCACATGCGCGGGCCACGCATGCCTGGCACTCCCCTCCCAGCATCATGAATGCTTCAGATGCATCTCGCCCTCGCAGTCCTTAACTTGTCGTTGCTAATGTCATTTTCAGAATATTCTGTTCGCCAGGGTTGCATGGCTCGACTTGAGGCGGGCCAGACGAGAGGAGCGCCCAAAGTCAGCCTCGTCAGCAAACTGCTGCCGACAACATTGAGCAACTGCCTGCCGCCGCCGCCGCCACCGCCGGCCCCCGCTCTTAGCTAGGGTTGGCTAGGTAGCGCGCCTGGCGTCGTCGTCGCGGCACCTGCAGGCTCGCCAGCGGCGGCGGCGGCGCCCGCGACCCGCGCTGCTGGCGAAGCCGGCATGGCACCCCCGCCTCCCCCTCCAACACCGGCGGCGGCGCCGGCGGCGGCAGTGGCGGCGGAGGCGGAGCCGGCGGAGGTCATGCAGGGCCCCCCCGGGCACAGCAGCGACAGCGTGACGCTCTCGGACTGCGCCAGCGTCATGCTGCCCAGCAGCCCGCCGCCGCCGCCGCCGCCGCCGCTGCCCATGCGGGAGAGGTGTGGCGACGAGGCCATGCCCAGCCCCAGGGACGGCATCAGCCCGGCGAAGCTGGGCGCCTGGGAGGAGAAGGACAGCGGACCGCCGCCGCCCAGGCCCAGGCCCAGGCCCGCGCCTGCGCCGGCGCTGACCTCACCGCCCGCCGCCGCCGCGGCCGCCGCGGCCGCGGCCGCCGCCGCCACTGCGGCGGCTGCCGCCGCGGAGACCGTGGTGGCGGTCGCCGAGACTGGCACCCCCATCATTGCCTCGGCCGCGCTGGCGTAGCCGCCCGCCTCCTGATGGGCACGCGCCGCAAAGACGGAAGCGGCCGCGGTGGTGGTGTCGTCGCCGACCGCAGCCTGTGCAGACGCTGCCGGCGCCGGCGCTAGGAGCGACGCAGGCAGCGCGTCCAAGGGGCTGGGCGAGCTTGAGGCGGCGGCGGCGGATGCTGCCGCGGCGGCGTCTGCGCGGGGCGGCGCCGCCGGCGCTGGTGCAGCCGCGGCGGCGGCTGCCGCGGTGGCGGCCGCAGCGCGGCCGAGCGCGCGCAGCGGGGTGGGCGTGCCGCCGCCGATTGCGGCGTACGGCAGCTGGTTGCTTCCCGTGCGCGCGGGCAGCACCGTCGGCGGCGGCGCCGGTGACAGCTGCGGCAGCGAAGCGGCCATCGCGGCCGCACGACGGAGGTCAGGCGCGCTTGCGGGGCCCGGAGGCGTTGCCGCGCGCTGAGGTGTGAAGGGCGTCGATGTCGGCATCATCGCCTCTGCTGCTGCTGCTGCTGCTGCTGCTGCCCGTTGCCCGCCTGTCTCG
This sequence comes from Chlamydomonas schloesseri, assembly GCA_016834595.1. Classification (NCBI taxonomy): domain Eukaryota; kingdom Viridiplantae; phylum Chlorophyta; class Chlorophyceae; order Chlamydomonadales; family Chlamydomonadaceae; genus Chlamydomonas; species Chlamydomonas schloesseri. The sequence continues at coordinate 250,845 of JAEHOD010000021.1, read as the reverse complement.
GCCCCCACCGCGGGCATTCGACCCGCCACAGCAGCAGACCCCATCCTCCTAAGAGAGCGAGGCGAGAGCGGCGACCCCAGCAACGGCGGCGGCGGCGGCGGCGGCGCTGCTGCCCCTGCCCCGAGCATCACGCCCGCGCTGCTGCTGGCGCTGCCGTTGGCGGCTGTAGCGCTGCGGCTGCTGCCGCCCCCGGGGAAGAGGTCCGGCAGTAGCAGCGCCGCCGGCTGCACGGAGCTGCCCGGCGGGCCCACGCCCGAGCCCACCGCGCCGTCGCCCGCCGCCGTGCCCTTGGCGCTGCTGGCGGCGCTGCTGCCGCCGCCGGCGCCGGCGCCGCCGCCGCCGCCGCCGCGCTGCTGGCGGCTGGTGATGCGCTTGAGCACCGGCCCGCCGCCGCCCAGCAGCCCGCCCAGCGCCCCGCCCAGAAGCACGGGCGACGCCGAGCCGTCCTCGTCATCCGACTCATCCAGGATTACCGCCACCGCCGCCGGCGGCGGCGGCAGCGCCGCTGGCGGCGCCGCCGGCCCTGCCGGCAACTCGGCGGCGGCGGCGCCGCCGCTGCCACTGACCACCCGCGCCGGCGCCAGCCGCGACGTGCTGCTGGCCATGCCGCCGGAAGCGGGGCCGGCGGCGGCGCCGCCACCGCCGCCGCCTTGGGTGCTGCGGGTGCTGCTTCTGCCCACGCTGCCGCGCGCGGCGCGGATGGCTGCGTCCATTGCCATCGCCGCCTCCACCGACTGCGCTGTCGACGGGGTCCGCGACTGCCCACGCGAGCTCGCAGCAGCTGCCATCGCCGCAGCCGCAGTAGCACCCGACAACCCCGCAGCCATCGGTGCCACCGTCGTCGAGCTGCCGGCGTGGGCCTGCGGCAGCGCCGCAGGCGCCACCGCCGCCGCCGCCGCCGCTTGCGCCGCCGCCGCTTGCGCCGCCGCCGCTTGCGCCGCCGCCGCTTGCGCCGCCGCCAGCAGCGCCTGCTGCTGCTGCTGCTGCTGCTGCTGCCGCGCGGCCTTCTTCGCGGCCACCAGGTCGTTCAGGAGCCGCGTCAGCACGTCCATCGCGTCCAGGAAGCGCGGGCGCGCAGCGGGGCTGGCGGACAGGCAGGCCGTGGCCAGCTCGCGGTAGGCGGGCGGGCAGGCGGACGGCTCGGCGGGCCAGGTGTAGAACTCGGCGGGCAGGTTGGGGATGCGGCGGCGCAGCGGCAGGCGGCGTGCCACGGTGGAGCCGTGCAGCAGCTCCCACAGGATCACGCCGAACGAGTAGCTGCAGATGGTTGTGTGTGTGTGTGTGTGTGTGTGTTAGAGATAACAAGGGAGAGTACTATGAAAGACAGATGTGTGTGTGTGTGTGTGTGTCGCGAGAGGGCGTGTTTGTTTGTTGTTTGCTTGTGTGGGGATTGCAGAAGGCTTTTCAGCGAAAGAAGCCAAGACTCCAAGGACCCAGTAGCTGTGCGTGTGTGAGCGTGCGCGTGGGCATGTGTGAGAGTGTGTGAGGGTGGGTGCATGCGTGTTGCAGTGGGTAATCACTAGCTAGTTAGCTAGCCAAGTCAGCCAAGGCATTAGCCATGACTCTTTCTCAGTCCTCACTCACAGGTCTGAGGCGGTGGTGGCGCGCCCGTCCTCGACCAGCTCCGCAGCGATATAGAAGGGCGTGCCGCGCCTGAGGCGGGGGGGGGGGGGTCCATGCATGTTGAATTTATGACGGCGGGGGCGGGGCCCGGGGTTAGCTTATTCCCAGGGGCCGGGGTAGCCATCCATGGGATGGTACAGGTCAATCTCAAATATAAATATGAAATGCGAGGCAGGATAGGCCATGCCGATACCCAAGGGGTTTGGCAGGATGTGTGGCGCTCAGCGAAGTGCAGCAGGTACGGTAGGACGGGGGGGGGGGGGTGCCACGCATGTTTAATAAATGACGAGGGGGTGTACTGTGTAAGTACCAGCCCAAGCTAAAGCAAACCAAATGCATAAGAGCGAGGAGGAGGGCGTGGCCTAAGATGGGAGACGGAGGAGGAGAAAGCCACAACCATTCCTGCAGCCCGGGGGAATGGAGTGGGGCGGAGTTGGGCGGACTGGCGGGGGGGCAAGGCATGCCCGAATGGAAAGAGACCAGTGACGCAGCAGGAGGGCCCTTGCGCTCATCGACGCGCGGCGGCTCTCACGGCCCGCCTCTTCTCTCCCCCTCCTCGCTCTTATGCATTGGGTTTGGTTTAGTTTGGGCTGGTAACCACCCCCCCCCCCCCACCTCCTCACCGTATGTTGCTGATGTGGCTCTCTCCCGCCTTGAGTTTGAGCGCCAGCCCGAAGTCGGCGATCTTTGCGGTGTAGCCGTAGGGGCTGGCGGTGTTGGAGCGGAGCAGGATGTTGGCGGGCTTCTGCGGGGCCCCAAAAAACAAACGCCGCCACACATCTTTTAAACATCCCTACAAAGTGCCAAACATTATTAAGATAACACCCATCAAGACGGCAAAGACTTTAATTTAACCAATTAGTCGTCTCCAACGCACCAGGTCGCCGTGGATGATGTTGCGGGCGTGGATGTAGCTCATGCCGCTGGCGATCTCGATGCCGATGCGCAGCGCCGTCTCCAGGTCCGCCAGCCCCGAGTCGGGCGCGGCGAAGCGGGCGCCGTCCAGCGCGTCCTTCAGAGTGCCGCCGTCGCAGTACTCCTGCGGGGGTGGGTGGGTGGGTGGGGGCAGTTCATTCCAGAAACCAGAAGTGAAACGACCAAGAGAACCCGAACCAAGGGGGGGGTTACTGGTACACAGTCCCGGTGAGAAACAAACTGCGAAGAACGTGACTGCGCTGCAGCTGGGGTACGCAGCCGCGGAGAGAAGGGAGGGCGGGCACACGGGTGGTTGGGCGTGGGCGGGTCGGGCAAGGGCGGGTGTGTGGTCGTGGTCGTGAGTGGGGCGGGCGGTGCAGGCACATGGGGAGGACCCCGTGTGTGAAAACGCACTTTTTAACCGCACTTAACCGGGCGTGCTCCCCATGTGCGGTGCAGGCCCAACCCTGTCCCACGCCGCCAACTCCGTACCGCTGCTTCCACTCCCCAACGCCCCCCCCCCCCCCCCCACCTCCCTGTGGCGCGCGGCCATCACGGTAACCATGTGGGCCCACTCATCACGCGGTGCACATCAGTATGATAATTACGTAATGAGTCGTAGTAGTGCCGTACGGTATTCCGGTACGTGTCAGAGCGAGTTCGTACCTGGATGATGTACAGCTTCCAATCCATGATGCCGCCGCCCTCGCCAAGCAGCCCGCCGCCGCCGCCGCCGCCGCCGCCACCTGCCCCGCCGCCGCCCGCCGCGCCGCCGCCGCCGCCCCCCGCCCCGGCGCCGGGCGGCGCGGGGCACATGCGCAGCGGCTTGATGTCGTAGGAAAACGTGTTGATGACGTTGGGGTGGAACAGGGTTGTGGCGATGGCTGCCTCCAGCATGGCCTGTTTTTTGTCATTGGGTTGAAAAGACGTTCAGTAATTATTTTAAAGTACTTCAACAGCGAACACCCTAGTTAATAAAACGACACAAACTGATTGCTGGGTGCATTGTTGCTGTGTGATGTAGTGAATGTGGCGCGATAGCTACGGGTTGAAGGCTCTTTATCAGTTGTGAGAAAAATAACGCCGCTGCATTGGGTTCTGCGAACAGTGTGAAACGGCGTGCGCCAGCCCCTTGGACGGAGAGCGGCACAGGCCGTGCGTCCCACCGCCACCTCCATTGCCGGCCCGCCCCTCGCCCCTACACCCACGTTCTTCGCAGTTTGTTTCTCACCGGGACTGTTTACCAGTAACCCCTAAACCCCTAGACCCCGCCCCCGCCCCCGCTTTCCCCCTCCACCTTACACACACACACGGCACGCCCCCGCCCTCACCTGCTCCTTGAAGGAGTTGCCGCCGCCGCCGCCCCCGCCGCCGCCGCCGCCCCCGCCGCCGCCGTCGCCCTCGCCGCCGTCCCCGCCGCCGGCTGCGCTGCCGGCGCCGCCCACAAAGGCCTGGAACAGCAGCGTCTTCACCGCGACCTCCAGGCCGCGCCACTCGCCTGCAGCGAGTTAGGGGGGGGGGCGTGGGACATTGGGGGGGTTCCATGCATTTAAGTTAATGACGAGGTAGACGTAGAACAGACGTTGGGGGGGGCATTGTACGGCACACACGGCGGCGTTGACACCGTACCGGGCTGGATGACCCCGCCCACCGCAACCACCAGCCCCCGCATTCTGCAAACAGACCACAACTCCCTCCCTATACCAGCCAAAGTTAGCAACCCATCATTGGTGTTGGTACCGTATTGGGGGCCATGGTGGTGACCGGGGTTTGTGAGACACCTCCCAGTCCCAGTCCCAGTCCCAGTCGCAGTCCCAGTCCCAGTCCCAGTCGCAGTCCCAGTCCCAGTCCCAGTGCTTAACTCCGCTTCCTTTAGTTTTCTTCAGTTTGGGCTGGTAACCACACACACACACCCCGGCGGCACTTCATTATTGATTAAACACCATCCATGGATGACTACCCCACACACACTCACCCTTGTACACCACCCCGTGCGCGCCGGCTCCCAGCTGGCAGGTGATGCTGATCTGCTGCTGCTGCTCGCCCAGCTCCGACTGGAACGCCGCCAGCGCCGCGTACAGCTCCGTGCGCGGGTTGCTGGCGGCGGCGGCGGCGGTGGCGGGCACGTCGCTGCCGCCGCCGCCAGCGGTGCCCACCGTGCCCGTGCCGGCGCTGCGGCCGCTGAGGCTGCTGCCGGCGACGCTGCCCGGCTTGCCGCTGCCGCCGCTGGCAACGCTGGTCCCAGACACGCGCGGCTTGCGGCCGGTGCCGGCTCCGCCGCCGCCGCCGCCTGGCGGCGGGCGCTGCGCGGCGCCGCCGGCGGGGCCGCCGCCAATGCCGCCGCTGCCACTGCCGCTGATGCGCATTGGCGACCCTGCGGCCGGGACGTTGCCGCCTGACGCCGGACCGCCCGCGCCGCCGCCGCTGGCGCCTTGCCCGCTGCTTGGATGCCGCCGCGACCCGGCCGTGGCCGCCGCCGCCGCAGCGGCCGCCATGCCGCCAGCAGGGGCAGCGCCGCCGCCGCCGCCGCCGCCGCCGCTTCCAGCGCCCGCTGCGGACTCCACCGAGCGGCGCCCCGACCGGGAGCTCTGCCGCTGCGAGCCGGCGGCTGATCCCGCCGCCGCCGCCGCCGCCGCCAGCGTCACTCCCACGCCCGCTGCTGCTGCCGCCCCGCCGCCGCCGCCGCTCTCCACGTCCGGGTGTGGCTCTATTTCGGGGAACGCGCGCGACGCCGCGCTGGACGGCAGGCCGCTGCCGCCGGAGGCCGCGCCGCTGGCGGCGGCGGCGCCGCCGCCGCCGCCGCCGCCGGCGCGGTGGCTGTACGGCCCATGCTCCGACCCAACCACCGAGCGCTGTGGCGACGCCGCGCCAGACCCCGGCGTGCCGCTGCCCATGCCCCCTCCGGACGCCGCCGCCGCCGCCGCCGCCGCCGCCGCCGCGGCACTGCTACTGCGCTCCTGGTGCGAGCGCAGCAGCGGCGTGGGCGTCTGGGCGCCGCTGGCGTCTGCGGAGCGAATTGCGGTGTTGCCGCTGCCGGGCGTCTGTGCGTGCGTGTGTAAGAGGAGGGAGGGGCGGTTGCAAGGATACAAAGTGTGGCGAAGTGGCAGAACAGGTACGGGCGACCAGCAGCAGATGCAGTCGTTACCGCATGGGGGGGAAGCAAAGGTGTAAGGCGTCACTCATGCGGGGCCAAGCAAGGGCTGGGATTGACGGTCCGGTGCGGTGGCGGCATGCGCACGCAGCTCGAGACCGGCCAGCCTTGACCGCGGTAACCTTCACCACTCCCCCGCTGTGCCATCCCATCATGAAAAACCCCCGAAATCGCACAACACACACACGCGTCATCCCGCACCGCCCCAAACACATCACGCCCCTCTCCCGGCCAGCTCACACTGCCACTCACGTGTTCGCCGCTGCCGCGCCCGCTGCTGCCGCGCCCGCGGCTGCCGCGCGCGCTGCCGCCGCCGCCGCCGCCTCCGCTGCGCATCCCGGCGCTGCCCTTCTCCGAGCCCGCAGAGCTGCCCCCCGCGCCGCCGCGCTCCTGCGCCCGCCTCCGCGACCGGCGGCGGTGCAGGAACACAATCGCCGCCGCCACCGCCGCCGCCAGCGCCACCAGGCCGGCGGCGGCGCCGACGGCGGGGCCCACGACGGCTGCGACGTCGGTGGAGGCCGGCGCAGCCACCACCACCACCGCCATAGGCGGGGAGGGCGGCGGCGGCGATGCAGCGACGCCGCCTGTCATGTCGGGAGGTGAGGAAGCACACGAAGAGGTCGTGACTATCCCACGTGACTATCCCACTTGACTATCCCACGTGACTATCCCACGTGACTATCCCACGTGACTATCCCACGTGACTGTCCAGGCGCGGGCTTTTCGCCCACGAGTCAGTGCTAGCCGCGAGGGCGCTGTTGGCGGAGCATGCCCGACCCCGCCAAGGAGCTTCAGTTCCCAAGTGCTCTTGGCGCGACACACGAACGAAGCCACACGGGCAGCAAGGTAGTTCGGGCCCTGCAGTGCTACCTTCTAGTCCATAACACTACCGACGACCGAGTGTTGGTTTACCCTAGAGGAAGGAAGCTCTGCGCAAGCCCTGAGAAAGCTAGGAGTAAGCCCTGCCGCACAAACCCCACCTGGCGGCGGCACGGCGGCAGTGGGACCCCTGCCGCCGCCGCTGCCGGGCGGCCCCGCCGGCAGCGGCGGCGGCGGCGCGGCGGCGGCGGGCAGGGACGCGGCGGCGGGCGGCGGCGAGCCCCGCGGCGGCTCCGGCAGCGGCGGCGAGGGAGGCGACCGGGGCGGCGGGGGCGGCTCTGTGTGTCGTGGGGTTGTTGTTGTTGTTGGTGGTGGTGGGGTTGATGACGGGACGAGGGACAGGGTTGTTTGGCAGGAGTGGGCGCGGGCGGGGGGATTGGACAGAGGCCTGGGACCGCCGTGCAGTTCAGCCCTCCCCTGCCCTCCCCTGCCCTCCCCTGCCCTCCCCTGCCCTCCACAGCCCTCCCCTGCCCTCCACAGCCCTCCCCTGCCCTCCCCTGCCCTCCCCTGCCCTCCCCTGCCCTCCCCTGCCCTCCCCTGCCCTCCCCTGCCCTCCCCTGCCCTCCCCTGCCCTCCCCTGCCCTCCCCTGCCCTCCACAGCCCTCCCCTGCCCTCCACAGCCCTCCACAGCCCTCCCCTGCCCTCCCCTGCCCTCCCCTGCCCTCCCCTGCCCTCCACAGCCCTCCCCTGCCCTCCACAGCCCTCCCCTGCCCTCCCCTGCCCTCCCCTGCCCTCCCCTGCCCTCCACAGCCCTCCACAGCCCTCCACAGCCCTCCACAGCCCTTCACAGCGCTCCACAGCCCTCCGCGGCCCTCCCCAGCCCTCCCCAGCCCTCCCCAGCCGCCCAACAGCCCTCCACAGCCCCCATACAGCCCCCATACATGCCCCCCGGCACGCAACCTCCTATCTCAGCCTGCACCGCGCTGCCCCCAGCCCCTCCCCCTCCCCTCCCCATCCACCAGCACCCACCCACCCACCCACCCACCCACACCCACCCACACCCACATCCACCCACATCCACCCCCACCCACCAGCCCCCACCCACCCACATCCACCCACCAGCATCCACACACCACCCACCCACCCACATCCACCCACATCCACCAGCCCACCCACATCCACCCACCAGCCCACCCACATCCACCCACACCCACACCACCCACCCACCCACCCACCCACCAGCGCAGTCACGTTCTTCGCAGTTTGTTCTCACCGGGACTGTTTACCAGTAACCCACCCACCCACCCACCCACATCCACCCACACCTACCAGCACCCACATCCACCCACATCCACCCCCACCCACCAGCCCCCACCCACCCACACCCACACCCACCCACCCACCCATCCATCCACCCACCCACCCACCCACCCACCCACCAGCCCCCACCCACCCACACCCACACCCACACCACCCACCCACATCCACACCCACCCACCCACCCACCCACCCACCAGCCCACCCACACCCACACCCACCCGGTAGCACCAGGCTGCCGCTGGGCGCCAGCAGCGGGAAGGCCGAGGGCGGCCGCGAGTTGAGCGACAGGTTCCAGGCCTCAATGCCGCCGCCGCCCCAGGCCGCGTAGCGCATGCTCAGCGTCGTGTCGCCCACCGTCAGGTTCTGTGCGAGCGAGTCGCGTCAGCGGGGAGAGAAGGCACAATAATGGGGGGAAAAAACGCAACAGACAGACAGACAGACAGTCAGTCAGTCACCTCTTTGTGCGTGCTTGAGTGGTGGAACAATGGGGGCGGGAGGGTGGGTTACGGCAGGGCAGGGCAGGGCAGGACAGGGCAGGGCGGGGCAGGGCAGGCTCCTCGTGTCTGCCTGGTGGGCTGCGCCCCCCCCCTCCCCGCCGCCTCCTTCCCACCCCGCTCTGCGGCCGCCACCACCACTACCACCCGGCATCAACGTCACACGCTAACATAGACACAAACACGTCCCCGCCCACCTGTCCAAATCCCTTCAACCTCCTCCCTCCCTCTCCTCCGCTGCATCCCCATGCCCATCCCCAGCCGCCACGTCCCCAGCCGCCACGTCCCCAGCCGCCACACCCCCGGGCGCCACACCCCCAGCCGCCACATCCCCACACCCTGCCACCGTTAACCTACTACCTGCTGTTTCTCTGGGCAACGGCACTTCACAAATTTGATAAACACTATCCCATGGATGGCTTCCCCCCCCCCCCAAATAACAGTCAACCCACCCGCGCGCTAGTTTAGTTTTAGTCTAGGGAGGATTTATTTACGAACCCCCTCCCCCACGCCTTCTCTTTCACATTTTCTAATGCACGTGAAACCCCCTACGCCTTGTCCTTTCAACTCTCATGCGTGTACCCCCCCCTCCTTCTTTATTAATTTAACATGCATGGAACTCCCCCCCCCCCCACGCCCCTAAACCCAACGCACCCGCGCGCTGGCCAGCAGCTCCCGAAACAGAGCCAGAGCCTCAGGCGGCACGCGTGCCGACGTGCGGTTGGTCCGCGCCAGGTCCCGCAACACCCCCAGCTCAACCGCCGGCAGCGTCAGCTCCACGTCCATCAGCTGCAGCCAAGGCCGGTACGGCGGTTGGGATCCAGCGGCGGTTGTGGCGGTTGTGGCGTTGTCGGTTGCGCCGGCGCCACCGCCAGCCGCCGCTTGCGCCAGGCCGCGCCGTCGGCCGCCGCCACCACTGCCGCCGCCGTTGGCGACAGTTGTGGTGCTGGTGCTGCTACTGCTTTCATTGCTAGATCTAGTGCTATTGCTGGTGCTACTGCTAGTGCTATTGCTAGCGCTACTGCTGGTGCTATTGCTAGCGCTATTGCTAGCGCTACTGCTATTGCTAGTGCTAGTAGTTGTGCCGTCAGTGGTGGCTGGAGCTCTGTCCGCGCCGCTCCCCGCGCCGCTGCCGCTGCCGCCGCCGAGCACGTCCTCAAACGCCACCGCGCTCTGCGTCGACCCAGTCAGCGGAAGCGTTAGGATTGGGTTGGGTGTAGCGGCCGCAAGGGTATCGCTGCCGACGCCCCCATTGCTACTGCCGCCGCCGCCACTGCCGCCGTCAGAGACGAGGATGGCGGGCGGGCTGGGCGCCTGCGGCGCCGGCGAGGGCGGCGCCGGGGCGGGGGGCGCCGGGGCGGGGGGCGCCGGGGCGGGGGGCGCGGGGGCGGGGGGCGCGGGGGCGGGGGGGCGCGGGGGCGGGGGGCGCGGGGGCGGGGGCGGGCAGCAGCGTGCGGTTGAACGCCCACATGTAGAGTGACACGTTCTGTCGGGGAGGAGGAGGAGTAGGAGGAGGCGGGGCCGGGTTTGAGGCACGGTAGGCAGGTCTGGTCTGGTCTTAGGTTGTTGATGCGAAGTTGCGGAGTTGTTAATGCCATGCAGCGGCCGGGCTCAGCACGCGCCGGCACAGCACCTAGGTTGCGGGGCGGGCAGCGGCGGGCGCCCGCGCTATCTCGCCGCGCCGCGCCATTCCATCTGCATCCCCCCGCCCGCCCCCCGGTCCAGTCTGCACCTCCACCACAGCACCCAACACACCACCCACCACAGCACCTAACACACCACCCACCATAGCACCTAACACACCACCTCTCACCACCCCCACCCCCACCACCAGCAGCAGAAATTGCAGTGGACAGCCAGCCACCCACCCATCCCCCGCACACACCCGCACACCCGCCGCAGCCGTGTGTTGTTTCCTATGGGACTGCTCTGTCACACCTGCGCCACCACCACACCCACCCAACCCCAACCCCGCCCCCCACCCCCACCCCCCACCCCCCGCACACACACACACACACACACACACACACACACACACACACACACACACACACACACACACGCACACACAAACCCCTCCCCCTCCCCCGTCCCCTCCCCCGCACCTGCAGCGCCGCCGGCTCCGCGCCCGGCCGGCCCAGCCCCAGGTTCATGAGCGTCATGAAGCGAAACCGCAGCACCGTGTACGGCGGCACCGCCATCGCGCCTGCATGTGCGTGCGTGCGTGCGTGTCTCTTTTGTGTTTGTGTGTCTGGGAGCAGCAACATGTGTGTTTCGAGTGCCCTTGCACCCGCCCACCCTCAAGCCCGATCCCATCTCTAGACGGCACCACCTCCTCCTCCGTTCCTCCCTTCCTCCCCTCAGCCAACAACACAATGGTCGATTGGGGTTCGGTTTCTGGGATGAACCACAACCCTCCCCCCCATGTCAGTATAGGCCAATCTCTCCTCCTCGCTCTTTTGCATGGGTATGGTACTATGGTTTCATTGGGCTGGTATTTACACCCACACACACACAACACACACACACACACACACACACACACACACTCGATCACGAGACTCGTCAGGCCGCCTGTAAACCCGTTGTTACACACACACACACACACACACACACACACACACAGACACACACACACACGCACACACACAAGCGCACATACACAGCCACCCCTCCTCTCACCGCTGATGGCCTGCAGGCTGAGTGTGCGTGTGCCGGTGGTCTGGCCGTCGCCCCACACCGTCAGGTTGGAGCCCAGTGTCAGGCCGGCGGAGGGCGGGTACAGCTGGGCCTGCGTGTGTGCGTTTGTGTGTGTGCGGCGTGTGAGGCGTGTGTGTGCGTGTGCAGCGGGGGCGGGAGGGCGTCAAGCGGGGGGTTAGCCATCCTTGGATGGTGTTTAGTCAAGAATAAAGTGCCCCCACCACCACCACCACCATCATTGATTAAACATGTATGGCACCCCCCACACACAGACACACACACACACACACCTGCAGTAACTCGCGACCGTCCGTAACCGCACCGCACGTATTGTCTTATGTCTGCTGTTCTCTCCCTTGTGATCGTTGACACCCACCCACACCCACCCACACCCACCCGCACACACACACACACACGCACACACACACACACACACACACACACACACACACACAGCGTCTCAGATACACGATTACGTGATCCACCCAGACAGCTGTAAACCCGTTGTTACACACACACACACACACACACACCGCCATGTGGCGTTAGCATTCAGGGGGGTATTTGTGTTGCGTGCGTGTGCATACCGACGCGGCCACTGCGGCCGCGCACATCCCTAGTCTCGGTGCTGCCGTGGAGCGGGGAGCGGGGGGCCAGCCCCCGCCAGCCCACGGCGTGCCTCACTCACACACAGCCGCGGTCAGCGGGGTCACTGCGGCTTATCGGGTTGGGCGACGCCACCCGGGATTACGGGAGTTTTGCGTGGGGTTTTGGCACGTTCCGCAGCTCTGCAACCGCGCCCGCCACTGCGCCCCATTCCGCCGAGTTGTCTTAAGCGCGCCGTCTGCCCTGCCTCGTCCTCTCCTCCACTAGGGAGGAGAGCCGTTTCCTGGGTTGGGATTGGGCGGGCTGCGTGTCTAGTTAGCTTGCTTGCTGCACGCCGTTAGCATTGCCGCCTCTTTTTCTTTGCCATGCCCGTGACACTTTCGCGCTGCCGCCCTTTGCCTATGCTTCCTCTGCCGCCTGTAGGTGAGACTACGGACAGCGGGCGGGAATCAGGGAATTAGGCGTGCTGGGTAAACGTTTTTTAGGCGCATGTCAAAAGCATATGGGTGCATGTCGGGGTCGGTTTGCTTCGCGAACGCCCGACGGGTTCCAGGCTATTTCTGCGGGTAAGTATGACTACCGGGGCTACGCGGTACCGTCCAAGAAGTATTCGGTGCGTATCCGTCAGTAACTGCGAGCGATTGCGGGGATTCCTCTCCGTTTCCGTTTACCAACACACACACACACACGCACACACACACACACCTGCAGCGTGTTGTCACCCCGCAGCACCACCACCGAGGCGCCGGTGAAGGCGGTGGGGTCCAGCAGCAGCGAGGAGGCGCGCACCGAGGACAGCGGCACCGGCCCCACCTGGTGGAGTGGGTGGTGGGTGGGTGGGTGAGGGTAGATGGGTTCCAGGAGCCAAAGACACAGGAACACAACAGGGGGTACAGACACACAATCAAGGGGGTGTGAGGGGAGGGGGAGGCAACAACGACCACGGCAAGCCCCTTCCCCCGCTTGGCGCCACCGCCCCACGCACACCCACCCACCCACCCACCCACCCACCGTGCCGTACGGCGCCAGCGTGTCCAGCAGGTCCTGCCGCGAGGCGGGCGCCGCCATGGGCGCCAGCGGGACCAGCGGAGCCGCACTCAGCCGGCAGTCGGTCCACGTCATGCTGCCGTACATCCACTCCCAGTACGGCACCTGTCACGCGTGTGACGTGTGACGTGTGTGACAGTTGTCCGGGCGGCGCTGACGCAGATGTCACACTTCCACACTTGCACACTTGCACACACACATCCTGCTTCACCGCTGCGACGGCCGGCCCAAACAGCGCCCACACGCCGCCGTGCCACCCCGCAATGGTCGCTCTGGTTTCTTGAATGCATTACCGCCCCCCCAGCCCCCCCACACACACATGGCACAACCCCTTCCACCTCCTCACCCACCTGGATGCTTCCATCCCCGGCCAGCGCCAGTCCAGGGCTGTACGACCGGATGAGGCTGTCAACGCCCTCTGTGCCGCCCGCCAGCGCGGCGCCAACTGCCGCCCGCCACCAGGCCAGCTCGCTAACCGACACAACGAACGTCACGTTGGTCGCCGCCATGCGCAGAGGGCTCTCCAGCGCTGCCAGCGGCTGCCTGCAGTGCACGCGGTGCGGCGTGGTGCAAGGGGGGAAGGGGGTTGCGGGGTGCGGGTAACTAACTTTGTGTGACTTTGGGGACGGGCCACGCCCAGCTGTCGGGCCGCACTTGACATGCAGCGCAACGCCTAGTTTGGGCTGTAGCATTTAGGCTTTTATTTCCTGCCCACCCGCATGGGCGGCTGCCGCCCACCCACCCACCCACCCGGCCCCCCTCACCTCCTGAAATCCAGCAGCCACACCGCCGCCGTCACCAGTGCCGCCGGGTACTGCACCGCCGGCCCTAGCGCCAGCCCCGCCACCGCCAGCCGCTGCAGCTCCAGCCGGTTGGCGTCGCCGTCGCCCGACACCTTCATCACAGCGTGAGGGAGGGGAGGGGATGCCATGCATGTTTCATCAATGACGAGGGAGGTGTACACAGACGTTGCAGGGAGGGGCGGGGAGGGGAGGGGAGGCGTGTGTGTAACAACGGGTTTACAGCTATCTGGGTGGATCATGTGTGTGCAGCGTGCAGTGAAATACAGTGCGGTGTCGTGCGGTGCGGTGTGGCGCAGAGCAGGGCCCGAGTCAGTCACGGCAAACGAGAACTGTAGTGTCAACAAGAGAGAGAGAGAAAGAGAGAGAGAATTAAAAGGGAGGCCGCACAATCCAGCAGACCCGTGGGCTGGAGTGCAGTGCCTGCCCCGCCACAGCCAGCACTGCTCCCAGCACACCTAGCTCTTCAACCGCTGCCAACGGTTGAGGTTACTATTATTCATACCCTGCCTCGTGGTTTTGGTTGGTTGTGCAAGCATGTCCCCTACCTCGTGCAGCTCAAGCCCACACAACCCTTACCGGCCCCGGCCCCGGCCCCGGCCCCCGGCCCGGCCCCAGACCCCCAACCCACATCCTCACCCACCAGCATGACACTCGCCAACTGGCGCAGATCCACCTGCACCGCTGCGTCGGGCGGGCCTGTTGAAAAGGTGGAAAAAGAGTCGTGTAAGCTGCAAATACCCAAGCAGCAGTCCAAAACACCCCAGCCAATGATACCCCCTCAAGCAAACCCGCACCAGCCACCCCACACAATCCCTTCAGCAAACCCCTAAACAGTGCCCCTTCCTGCAGCAACACCCCTCCCTCGGTAAATCCCTCCACAACACCCACCCATCCCCTCAGCAACACCCCACCAGCGAAACCCACTTTCCCCTCACCCACACCCCCTTTTACGCCCCCGTTACTCCCTGCTAACCTCCGTTACCCCCTGCTAACCCCCGTTACCCCCTGCTAACCCCTGCTATCCCCCCCCGCTAACACCCTGCTACCCCCCGCTAACACCCTGCTACCCCCCCCCCCCCTCCGCTACCCCCCCTGCTACCTCCCGCTACCCCCCCTTCCCAGCTACCCCGGCCCTCCGCGCACCCGCGATGACGGTGCGGTTGATGGCGGACAGCGTGCCGGTGCGCATGTAGGAGGTGTCGGCGCTGATGTTGTTGGCGACCAGCGCGTACAGCGCGCCCAGCGACAGGCTCGGATTTATGCGCGCCAGCGCCCGCGCCAGCTGCTCCCCGGTGTTGACGATGGACGCCACACACGGCAGGTACAGGGGCTGCGTGGAGGCGGCTGCGGTGGTGGCGGCAGCGGGGGGCCACCAAGGCGCGTGCGGTGAAACAGGTGCGGCAAAAGGCATGATGAGAGAGAGAGAGAGAGAGAGAGAGAGACTCCTGCAACGTCCCGCCCTGATCCTGCTTGCTCAGCATGCCGCTACCATGGGTTATCCATCGGCTCCCTCCTCCTCTCGTTCACCCGGCCCCCTTGCGGTAGTCGAATTGGTTTCTGGAGTGAACTCCCCCCCTTTGGTTTGTTTAGTTTGGGCTGGTATCAACAAGTCCATCTCTCTCCCGACCCACACAATCCATGGATGGCTGGCCCCAACTCCTTCCCTGCCAGCTCCCCTCTGGAATGAACTACCCTGCATGGGCATGGTTTAATTGGGCTGGTATTCACAACGCCCCCCTACTACGCCTTCTCCTTCTAACTCTAATACATGTAACCCCCGCTTCCTTCAGATTGGTTTAGTTTGGGCTGGTAACCACACCCACACACACACACACACACCCGGCCCTGCCGCTCACATGACGACGTGAGCGGGTCCGTGGCGGCCGTCAGTGTGGTGGGGGCGGTGCTGTTGGTGGCCTCGGGGCCGCAGCGCAGCGACACGTTGTAGGCCGCCAGTGACACAGCGCCCCCAGAGCCCCCACTGGGGCCCCCGCCCCCCGCTGCTGCTGCTGCTGCCGCCGCCGGCACCAGCAGCCGCCGCACGCGCACGCTCCACGTGAACGCCTGCAGGGGTGTAGGTGTGTGTGTGTGGGGGGGGGGGTTGTTGTGGTTACCAGCCCAAACTAAACCAATCTAAAGGAAGCTGAGTGGTGCAATGAGGGGGAGCCTGCAGGCGGGCAGGAGCAGGTTAAACGGCCCTGGGGGGTTGGCGCCTCTGGGCGCGGGGGTTCGGGCAGAACGTATTCCTCGTCCCCTGCCGGCTCCGACTGGCTCCGGGCATCCAGAGTCCGGGTTTCCCCAGCGCTCCACCCGGCCGTGGCGTGCCGCCAAATTACCGGTACCCAACCAACTCCACCCCTGCCCTCCCCCGCCTTTATGCAATGCGCCGCCCACCTCGTAGCTGAAGTCCGGCATCCGGTCACACACGTAATCCCGCAGTGCGCTGACGATGCTGCAATTCACGTTGATGGCGATGTTGCGCAGCACCAGTTGGGCGCCCGGGCCGATGTCGAATAGTGGCAGCTGCAGGAACGACGCCGGGCTGGTCGAGTCCAGCGCTGTGTCATTCGCGAGCACCAGGCCCATATTTGCGAGCTCCAGAGACGTGCCTGCGAGGGGAGACCCGCAAGACTCGCGTCAAAAGTGGGGAGGACGAACCAACAATCGCTCGAACACCAGAGTCCGAGGCCATTGACGGCACGACTGATGTATTCCAGGCATTTTATAGCATGATGATGCTTGTTGCAACCGTTTGGCCGCTCGCGCCAAGCGCGCGGGCTAGGCGCCATCAAGTGTGCACGCCACCGGCGCACCGTTCTGCAAGCGGATGGTCCCCGAAGTCGGAGGGAGTGATAACCAAACGCCACGAGTGCCGTTAATTGTCAGCGTGCGACCGTCGACGATGACAGGCGTGGTGTCCACCGCCACGCTGCGGTTCAGGAATACCACGCCCTGTATCTCCGAAGACAGCAGCGAATCAAAGGATTGAGTCTGGCCGCTTGCCAGTTGCGACACGAGAGCCAGGGCAAGCAGCACTCGGCTGAGCGCCGCTGCCCGGCTACGGCGCTTCATATCGTAATTATATAGCTACACTATGTCACTTCGCCAAAGAATAAAGCAGTCATCCTCGCCGGCCCCTAGTTGGGGATGGCGCAAGTCTGTCTCTCTCTATACGTTCCCTGCACCTGTTTGGTTTCAACACATAATCAAGGGGATGGACGCATACATGCTATGAGTATTCAACTAAGCTTGGGGTACTCCGGGGGTCAGGTGTGACAAGTTGGTCATCTGTACAGACTTCGCCCCGCACCCCCACTCGGTATTGGTACTACATCGCTACCCCTGTCAAAACCGCCATGCCATTTGACCCCTCTCCCAGACCGGCGTCATACTCGTGTGCTTCAACCCCGCGTGCCACGCCAAGAGCCGCGCGGCGCACCATAGGACTGCCCAGGCCAACGCTGGGCAAAGCAACACTCCCCACACCCACTTCCGCCACACCCGTATACTCAAGGCGACGCGATCCTTAATGGCGTGTTGCACTGGGTGTGGCCCATAACAATCGGGCCCGTACGGAGGACTGTCCTGCCCCGACCTGTCCTGCCTAGCCACCGCTATAGTTCTAGTAACCCAGGCCTTTGGAACCCAAGAGCCAGGGCTGCCCAGGACTGCCCAGGACTGCCCAGGGCTGCCCAGGCCCTCCACTGCCCAAATGCCCAGCCCAGCAACGCATAGACATCGCTTGCGGAGGTTTCCCTGACACGTGACTCGCACCATTACACACCGCCCGCCCGCCGGGCGCCGCAGCTGCCAGTGTCAGCAATGCGGCGAGCAACCGCCTTAGTCCATCACACCAGCTCTGGGAGCAGCTTGGAAGCACCCCCCCCTGTCCTCCCTACTCCCCAAGCCCTTGTGGCGGCGGCCACCACCCAGCGCTCATCCGGGCCGCACTGTCAGACTCCCTGGCCTGGCCTGGGACCGGGGCTGCTCAAAAGCACAGCCCGCCGGAATCCCCTCAACTCCCCTAGTCCGCGCCCGTCAAATCCAGGTGCACACGTACACTCTTAGCGTCGCTGTACTTGCCCCGTTCCCAGCCGCTCGCAGCCATCACGGCGTTTTCACGCACTCTCGCAATGTACACCCACCAACGACCCTCCCTACAACACATACCGGTTTCATTGTGTTAACTCACGCACACACCACCACCACCACCACCACCACCACCACCACCACCACCACCACCTGTGTTGTCACCAAGGATACACCACCACGACCCCGCCGCCGCCGCCGCCGCCAGCGTGACCCGTGCTGGGTTTGGAGCACGTGCCAGCCCCCCCTGCGGCCCCATCGCACTCCCCCGGCACCGCCGCCGCCGCATCCGCCGCCGCCCCCAACCTTACCCCGGGTCGCCACGAGTCCTCCAGGGACATGCGGCGGGCCAGCCTGCGCGGCCCCTGCAGCACCGCCGCCGCCGGGGCGCCCCCCGCAGGCTCGTGCGCCGCTGCGGATGCGGCCGCCGAGCCTGCCCCCCCTGCCGCAGCCCCCCGGCCCCACGCCTCCTGAGAACGGCCCTGCTCCTGGGCGCTGCTGTGCGCCTCACTGCTACAGCCGCTGCCGCTGCTGTGCGCCTCACTGCTACTGCAGTCCTCACTGCTACTGCTACAAGCGGCCATCGCCAACGCCGCCGACACGCCCTCGAGGCCTCCTGCCGCCTCTTTCCGACGAGGGCAGGCCTGCACGCCCAAACGCCCCTCGCCCACGCCTGCGCAAGTAGCCCGGCCGTCAGCGGCGGCGGCGCATGCGGGCTGCGCAGCGGGAGCCGCGCAAGGGCTCGCCGTTGCGTGAGCACGCACCGCTGCACTTGAGCCTCGCGGAGACACCTCGGTCCCACCCTCCGCACCCCCTCTCCCACTGCTACTGCCATGGGTGCACTCCAGTCCCGTGCCGTGCGGCGTGCCGCGCAGCCCTGCGCCTGCGCCTGCTACTGCTGCCCGTCCAGGTGCTGCCGCGGTTGCTGCTACTGCCAGGCCTGCTGCCACTGCCGCAGAAGCTGCGCTCCTACTGCCACCGCCGCCGCCGCCGCCACCGACGCATCCGCCGCCCCAGAGCCCCGAGCCGCTGCTGCGCCGCTGCCGCCGCCACGCCTCCGGCGCCGCCCACGCGGAGGCGGCGCCGCTGGCCCGCCCCGCCGCCGCCGCCGCGTCCTCCTCCTCCGCATCCTCCTCATCCTCTGAGGACGGCTCGCTACAAGCCCACGAGCCCGCGCCATCGCTGTCGTAGGAGGGAACAATCACAGGCGCCGCGAAGTCGGCGGCCGCAGCAGCAGCAGCAGCAGCAGCAGCAGCAGCAGCTAGGCTTGCAGCCGGCCGCCCGGTTGGGGTGAACGCCGTGGCGCACGGGGCCGTGGAATTGCGGGCAGCCACGCCGCCTCCGGCCAGACCGTGCGCGGGTTCCTTGTAAGATTGGAGCGACCTAGAGCCAGGCCAGGGTGTGCAAGTAGAGAGTGCGAGTGGTTCAGTGGGTGGGCGCGTTAAGTAATGATGATAAGGTGGAGTCGGGGGCGCCAACCTCCACCACCAAGCCGGAGCTTGCGCCAACCATCCTTGTTGCAGCCCCCCCCCCGCAACACCCCTGTCCAGCCAAGACTCGGTGCTGATGGCGGCCCCTTGACGACCGCCCGCAACTCACATCGCTTCGCGAGTCCAGGCGGCAACCTCGTCGGGGTGCTCGCTGCGCACACCGTAGCCAGCTGTGAGCATGCCGCCCACACGCTCAACCGCCTCCGCGTCGCCTTGCAGCGCAGCCTGCCAATTACAAGACAATTCACGTGTAAGGGCCTCTTATAAATGCCCCCTGCAGTGAAAGCAGCGCCCACCTTCAGGTCTTCCAGAAGCCATCGCGCCTCGCATCGTGCCACGATGCGCCCCAGCGGAGTTCCCCGTCTGCAGCATTTTGTTGATCGCAAGTAGCATGAATTGCATCTTTTAAGCCAGCAAGAGCGCGCTGGACCATCGCGTCTTGCATTCTGTTCTCACTTCTCTGCAGGCGCCGCAGCCTGCTGTCGCAGTGTTTTCCGACGAGGTCTTAGCCGTAATGGCCTGCCGAGCAGCCCAAGAAGTCCATATGCCGCCATGCCGGTCGCGGCAACCAACATCAGCAGCGCGTGTTGCGCGATAGCGCTGCGTCGCGGCTCCATTGCCAAATTACGCCGAAGGTATATCTTCAAACATGCTGAAGCAGTTGAAGACTACACACAGACGCTCGCCGAATCAGCGTGACGCAGTGAGTTCGTGGGATTGGCACGATGGCCTTTGGCAGCCCCCCTGTGTACATGCGAGTCCGGGAACCTTCTGCATTTTCCCCTTGACTATATGCATTGCAAAGAAGCAGCCCAGATATCAAGCACTAGAAATCTATAAATCGCTCACGGAATGCAGCTCACGGCGTGCTGGGCGTCCCGCGGGCCGGCCGGTAGCGCGCGTGCCGGCGGTCGCACCGGCTTACCTGCACTGCCGCCGCAGCCGCTGCTGCCCGGTCTGCCTCTCCGTCGCGCTGGCGTGCTAGCCAGGGGATTCCGAGAGGTGCGCCTGTGCGTCCGAGCTCGTTTCGCCCGGGCCTTGAGCTTTTCTTTCCGCGAGCGCGCGCAGCCGTTCATGCATGACCTGTGCCGCTTAATTCCTGTATGTGCCCCGCTGCCGCTCCTGTGCCCTCCGTTGCACGCCGCAGAACCGGGAAGCGGGACCGGGCGGCGGCGCGCAGCGAGAGGAGATTGGGGCTGGCGTTGACGCAATCGCGCCGGCGGCAGCGCGACCGCCACGGCAGCGCCAAGGCAGCCCGGCACCGCAGCAGCAGCAGCAGCAGCCGCAGCCGCCTCACGCGGGCGGCAAGGCGGCAGAGGCCGATGCCGGGGGCGGTGGCGGCCTCGTGAGCGACCGCCTGCCGGCGCCGCCGTCCCAGCTTCCTCGCGAGCCGCATTACGAGCACCAGCAGCCCTCGCCCTCGCCCGCGCCCTCACCCTCCGAGACGTCGCCGCCACAGGCGCAGGGTCCGGCGGCGCAGCCGCGGCGCAAGGAGAAGCGGAGGACCCGACGGGACAGGGAGGCGGCGGGCCGGCAGCAGCAGCAGCAGCAGCAGCAGCACCAGCAGCAGCGCGCCGCGGTGGCCGGCCCGAGCGGCACTGCTGGCGGCAGTCAGGCTTCTGATGCAAAGGCGGCGGAGGCGGCGGAGGCGGCGGTGGCGGCGGAGGCAGCGGAGGCAGCGGAAGCAGCCGCACAACAGGTGCGCGTCCCAGGTGCGGAGGCTGGCGATGTGCTGAGACAGACAGAGACGGCGCCGGAGGACGACGCGGCGCCTCAGGAGGCAACGGTGGCGGCCGCTGCCATCCCGGCGGCCCCGGAGGCCGCAGCTCCCACCGCAAGGGCCGGCAGCAGCAGTGGCGGCGGCAGCAGCAGCGGCAGTAGCAGCAGCATCATTGCGGAGGTGCCCGCGACCCAGGTGCAGGCGCTGCCGCCTACGGCTGTGGCTGTAGCACCGACAGCAGCTGGACACGGCCGCCGCAGTAGCAGCAGTGGCGGCGGCAGCGGCGGCGGCCTGTGGCGGAGGAAGGGGCCTGCTGCTACAGCCGCCGCCTCCGCGGCGGCGGCGGCGGCTGCGGGGGCGGGGGCGGGGGCGGAGGCGCTGCGTGCTACTGCCAGGGAGGCCGTGATCGTGGGTGTGGTGGTGTCGGAGGGCGTGCGGCAGAGCGCGCAGGAGCACGTGGAGCAGCAGCAGGCAGCGGCAGCAGTAGCAGCGGCAGTAGCAGCAGACCAGCAGGAGCTGCAGCAGCTGCGGCGGCGGCGGCGGCAGGAGGGAGACGTGGACGCGGGGGTGGGGGAGAAGGGGCAAGCGGAGCCGGCGTGGCTGTGTGCCGAGGGCACGCAGCAGCAGCAGCAGCAGCAGCAGCAGCAGCAGCAGCAGCAGCAGCAGGGCCTGCCGCCAGCGGAGCACCAAGGCGAGGAGGCACAAGAGGAGGCTCGGCGGCTGGCGCAGCCGCGGGAGCCGCAAGCAGCTGAGGGCTCCCACCGCGCCGCGATGGGCGGCGGCGGCGGCGGCGGTGGCGGCGGCGGCACTTCCGGCGGGCTGGCAGAGGCAATCAAGCACGCCGCAGCGGCGGCGCCGGCGGTGCCGGCGGACTCCGCTGGTGGCCGGGACAGCAGCGCCCGGCAGCAGCAGCAGCAGCAGCTGCATGAACGGCAGGGCGGGGCTGGCGCGCAGTGGGAGGGACTGGAGCAGGAGCAGGAGGAGGAGCAGGTGGAGGAGGAGGAGGGACGGCAGGTGGGGGAGGAGGTGGGGGAGGAGGGGCACAGCAGCGGTGCCGCAGCGGTGCCGTACGACCTGCTGTTGGGGGACACGCCATCGCCTTCCGCCGGCCCCAGGAACCCTGGCAGCAGCAGCAGCAGCAGCAGCAGCAGCAGCAGCAGCAGCAGCAGCAGCAGCAGCAGCAGTAGCAGCGGTGGGGCTGCAGGTGGTAGCTCTAGCTCCGTTGGGGCCGGCAGCGGCAGCAGCAAGAGCGGCAGTAGCACCGGCAGTAGCGAGCTGGCTGAGGCGGTCAGACACGCTGCCGCCACTGCGGCCACCCCTGCAAAGGCCCCCGAGTCTTACGATTCCGCCTCCGCGCTGCGCGCTGGCAGCCTCGGCAGCAACCACAGCAGCAGTAGCAGCAGCGGCAGTAGCAGGAGCTCCAGCACCCACAGCGCCGGCCCTCCCGGCAGTGGTGTCGCCACTAGTGGCCCCGACGGCGGCGGTGGCCAGGGCGACAGCGGCTTGGGCGCCAGTGCCGCTCACGGCGGCCGGGGGGGCAGCAGTGACCGGAACGGCCCTCCGGCTCCTCATCAGCCCTATGTCCTGCTACTGCAGAACACACCCACCGCCGCCGCCGCCAATAGCAGCGCCGGCACCACCGCCGCCGCCAGTCCGGTGCCTGCCACCGGCTCGGACACGAGCGGTGACGACTGGGGAGGCGGCGGCGGCGGCGGCGGCAGTGGCGGCGGCGGCGGCAACGCTGCAGCGGCAGCGCCGGCGGCGGTGAGCGGCCCACAGCAGGCAGCCGGTTGGGGCAGCAGTGAGCCGGAGCAACACGAGCAGCAGGGGCAGCAGCAGGGGCAGCAGGCGCAGGGGCAGGAGCAGGGGCAGGCCCCACACCCATCGGCACAAGCGCATTCTCCTGCTGGGCCCCCTGCACAGCAGGCGCCGGAGGGCGTTCGCAGCACGAGCACGAGCACGGGCCTCGGCATGAGGGGCATGAGCAGCACGCCGCCGCCGCAGCCGCCGTCCCCACATCAGGTCCAGGGCACTGACGCAGGGCGTCCGCTGCCCGAGGCGGCGGAGGCGGCGGAGGCGGCGGAGGCGGCCCCGGCGGCCACTGGCGCGGCTCCAGAGGCAGCACCAGCA
Organism: Chlamydomonas schloesseri; assembly: GCA_016834595.1. Classification (NCBI taxonomy): domain Eukaryota; kingdom Viridiplantae; phylum Chlorophyta; class Chlorophyceae; order Chlamydomonadales; family Chlamydomonadaceae; genus Chlamydomonas; species Chlamydomonas schloesseri. Next base: position 227,938 of record JAEHOD010000021.1, on the reverse strand, counting down.
GCAGCACCAGCAGCACCAGCAGCAGCACCACTGCTGTCGCAGGTGGCGGCAGTACCTCCCGGGGAGGTGGCGGTGGAGGAGGGCGAGGCGGCGCCGCCGGTGCCGGCGCTGGCGGCGGTGGTGGTGCCGCCAGAGGTGCGGGAGCTGGCGCAGTGGCGGGCGGAGGCTGTGGTGGCGGCGCAGCAGCAGCAGCTGGCGGAGCTGGCTCCAGGGCAGCAGCTGGCTCCAGGGCAGCAGCTGGGCGCATCTGCCGATGGTGTGATTGGTGTGCAGCAGCAGCAGCAGCAGCAGCAGCAGGAAGAGGAGCAGCAGCAGCAGCTGCAGCGCCAGGAGCTGCAGGAGCAGCAGGAGGAGCAGCAGGAGGGGCAGGAGCAGCAGGTGCTTACAAGCGCTGCGCGCACTGAAAAGGAGGAGGAGGAGGCGGTGGGTGGAACAGCGGCGCACCCGCAGGCACAGACACATCAGCCACAGCCACAGGAGGCACAGGCACAGCAGCGCAAGCCCCTACAGCAGCCACAGCCGCAGGCGCAGCAGCCACAGGCGCGGGAGGCACGGCCACGGCCGCAGGAGGCACAGGCACAGGAGGCACAGGCACAGGAGGTGCAGGCGCAGGAGGTGCAGCCACAGCCGCAGGAGGCACAGGCGCAGGAGGCACAGCCGCAGGCGCAGGAGGCACAGGAGCGCTCGTCCCTGCTGCTGCTGGCGCCGCTGCGCTTCGTGGGCTGGGTGTTGTCGGCGCTGCTGCGGGGGCTGGGCTGGGCGGTGGCTGGCGCGGGCAGGGCCGCCTGGTGGACGGCCTGGGGCAGGTGGGTGTGGGTGGGTGCGGCAGGTGGGTGGGGCAGGTGGGAGGGTGGGGAGGGTGTGGTGGGTGGGTGGGGTGGGTGTGGCAGGTGGGAGTAGTTCATTCCAGAAACCAAAAGCGAAACGACCAAGAGAACCCAAACCAGCCAGCCCAACCCAGAGCGCGGAGGTGGTGTGGTCTTAACCTGTGGGTCTCGGGCGCCCTTGACCTCGAATCTTCAGTCTTGTCGTTGGTGTTGTCGGTAGTCATGGGAGCGTGTGGTGGGTGGGGTGTGGTGGGTGTGGTGGGTGGGGGTGTGTTGGGTGGGTGGGGTGGGTGTGGTGGGTGTGGGTGTGGTGGGTGGGGAGGGTGTGGTGGGTGGGTGTGGTGGGTGTGGTGGGTGGGGAGGGTGTGGTGGGTGGGTGGGGTGGGTGGGGTGGGTGTGGGTGTGGTGGGTGGGGAGGGTGTGGTGGGTGTGGAGGGTGTGGACGGCCTGGGGCAGGTGCGTGTGGGGGGTGTGGGGGGTGTGGTGCAACAACCTCCCCACCACCACCACCAACAACAACAACACCAACACCCCCCCCTTACCCTACTGTGCCTGCTGCCCACCGCCAGCGCCAAGGCCACCTGGTGGAGCGCGTCCTCCCTGCTCCGCGCCCTGCTGGCAGTGCCGCGGGCGGTGCTGGCGGCGGCGGCGCGCCTGGTGCGCGGGCTGGGTGAGGCCGCAGGTGCGTGCGTGGGTGGGTGTGCAGGTGCGGGTTGGAAAGTGGGAAGTGCAAACAGGCCGTGGGTGCGTGGGCGGAATCCGGGAATCATCTGGACCCCCGCTCTGGACTTGTGAGCAGCATGTTAGGGGGAGGAGGAGGATGCGAGGGTGGCGCCAGCCTCAGAGGGCGGCAAGGGCGGCGAGGGCGGCGGTAAGGAGGGCCAAATGTCCAGCACCAACAGTTACCTGCTTTATCCTCTGCCCACGGATTTATCTCTTAACGCTTGTCCCCACCCCACCCCCCCGGTTCTGAACGCAACCCCCCCCCCCCCCCCACACACACACACACAACGCGCGCAGGCTGGGCTGTACTGCCGCACCACGAGGCCGGGCCCCTGGACCGGACCACCACTCCCGTACAGCCCATCGGCGGCGGCGCGCTGCCGGCGGGCGCCGGCGGCGGCAGCAGCGGCCTCGGCACCGCGCTGGCCGCCGCCGCCGGCCCCACGCCCACATTGCCGGCCGCCGCCGCCGCGGCGGCGGCGGCACCGCCGCTAGGCCCTACTGCGCCGCTTGGCCTCGGGCTCGGCGGCGGAGGGCTGGGCGGCCTGGCGGCGGCGGGGCTGCCGTACGGCGCCGCTGCTGGCGTGGGTACGGCGCCGTACGGGCTGTACAACAACATCACGCCGTACATGCCGGGTGTCGGCGTCAGCGGCGGCGGTGTGGGAGGCATGTACGGCGGCGTGGGCGGCGGCGTGCCGGCGGCGGTTGGCGCGGCCCCGGTCAACGTACCGGTTTCGCCGTACGGGACGGGTGGCGGCGGGTACGGAGGCGGTGGTTACGGCAGCGGTGCCGGTGCCGGCGGCGGCGGCGGCGGCTACCCGGCGCCGCCAGTGGGGGGCTCCAATGCGGTGGAGGTGCCGGACGCCATGACGGCAGCGGCGCCAGACGGCAGCGGCGCGCCGGGTGAGACCACTGGGGGTGTGAGACCCTGACTGAGTTGTTCACGGCGCTTCCATTCACTCGCAACATCCTAAATCGGGCCCGATGGCTCACGCTGGGATTGCGGTTCTGACCCTGAGAGAGGCGCGCGCCCTTGGGGACCCCTCGGGAGCTCCATGGGACCATTAGGCCCTTATGGACGGGACCATTAAGCCCTTATGGACTGTGGGCGGCGATGGGCCGCGGGGAGGGGGGGCAGCAGGTTGCGGCTGAGCGGTGCAGCTGAGCCCTACGCCCCCCTACCTCTAGCAGCACTCCCGCCCGCACCCCCACTCCCACATGGGCCGCACCGCGCGCCTGCCGTGTGCCCCGTTGTTGTTTGTCCCCCCTGGGTGCACGCGTCCCTGAAAACCCTGAAGAGGGCTCTATTTGCCACGGTGTGTGAATGTGGTGATGCATCGATGGGTCCCTAAGGGTTGGTGTGCCCCGAGCGCGCGAGTCGGCGAGTGTATCCGCGAGTAACGGTACCGTATGCTGCATTGATGCGCCGTCGATTGCTGACGTTTACCGGCTCCATACCAGCCCCCCACCCGCTCTTTTGGATGTGGTTGATTTGGGCTGGTATTCACAACACCCCAACGGCCCAACCCAATAAGACTTGAAAAACACCCGACCGCAGGCGTGATAGCCACCGCCTACGACGCACTGGTCCTGGGCTGGGGCCAGCCCCACCACCCCGGGCTGGGCGGCGCAGGCCAGATGGTGCGAGACCAGGTGCGTGCGTGGCTGCGTGTGTATGTGTGTGGCAAGGAGCTGGTGAGCTGGGAAGCACGTGTGTGTGTGTATATGTGTGGCTGCGTGTGTATGTGCGTGGCAAGGAGCTGGTGAGCTGGGAAGCACGTGTGTGTGTGTGTGTGTGTGTGTGTGTTAGAGATAACAAGGGAGAGTACTATGTGTGTGTGTGTGTGTGTGTGTGTGTGTGTGAGATCACAAGGAAGAGTACTATGTGTGTGTGTGTGTGTGGCAACTAGGGGCAAGTTGACACGTGTCCACGTGTTATCAGTGCATGCCGCTGTGCGGTAGCTGGTGCCACGGCACGTCGCGCTCTCTGGTCGGCTGGCATGCAAACGCCTTACTTGTTCCACCTTGTGCCCTGGCAATCCGCAATCCGCAACCCGCAAACCGCAAACCGCAAACCGCAAACCGCAAACCGCAACCCGAGCTCAGGAGATCCTGGCGGATGGCTGGGGCGAGGAGGTGGCGGAGGCGGTGGAGGCGGTGGGCGGCGCGGCGCTGGGGGGCGGCGCGGCGGCAGTGGGCTCGGCTGCGGGCCTCGGCGGGTGAGATACGGTTACCGACATGCGCTAGAGTGCTGTACTGGCTCGTGAACTGCGTCGGCAGGGGTCCCTCCTGTAACCAATGCAAACTAGGGTGGTAGACCGGTGCTGCGGTGTGCGGTACAATGCAGTGCGCAGTGTGCTGCGTTGCTGGGGTAGCGTCGTCGAATCGCATGCCGCAGCGGTCAAGGCACATGCAGCAGCCCACTCCCTGCTGCTCCCGCCACCGCCACACCGCATGCCGCTGCACGGGCTGCACCGCTGCTGCATGGGACCAACGCATACTCCGCACACACGTCGGGGTCGGGGTGCTGATGGCACCGCTGTTGAGTCGCGACGGGTGCATGTGTGTTAGAGAGTAAAAGGAAGAGGTTGAAACAAACCCAAGACTGTATGTGTGTATGTGTGTGTGTGGAAACACGAGCGAGGGGAACAATTTGTGTGTTAGAGATAACAATGTGTGTGTGTGTGTGTGTGTGTGTTGTGTGTTCCAAATACAACAGGCCGTACGGCGGCGGCATGGGCGGTACGGGCGGCCTGTACGGCAACTCGTACGGCATGGTGACGCCCATCACCACCAGCCCCAGCGCCGGCACGGTGCTGGGGGCAGCGGTGGGGGCGCTGGTGGGCGGCGCGGCGCCGGGTACGTGCCGGGTCGAGCGCGCACTCCCCCCTGTGCGTCTGACCGCTTTCGGTCCCACCCACAGCCAAGCTGGCACGGTGCGTGCCACCATGTCCTTTTGAGGCACGGCGCCTGCCCTGACGCTTTGACGCAACGCAGGTCCGTTCGGCGGGCCGCTGGGTGCGGCCATAGGCGCGGCGGTGGGCGCGGCTGCGGGCGGCCAGGTCACCGGGGACGTGTCCGTGCGGGCCATGCAGGTGTGTGTGTGAGTGTGTTGGTAAACGGAAACGGAGAGAATTACCCGCAATCGCTCGCAGTTACTGACGGATGTGTGTGTGTGAGAGAGAGAGAGAGTGTGTGTGTGTGTGTCAGCGTGTGTGTGTGTTAGAGATCACAAGCGTGTGTGTGTGTGTGTGTGTATATGCGTATGTGAGCGAGGGTGCGTGTGTGAGCGAGTGTGAGCGTATGCGCGCTGTACCGCGCTGGAACAACACCCGTGGGTGCGCCTGTAACGTGTATGCGGGGGGTGGGACGGGTTTGAATTGGGGGAATGTGCATTTTGTGGGGGGGCCTGCAAAATTTACATCTTCTGCATTGGGCAGGCCCGGTTGCAGGGCGACATGTAAGTTGCAGCGGTCGCTGTGTGCTGCTGCAGGTCTTCACAGGCCCGGGCGGCGAGGGCGTCGCCATCGCACCGCAGCCGCAGGTAGGGCATGTCGTGTGTGTGTGTGTTAGAGATCACAAGGGAGAGAACCATGAAAGACTTGCCGTGTGTGGGGGGGGAGGGTAGTTCATCCCAGGAATAAAAGCTGGTAGGGCATGCCGTGTGTGTGTGTTGGTAAACGGAAACGGAGAGAATTCCCGTGTGTGTGTGTGTTTGGGGGGGGGGTAGTTCGGTTTAGAAACCAAAGCGACGCGGGGGGGGGGGGGTACTTCATTCCAGAAACCAAAAGCGAAACGACGGGGGGGGTGAGGTAGCCGATCATTTCACTTCCCAAGTCAACCATCGAAACCCGGGGGGGTTGTGGTTACCAGCCCAAACTAAACCAAACCCAATGCATAAGAGCGGGGGGTGGAGGAGGAACTCCAGGCGCCAAGTAGTAATGCTCTAATGCTCGCGGGGGGATGCGACCGCGCCAGTGCTGACGTCCACACAGCTGGCCCATCCTCGCCCGCCGTCTCCCCCCTACCTCACCTTCACCCCGCCGACTCCGCGCCGTACACACTCCCGTGCCGTGCGCTGCACACTCCTGTGCCGTGCCGTGCCGTACCAACGTGCAACAAACGCCGTACACACTGGCGCCGTACAGGTGGTTGTCGCCAACGACTCGCTCAACCTGCTTGGGGCGGTGGTGGGCGGCCTGGTCGGCAGCACGTCTGGTCTGGGGCCGCGCGCCGTGCTGGCGGGCGCCGCCGCCGGCGCCGCGCTGGCCATGCTGATGGCGGTTACGGGCCGGCGGTACACGTACGTCAGCCGGTACGGCGCACGTACGGCGGGTGACGCGCGGCGCGCGGCGCGGCTCTTTGGCTGGCTGCCGGGCGGCGGCGGGTTGCGGCTTCCGGGCAGTGGGCTGCTGCCGCCGTTCCGCTTCTGAGCAGGCGTCATGTGCGGCGGCGGCACACCCGCTCCCAAGGCGCCCTGTGTCGCAGCAGCTTGAGGAAAGTGTGCTGCTCAGTAGTGCAGTAATAATGCAGGCTGCGTCCCATCTGCCCATCACCAACCGCAGTCTTCACGTCTTCAGAAGTAGAACAAGCATGCATTAGCCTTACTATAGTTTATAGTTATGAATGCGGGTTTACAAGAAGGGGACAGTGTGAACACTGTCTCGGGCACAGGTGGCCAACCGCCACCCTGCTGGGCTGCCCACCCGACTCACAGCTGCGTAGGCGTGTCGAAGCTAAGCGAGACGCCCGCCAGAGCCACACCAGACACAGCATCACAGTACTCGCGGCTCATGAATGCACCATTTTGGCGGCAGTACCCACGCAAAACAAGGCGCGACATGCCAGAGGCCTGCCGGCATCCCCATTAAACGCAAGCACCACTCATTTTCTCGTCTGCAAAGTCTCGGCCAGGAGGCCATCGTCCAGATAAGTCTGCATAACTCAAATCCAAGCCGAGCGGGGAACAAGCCAAACCACCAACACACCACAAAGCCCCACCACGTGCACGTCGCCCGCCACACGCCCTACCAACGAACGAACTCAACCCTCCAAACAGGCCCCGATTGCGTCCGGAGGCGACATGCTCACCAGCAGCCTGGGCGCCCGGGGCAACCGCGCCCGTGCAAACACAAACCATACCCGGGACTACACGACTGGCTGCGCACTGCCTACCGATCCACGGACCGACGTGCTGCGGACGACACCCGGGAACCTAACTATCTGCAGAGCCAGCATAGCCGCAGGCAGAGACGACAGCGGGCCAGGCGCCACGAGAAGAGGCGAGGGGCACATTGGCGTCGGCACCACATCAAGCGAGCGACCACCAGGGCTGTCCACAACCTGCACAAACGTCAAACACAAAGGTAGCAACAAGGAAGAACCCGCCCGGCCAGCTGCGGAGGCCGCGGGCCAGCCGCCATGGAACTTCGAGGCAGAAGTCTCGGCGCAAGCGCCAGTCGGAACCAATTCGAACCAAGTCGGAAGCAACGGAGCCCGTAACAGGCTACAAAAAGTGCGCAACGAAAGCCAAAGTCGACAACAATAATTGTTGTGCTCCCCCACGAGCCACAGCTCGCGAGGCTAGGGGTGTAGCCCTAGAGGCTTTTTAATTGTAGTTATGTTGCCAAGGTTTATAGATGATTTCGGGTGAAAAACGACCCCGGGTCATTTCATCGATGTTTTTTTCCTGCGCGAGACGGGACGTTCAGGAACTACCGTCGAGATGACAGAGCGACACAGCGGTTCCTGAAAGCCGTAACTTCTCAAAAACTGCTGCCCAGCAATATTAGTGAATGTTCGGTATTGTAGCAAATTTCGAGAGGGAGACACAAGACCTCCGAAATCTTGCAAGACCATTTCCCGGCCGAAAAGCGGTGAAGACAATAAATGGTCGGCCGACATGAAATGTGCTAAAGAAAGTATACCACGTTGCTTTTTTGGCGTGCTCTGCGGGGGTGCCCTCCTACGCGTTCTTGATCGCGCCATCGCTTCAGAGTTTTGCATGCACCAAAATTTACATGAGTGCCTGCCACTATGATCGTGCTATGTGTGGCATGGCAACGGGTAGGCAGGCTGCGGCGTCCTGCACGTGCACATGCATGCTCCGCAGCTCGGCTCGCCACGCTCGCGGGCCCTCGCCCCGGCATTCCCCTGGGCCAGCCCTCATCCCACTCATGGGCCTGGCCAAGCCGAGAAGCAGCACATTCAGATAGCAAGATCATTTATAGGAAGTTGGAGAAGTTGGAGAAGAAGAGTGACAGCGACGTAGAGATTGTGGAGAAGAGCGACAGTGACAGCGATGTGACAGCGATGTAGAATGGGGCGTGTGGGGCTCTGAACGCCCGGTTTGGTAATGCTGTGTTGGGTGGCCCAGGGCTTGGCAGAGGTGACGTGGGCGGTGACGCTTCCTTCTGGTGCTAGCTACCAACAGCGCATGTCCGTAATGCGCTAGACAGCTGTAAGCAATGTCGCGAAGTTGCGCGTTGTGGGGCTTTGCGACCACGTTGGATGCGCCTAGCAAGCTCACGTGCACGGTACCAAGAGGGAAGGCACATCTGCGGTGATTTTATGATAACGCCCTCCCACGGGTGCGCCAATACTTTTGGGCTCTCGCCAACGCCTACACTTGCAGGCTGCGTGCTGTTATGGGCTTCGTTGGAACAGTGAGAATGTGAGATTAGCACAGCAGTGTTGTATGCTAGGAGTTTGCATGCCATTATGCTTCATGTTACCTTCAGTGACTGACCTGCGCGCTGGCCGCGGTGCTGGCTCTGCGGTGTGTCTGCGCGTACGGTACTCGTGGCGACGGTTCCCAGGGTGCGGATGTTACATCCCGCACGGCATTAGAAACAAACAGCCAACCATTCACCACGAAACCAGCATGAAAGCCAGCACGCTATACACATAATAGTACCCATACGGTTTTGCTAGCAGCCTGCCGGCCTGTGTCTTTTACCCACGACGAGCCGCAGCTAGGCGCGCCCACGGACAACCAACCACACGGCCGCAAAGCGGGGGGTCGGCATCTAAGCCCTCCAGTAAAGTTCGCCCATGCTCTAGCGCAGCGATTTCGCGTGCGTCATTGTTGTTAGGTTTTGGTTCTTTGCGCCGCCGGCCCATGCGTGCTCTGCCCCCGACCAGTCCAGTCAAATCAAATCAACCACGTTGCGTGCTTAAACGCGCGCGCACGTGCGTGTGCGTGCTGTGTTACCCCCCGCCAATGACACAGCGCGGGCTGCCGTCACACCACCACCAGTCCCCACAACTCCAGCACCCAACAAAGTGAGGGATCGTGCCCCCCAAAACGTTGCTCTTGCTCCGGCAGCCAGCGTGCCTGGCTTGCCCGTGACAGCGGTACATGGGCTGGGTGCGCCGCGGCAGCACCACACAGCTCACCCCCGCGACATGAGTGTGCTGTCATACCCACCGGCGGACAAACAACACCCAGACCTCCCCTCCCCCATGCAGCGCCGGGGCCCTCGGAGACGCGCCGAGGCGTCGTCGTCGGCGCCGACTGCCGCTGTTGCCGGTTGTGTGCCTGTAAGCACAGCAGCTACAAACGGCGACCCTTGGGACAGCAGCTTAACCGCCATGAGCGCTAAACTTGCGACCTAGTGGTGATAACAACAAGATAGCGTTGGTGATAACAACAAGATAGCGTTGTGCTTCCACACTGCACCCACTTGATAATGACCATCCGCACATGCTCTCCGTGTCCTCCTCTCTCGACCACAGCGCCGGTTCTGAACCTACTAGCACAGCGCAGGGAGCAAGAATAAATCCACCAATTGCCGTACTATCGTAGGCTCTCGTGCCAAGCCCGCGTCGTGTCGTAGACGCGTGCTGTTCCGAACCTAATCCCGCAGCGTCCAAGTTGGCAATGCCAAAACCCACCATGCTGCTTCGGACAGCGTCCTGCAGCGTGCGTATTGCACCGACCCACTGCACGCCTTCCTTGCATGCTAGCGCATAGCATCTACTACCATCCATACTCCGCCGGCTGACAGCGTTGCGCCATCAACCGCCTTCGTGCATGCGCAGGAGGGGTGAGAGACCCCACAGCCCACAGCCGCGCGGCCTCCTGTCACAAAGACAGCAGGCCGCGATCCTCAAAACGCGGCCCATTTATGCGAACTTGCAATTTACGGACCGACACCTGGTAGCGCCCGGAACCGCATGAACCCGCTGGACCCGCATCCGCACACAGCCACCGCCTTGATGGTTGGTGCCGGACACAAAACAATGCCCCCCAAAACGCGTCTCAATCCGATTCTTTCTTTCTATTCTTCCCGAAACTTTAAGCATAACGTACTAGTTCATCGACCCCCCAGAACATCCTTATTGCCCCCATGCGTCTATTAGTACGCATTGCGCGCGTCCGCCACCCGCTTTAGTATCTCAGCTTGTTGTTTGGTGCGTGCGGGGCGCGCGCCGCTCTCCGCAGCTGCGCCGTGTTCACCCACACAAAAAAGCGAATGCGCCCGGTGCTGCTGTGGCACTGTAGCTGCCACAGCCGTGTGCAATGGTGCACAAAACACCATGAAACCATCTAGGCATACAAGGGCTATGGGCCCGGTAAAGCACTGATCTGTGCAGCCGCGACGTGGGGGGACCGCCGGCGCCCGCCATCGCTGTGCGCATGCCAGCGTGTGGACGTCCACAGGGGTGCTTCCACAGGGGTGCAGCTGCAGCTGCTGCTACCACTCCGGGTGACCCGCCGCCGGGCCGTGCCGCGCGGCAGCCTCCCCAGCTTCAATCTGAATCACCAGCCCTGAACCAGGAGCGGCCACCACCACCCTGGCGCCGCCTGCCCGCCCCCCGATGCGGCGGCGCGGCCGCCGCTGTACACCAGCTCTCCTCCTTCCAGCCAGCGGCGCTGACACCGCAAATCATTCATGACCGCGGTAGCGCGGTGCTGTTGCTGCTGCCACCGCGCTACTGTTGCTGCTGCCACCGCGCTACTGCTGCTGCCACGTAGAAAGCACCGGCACCGGCCTGGCACCAGCTCCTTCTTCTCCTCTTTAATCACCACCACCTCCTCCTTACAGCACCAGTACCTTGCGCTTCTTCAGCGGCACGCCGCTCTCCTCGCTGGACACCGGCGAGCCCGACAGCGCCTTGCGCGCCGTCTCCACCTGCTGCGGCACACGCAGTGCGGGCAGTGCATGGCGTTTCAGAACTCGGGGAGGGGGGTCCATGCATTTAATTTAATGCAACACACGGGGGGGGGGGGGCGGGCAGGGGGCACCTATGGGCTACTGGTATCTTCGCGTTGCCTAGCTTGCCTGGAACAGCACCCATGGGGTGGTATTGGTCCTGGCGGGGGCTTCTACCAACTCCCCGAACCGGGCCGGTGCTAAGCACGATACCGCCCCAACCCCCAACCCCACCCGCCTCCCGGACCGCCCAGCATCGCCCATCCGCCCACACCCACACTGCCACCCCCCACACTCCCACCCACCCACACTCCCACCCGCCCACCTGCAGCAGCGTGTTGGAGTCTGTGGGCAGCTGCACAGTGGTCAGCTGCAGCGAAGTCGAGGGCGTGGCAGCAGAGGCGGCGGCGGCGCCCAGCAGGCTGCGCGCGGGCAGCGACAGCTCGACAGCCTTGCCCCCCGCGCCGCCGCCAAAGGCGCCGCCGTACGCGTCCTCGTTGAAGTGCAGGAACGCCTTGTTGTTGGTGGGGTGGAAGGTGGAGGAGCCGGCGCCGGGGCGGGAGGAGCCAGCGCCGGCGCCGGAGCCCGCGCCCGCACTCGCCGCCGCCGCCGCCGCCGCGGCGGCGGAGTGGTGCTGCTGCAGGCTTTGCATCATCTGCACCGCCTGCAGCTCGCTCAGCTGTTGCGAGGCCGTCACGTGGTGGTGGTGGTGGCTGCTGGTGCCCAGCCCGCTGAGGCCGCTGTGCTGCTGCGAGTGCGAGCCGTGCGAGTGGCTGCCGGCGCCGTGCGACGCGGCGGCCGCGGCGGCCGCCGCCGCCTGCAGGTTGCCCGCGAACTGGGTCAGGCTGATGCTGCCGGTGCCGTGGCCTCCTAGCCCGCTGCCGCCCAGCGACAGCCCGGCGCCCGCGAGCGACAGCCCGCCAGACTGCGGGAAGCCCAGCAGGCTCTGCTGCGCGGCGGACAGCAGGCCCGCGCCGACGCCACCGCCGCCGGCGCTGGGCAGCGTCAGCTGGGCCGGCAGGCCGCCAGAGCCGCCCGCCTGTATGAGGGCGAGCTGCTGGGAGGCCTGCTGCGCGGTCATGGTGGGAGGCGGCGTGTTGGAGGGGCTGGCGAGGGAGCCGGCGCCGTTGCCCGCACCCTGCTGCCCTCCCAATGGCTGCGAGCTCGCCGGCCCGCCCTGAGAAGAGGTCGCGGCACCCACCACGGCCAGCGTGCGCGGGCTCGCGGTGGTGTTGTCTGCGCTATTGGAGCCTCCGCCCAGCACCGAGGGCATGCCGGTGGGCAGCGGCAACGATTTGGGCACCGGCTTGCCCGTCAGAGTCTCTAGCTGTGATTCTAGCTCCAGGGTACGCGCCTTCAGCGCCTCGATGTACTTAATGACCTCCTCCAGGAAGCAAGCCGTGTTGGCGCGCTCCGCATGCGGCACCAACTTGCGTAGGAGCTCGAGCCTGCAGACCGAAACCAGGAGTTACCTTATTGTCCCTGAGCCGACTAGCAGTCACGCGCAAAAACTCAAAGGTTCAAGTCTGTGCGCTGGCTCGCAGGACTACGCTGACTAGAGTGTTGACAAATAGAGGCTACTGTGAACTGAGCCGGCAGCATAACCCGTCGCTTGGGAGTGTCTGACACTTCGCCCAGGCATGCAGCCTGCTATGCGCTCTCGGTGAAACATACCTCTCATTGATTCGAGTTCGGCGGCGTTGCTCGGCCGCTTGGTGCCGGCTCGCGTATGCACTGGAGCTGCGGCTATCGGAAGACTTCGTCTTGCCCGCATTGCGCATGCCCCCGAGCTGTAAGTCGCGGTCTCCAGACCCGTACTGCTGGGGGAACAGCGCGGCAGGGAATCCGCTGAGCAGAGCCAGCTGGTCGGGCAGCCCCAGCTGTGAGGACTGCTGCAGCGGAGCTTGTTGGGAAGCCTGGGGCAGCGACGAGGTCGGCAGGCTGCCCAGGCTCAAATTGAGACTCTGACCCGAGAGGGCCCCGCTCCCGAGCCCCGTCGTCGGCAGGTTAAACGAACCTCCTTGGCCATTTAGCAGCGCTGCAACGCGGGCTGCTTCTAGCATATCTGGTTGTGCTCGCCCCGCCAAGCTTAGCAGCCCGAGCTGCTGTTGCTGCCGACCAGTAAGAGATGTCGGCTGCATTTTCGTCGCGTCGGTCAAAACAGTCCTATGCGGGCATCCAGGAGTATAGTCGAGTGTCCAGTGGAGTGTGGAAAAGGAGGGCTATGCAACTGACAACGGCGCGTGCGCTCGTGAGGCACAGGCCGCGGCATCGGGGCATGCGCGGGGCTGGGATTATTTCACCCGAGGGGCCCCTTCAGGGGACGCTTCCGCGTTTTCCAGCGCACCATTTAGACAGCGTCATTTTATATTCACAGGGGCGCGTTGCACAGCCAAATTCGCCGGTGTCCACGCCAGCTTTTGGCCAGAGCCTTTTTCCTGCAAGGCCTCGACTCCGGTGCCTGCGCGGCGCTTGTGGAAGAATGCAATATTTGCAACGGGTTTTGGCACCAATGGGCATGGAATGGGCCACGGAGACGGGGTTGGGAACTTCTATCGACCGGGTGCACGGGCTGTCGGCCTCCGCGAGCGGGAAACTGGTTCTGGATGATCCGCGCCTGACCGCAACCTATCATTACACTAGCGTACGCGCCGAGGTCGGCTCCCCCGTTCCCCCGAAGGCCCCGTTCGTCCTGGGCGCGTGGGCTCCCACTCGCAACCCATGCGCTGGCACGTCGCGTGCACGTGTCGCCGCGCTCCCTTGTAAGGCGTTCCCTTGGGTCTCGTCGCCGGGTCAGTCGCCCGGCCAGTCGGTGTGTGTGCACGTCATGGCACCCTCGCGCTCCTCGCGGCTCACCTGTAATGATGTGGGGGGATCAGCTTTCCTTGGAGAGGCTGCAGGGGCCCACAGCTAGCCTTATGGCCCCCGTTTCCCCTGACCCCTGGCTGTCTATCTAGGTGCCCATGACTACGCACCCAGGGGTCAGTGCCTGTATCTTCCTTCTACCGCGTAGAAATTTGCCCTTTTTCGGCCGAAAACGTAGAAGCTTTCAGGGGTTGTGGGGCGCACGTCTATGGCCGGTAGACGTTTTGGCGTGCAAATCAGGGGAAGTGTAGACGTTTTTGGGGGGTTTAGAGGGCTTGCCCCCCAAGAAAAATTTTTAGCGTAGAAGGATTAGCAGGGGTCATCTACGCGGTAGTAGACACTGAGGGCCCAAGGGCATCTACAAGATACAGGCACTGCCAGGGGTTCCCCTGCCACGTGCCGGACTTCCAGGGGCCGTCCCAGCTTGACTCATGCAGCGCGCACGAGCTGAAGCGTAATGCGGCAGTTGACAAGATCCTGAGTGGCTTGACTTGTACGGCGCGCAGCTGCGGCGCACGGCGATGCGGTGTGGCCAGGGGTGCCCGGAATCGGGCCATCACCAGGCCACCCATATGGGTGCTGTTAGCTGAACCCGGCAGGACTGGCGCCCGCCGCCATTCTGGACAACTATGGGTCTACGGCTCACGGCTCACGGCTGTCTCACTCACATGCATGCCGCTCACTCAGCTCTCTGCACCACAACCGTCACCTGCGCCCATACCGTATTACGGACATGCGCTAGATTGCGAATGCGAAATGCGAAACCGTAGTAGCCTCGCCCATGTCCGTAACCGTAGGGGGCTCGCCCACGTGCAAACCCTACGCACATCCGCCCTTAGTGACCCATGACACCCCGCTCCGGGGTCCTGTCCAGGGCATCGGGCGCCGCAGGCCCTGCCCGTTGCGACCGCTGGGCAGCTCAAGCCGCGCGCCGCCCCTCCACGCCCACAAACACGCCCAGGCGCTCTGCCAGCAGCGCCAGCTGCGCCTCACTCAGCCGCGGCAATGGGCCCACCAGCCGCGCCGCCGGCGCCCCGCGCACCGGCTTCGCCACGCCGCCGCCGCCGCCGCCGCCACCGCCGCGGCGGCGGCCGGCTCCGTCACCGTCGCCCGCCTGCTGCCTCGCAGCAGCTGCTGCCCCGCCTGCCTCGCGTGCGGCACCGGCAGCGGCCGCCCCAGCGCTCCCCGCCCCGAACTGCTCCCGTTGCTCCTTCCGCCCTCCCCCCTGCTGCTGCCCCTGCTGCTCCTGCTGCTGCTCCTGTTCCTCCTCCTGCTCCTCAGGCCAGGCGCCGGGGTCGTACCAGTCCCGCGGCAGGCCCACCAGGTTGCGCTCCGAGTGCTGGAAGGGCCCCTTGAGCAGGTCGGGGTTCAGGTGGAGCAGCCAGCGCCTGCGGAGCAGGTGGTGGCCGCAGCGGTGGTGGTGGTGGCAGCGGTGGTGGCGGGTTAGCACCTCATCAGTTTAATTAGCATGGAATCAAGCGAAGGCTGGGCGGCAGGGGGTGGGGGTGCAGCAGCGCATGGCGGCATGGGCGGTGGAGAGAAGGATGGGAGCGACCAGGCCACATGCGCGCGGGGGCGGGGGGGGGGCGTGTGCGTGAGCTGCATGGGTACGCGGGGCCACACCCCCGGCCTGCTTCTCAGCCGCCGCCATCCACCTGTTCTTCAGCAGTGCGTGCGCATCTGGGTCTGTGGGCTGCTCTGGGGCTGGAAGACGCACAACAAGGACCACGACCCTCAGTTACAGCATTGCCCTTGCCCACGCACGCACCGCACGCACCGCACGCACCGCACGCACCTGAACAAGGGCCCGGCGGGCACGCCCAGCGCCGCGCACAGCCGCGCGAACCAAGTGACGCCCACCGCCACGTGCGCGCGCTCCTCCGTCGCGATCATGGCCACAACCGCCGCCGAGCGGTTGTCGCCGTAGCCCCGGAGGCGCTGCGGCGGTTGGTGGCAGCAAAGTCAGGTTGCAGACAACAAAACCGACCGACCGGCCGACCGACCCAACAGTAATGTGGGACTGGGGCGATCCGGGGGTTGCGGGCATGAGCTGGGGGGGGGAGTTAGTTTATTCCTAAAACCACGCAGCACCAGCGTTGTGCCAGGTTGCGTGGATTCAGAGGTCAGGGTGGTGGTGGTGGTGTGAAGACCAGCCCGAACAAACCATACCCAATGCAAAAAGAGCGAGGAGGAGAGCGCGACCTATAATGACAACGGGAGACACTCTCCAAATGACAAATGTTCCGGCCCGAAATGCACCTCGTTGGCCCCCGGGGGGCTGTCTGGGGGGCTCGGGTCCGCTGGGCTTCAGTGCAAGCCTGGCGCGTGCTTTGAAGGGCTGCCCCAGCAGCCACACACACCCTCAGTACTCAGCCGAAGGAACGCCTCCCCACCCCGTGGCACACCAAACAGCTGTACGGCTGTACCCCCTTGCTGCAAACATCCCCTCGCGTTCTCGCAATCATCACCACAGCGACACGCGCACACCCTCCCTCCGCGCTCTATGGTTCTGGGTTCCGGGTGTTTGGGTTGTAATGGTCGCTTTGGTTTCTGGAATGAACTATCCCCCCCTCCCCCTCCCCATTAATTTAACATGCATGGAATCCCCCTCCCCTCTCCGCCCCCTACCTGGACCAGCCGGCCGCCCGCATCCAGCCCGCGCGCCTCCTGCGACATGGGCACCACCGCCAGCCTGCGCGCGGCGAGGGCAGCGATGAAACAGGCAGACGCACATACTTTGTTGTCACATACAGCAGCACAAGAGTGTGTCACAACAGCGCACAGGCGCACACGGCAAGGCGGGAACGGCACACGCGCGCAGGTCCCATCAGCAGCGAGCGGCCGCCACGCCAAGGCACCGCGCTTGGCCCCCAGCAGCGCAGCACACAAGCAGCGCGCCCCCCCCAGTTTGGGCTGGTAACCACAACCACCCCAACAGCGGCTGCCAAGGGACGACGGCATTCCATTCTCGTTTTGACATCTTGACCCACACCGTCGCACCGCATGGACGGCCGCCCCCACCTCCAAAACCCCACCCATCCGGTTCGTTCATCACCGGCGCTGGCCTGCTCCCTAACAACCTCCCACCACCTGCCCTTCCTTTTACCCTTCCAAGGCTCTGCCCTTCCTTCAATCCTTCCGAAGGCATCCACCGCATCCGCCGCGTACCGTGTGTCCGTACCATTCACCATGGCACCCATCGCAATCCCGCAGCGTATGTCCGTACTCGTCTGAGTTCACGCGAACTCCCCACCCAGCGTATATATTGGCTTGCGGCGGTACCGGTAGCTTCTCCACCCCCACCCCCACGCCCGCCCGCCTCACCGCGCCGCCACGTCCACGGCCGACAGCTTGCAGCCCTGCCACAGCAGGTCGTGTGCGGGCATGTCGCCGTAGGCCCACCCCAGCTCGCCGAGGCGCTGCAGGCACCAGCGCAGGTGCCGCGCCTCGTCGTCGGCCACCCTGCCGCGGTGGTGGTGGTGGTAGGAATGGTGGTGGTAGGGGGCGGCGGTGGCGGTGGTGGCGGTGGTGGTGGCGGTGGTGGCGTGGCGTGTCGGTCCGTTGGGAGTTGTTTTGTAGGCGTGTCAACACGTGAACTAACAAAGGCTTAGATAGGCAAGACAGCAGGGGGAGAGGCACTGCCTAACGAGTAACGACCGACCCAGCATCCATTGCAAGTGCGACGCAATCGACTAACGCGCGTCCTGGCTACCCGCCGCGCCTACTTAGAAACTTGAAATGAGCTTAAGCCCCTGCCCCCGCAAGTCACCTTGCAAAGTCCTCATAGAACTGGTCGGGCAGCTCAAGCGCCGAGAAGCGCACCACGGTGTCTGTTAGGCGGGCAGGTGGGGGGTTGTGGACTTGTGGACTTGTGGACTTGTGGGTGTGGTTGTGGACGGGGACGGGGCGGCAGATGTGGGGGCTATCACATGCGTCATAACTTGCAGGACACCAGCCTTTGTGGACGGATTCAGGGTCGGTGCAAGCTCGACTGCGTCAAAACTAAACAATGCAAGACAAACACATGCCGGGACACACACCGCGGCATGCGTACGTTACTCACCCCAGGCAAGATCGATCGCATTGAGCTCAATGTGCGCCTGGAACCAGTTTTTATTGGGGGGGGGGGCGGGGAGGCAAACGTGACTGGGTGTGGGGTCGGGGCTTCACGGTCAGTAAGCATGACTGCGGATAACATAGCTACGCGAATGTTTTGAGAAGGCAACGTCATTCTCTCTCGCGATGTCGAGTACGTGAACACATTCCAGTTGCGGGCGGGAGAAGCTGGGAACAGCAGCATACGGCGAGTGTCAAGCCTCCTCCCTCCTCCCTCCTCCCTCCTCCCTCCCCCCTCTCCCTCCCCGCCCTACACGCTCACCAGGTTGTGCAACATGTAGCCGTTGAGACCCAGCGGCGAGCTCTCGTGCCCCGGGATCTGAGGGCCGGGGGGGCAGTTGGGGGGCGGGGGGTAGTTGAGGGGTGCCATGCAAGGCAAGTTAATGACGCGGGGGCGGGGGTTACTTGTAAAATGGGGGGCGGGGTTAGTCCATCCCAGAAACCAAAGCGACCATTGCGGGCGGGGGGCGTGGCGTGAAAGAGGGGGTTCCATGCATCTAGATTAGGCAGGGTAGAGGTGGACAGGTACAGCATGGTACAGCAGGTGTTGGCAAGGCAGGGGGGGGGGGCGTAGATTCAGCATGTCCACGGCGCGAGGATTAGCGTAGCGCCGCACGGCATACCTGACAATGTTACGGCAGCAGCGGCAGTGCAACACAGCCCTCCCATGTGGGCACGCTGGATGCCACGACGAGCCTGCGCCCCTCTCCCCTGCCGGCTTACCCCGCCCCCGCCCCCCGCAACGCTACTTGGGAGTGGAATGAATTAACTAACCCCCTCATCGCTTTCGGCACGCCACTCACCTCGCCCCCCTCTTTCCAACCTAGCCCCCCCACTCGTTTTGCTTCTGGTTTCTGGAATGAACTACCCCCCCACTCCCCCACATCACCCTCTCAACTCCCCGCTCCCCGCTCTCGCACCTCCTTGGGCTTTACCAGCTGCGGCCGCTCCGGCCTGGCGGGGTGGCCGGGCAGCTGTGACTCCAGCCGCTGCGAGACCTCCTGCCGCACCCGCTGCCGCGCCTCCCACTGCTGCTGCTGCTGTTGCTGCGGCTGCTGCTGCTGAGGCTGCCCCTGCGGCCCCCCGTTCTGCTGGCCCAGCGCTCCGCGTGCAACCAGCTCCAATGGGTGTCGCCGCCCATCCACCTCCGCGCCCTCCTCCTGCTCTTGCTCCTGCTCCTGGCCGCGCAGCTGTTCTTGCGACGCCAGCGTCGGCTGTAGCAAGGGCGCCGCCGCCGCCACCACCGCCGCCGCCGCCGCCGCCATGCCCGGCTGCTCCTGCGGCGCCCTCAGCGGCAGGCGGCCGGACAGGTAGGCGGACCAGGCGGCATGCGTGAGGTCGGCCTTGGCCCGGGGGCAGGCCGTCCGCAGAACCATCACTCCCGCCTGGACCAGACTCGCGGGTGCGGCAGCGGCTGTAGCAGAAGCAGCAGCCGGAGGGTCGGCAGTAGCTGGCGCGGCGACGCCGGGCGGCAGTGGCTGCAGCAGCAGCGAGCCCAAGCTGGGCGCGTCGCCGTCGGCCACCAGCACGGGCGCGCCCGCCGCGCTGCCCCCGGGGATGGAGGTGCTACTGCCGCTGCTGGCGCTGCTACTGCCACTGCTACTGCCGGTATGTCCTTGCTCAGCATGGGGCAGGGGCGACCATCGCAGGCGGCGGTCTATCCCGCGCGCGCGCCACGCACGCAGCCCTGGCCACTCGTGCCGGGCCGCCTGCGCTATGCTGGCGGCCGCATCGAAGCGCTCCTGGCCGTCGGAGGGGTTACTGCTAGCTCCAGACTCTCCGAGTATCTGGTTGGGGAGCGAGTCGGCCGTAGCATTGTTTGGCATGGGCGCGGTCGGCTGCGGCGCTGTGGCGCTACCGCCGCCGCTGCGCTGGGTGCTGCACTGCACGGTGGCGCTGCCCGGTAGCGGCCCCGGCGCCGTTTGAGGCGCCGACACAGCCGCGAGCGCCTGTGCCCGGAGACGGCATCGATTCAATGCTCCGGGCTCTGCCAAGTGGGCAGGATGGGCTCCGCCGCCAAAGGGTGCTCGGCGGAGGTGTGCCGAGCGCCGCAGAAGCGGGTGTGTGGCGACTAGCGGCGCCACCACGCCAGCAGCCTCCCGTGTGACGGCCGTTGCCCCAGGCGAGCAGTTAAAGCGATCTAAATGAATATGCATGTGCGTTTGGCGGTAGGTATTTGGGTTCAGCGGCGTCGAGCTGCAGAAGCGACTTCCGAAACCCTGTCAACAAATTGAATGTAAATTTTCTTCAAATTTCATTCATAACAGGTTTATTAGGCACACGAACTCCTCGGGTGTCAATTTGGTGATAGCTAGAAAGCTGAGAGTGGCCCAATTGCAACTCCGATGCCACCAAGGGAAAACCTGGCTCTACTTCCTGGCAGTTGCTCAAATATCGAGTGACACATTGTATAATTTGTATAGCGTAGCTGTGGACAGCTGCGTGCGCATTTCTAGACGTAGTCAGGTCGTTTGACGCCCAGGCTGCCGGCCTGTGGCCATAACTTGCTTTGAAGTTGACTAGATAAACGAAACATCCCCATTGGGGCATAGAGACACAGCGACACAGCCATGAGCGAGAAGAAGGGGGAGCTCCCGCGCACGACGCGGGTGAAGAACAAGCAGCCCGCGGACAAGCAGATCACTGCGGAGCAGCTTCTGCGTGAGGCTAAGGAAATCCAGCTTGAGGATGACTACAAGGCGCCCAAGCAAATTATCACGGACCCGGAGGAGCTCGCCGAGTACCGCCTGTCGAAGCGCAAGCAGTTTGAGGATCTTGTGCGTCGTGTGGGGCGCTTCAATGGTGGTGTCTGGGTCAAGGTAAGGAAGCCGCCGATGAAGTCCCGAAATGTGGTCGTCTCGGGGCCCTAGCTAGTCCGCAAACGCCCGTGATTGAACTTTATAGCAGGGAGGCGGGCTCCTGCACGCCGCATGTTGCGGAAGCGGTGCTTTCGCTCCTGTTGGCGGGACATCTGGGCATGGGACACAGCATACGCGCCTGTGCGGGGGTTGACCAAGCGCTGCGCGGCCCCGCAAACACCCTTCGGGTGCGCCATGCGGAAGGCGCCCTCTAGCCTGCACGTGCAGCCAAGCCACGTGCATGACTCCCAGCGTGCCAACGGAACCGGGGGTGACGCGCCCACTCGGACCGCGCGCATGCCGCAGCTCAACTCCGTCACCCCACTCACCTTCCTGCCCGCGCCCCAACGGCCCCCCTCAGCCCGCCCCTTCCAAACCCGGGGGATCCTTTGCGCCTGTCACAAACCTGCCTCAACGCTCTCGCACATTGTGGTCCCCGCGCCTGCGCACCGCAGTACGCGACATGGGAGGAGCAACAGAAGGACTTTCGGCGCGCTCGTTCCGTTTGGGAGCGCTGCCTGGCCATTGAGTACCGCAACGTCAGCATGTGGCTCAAGGTGCGGGGCAGCGGGCAATGGCTGGGATGTGGGAATTGCGGGAATGCGCATTGTAGGGAGTAGGAGGGAAGGAGCGGGGGAAGGAGCGGGTAGAGGAAGGGGAGAGCGTGAGGAGAAGCAAGGGGTGGTGGTGGGAGAGAGGGCAGAGCAGGATGCTCAATGGTGGAGGCAACCGGGGACGGAAGGGCTGTCGGATCCACACACACACACACACACACACGCAAGTCTTTCATAATTCTCTCCCTTGTGCACTCTAACACACACACGCACAGTGTCGACCCTTTCCCTTGTGCTTTCCTAACACACACACACACACACACACACGCGTACTCTCCCTTGTGATCTCTAACACACGCGTTCACCGCAGTACGCGGAGATGGAGATGCGGCACCGCTTCGTGAACCACGCGCGCAACGTGTGGGACCGCGCCGTGAGCCTGCTGCCGCGTGTGGACCAGCTGTGGTACAAGTACATCCACATGGAGGAGATGCTGGGCAACGTGGCGGGCGCGCGGCAGGTGGGCGGGGCGGGCGGCAAGGGGTGGGGGTGGTGGGGGCGGTGGTGGTGGGGGTGGTGGGGGTGGGGGTGGGGGTGGTGGGAGTGGTGGTGGTGGGGCTGGCTGCCTGGCTGGCTGGGCAGTGGCGTGGCGTGGGGGGGGGAGCAAGTGGGTTGGCGTGGGGGGCGGTGGGGGTGAGGTGGGGGCAGTGGGGTGGGGGTGGGTAGGGGTGGGGTGGGGGTGGGTAGGGGTGGGGTTGGGGTGCGGGTGGAGGTGGAGGTGTGGCTGGTGCTGGGGCTGGGGCTGGGGCTGGGGCTGGGGTGGGGGTGGTGGAGGGGGGTTGCGGTGGGGGCGGAGGGTGCTGGGGCGAAGAGGAGGGGGGCAGCGGGAGGGGGAGGCGCAGGGGAGATGAAAAGAGGGTTTGGGCTTGAGGGCGTGGATATGGAAAAGGGAGGCGGGGGCTGCGGAGGATGAGGCGTGGGGGGAGGGGCAGGGGCAAGGGGTCGGGTGGTGGGAGCCAGGCGGGGCGCGTGGGGGTTGTTCCATGTCTGCAGGCCAGCGGGGTACAGGTCAGGCCGCTGCCGCAACGCTTCTCGCAAACACCATGTCCCGACACTGTGCGCCCGGACGTCAACACGCACGCACACGCACGCCAACACGAACATCAACACGCACGCACACGCACACATGCCACACAGGTGTTTGAGCGCTGGATGCGGTTTGAGCCCGACCACACCGGCTGGATGGCTTACATCAAGGTACGGTGGCAGTAGCAGCAGTAGCAGTAGCAGTAGTGGGGGGAGAAGGGAGAGTGCTGGAGAGGCGGGGGGCTTCGAGGGTCGGGGGTGGGGACCAGCTGGCAAGGGGCAGGGCCGGGGGGCCAAGCATGGGCAAGCGGCAGTGCTCGGCGGTATGTACGCATCGTAGCAACAACCTGGAGCCCCCGCTCGCTCCAGCCTGTTATCATCGTCTTACCATCTGCTTCTGCCGTGACAAACGATGAACCGAATCACGCCCTGCCCTGCTGTTCCATGTTGTGCTGAACAAAAAACCCGTGCCGTGCCGTGCTGACGTGCCGTGCTGACGTGCCGATGTAGTTCGAGCTGCGCTACAACGAGGTGGAACGGGCCCGCGCCATCTTTGAGCGCTACGTGCAGATCCTGCCCACAGTCAAGGTGCGTGCGTGCGTGCGTGCGTGCGTGCCGGGGGGGGGGGGCGGGGGGCGTGTAGAGGGCTGAGATGGCGGGAGATCTGAGAGCGCGGAAGGGCTGAGAGGGCGGAAGGGCGTTTGGAGAGCTCGCGGGTTACGGGGCGTTTACGGGGCGTGCTGGCCATGCGCACGCCGGGCTTGGGAACCTAATGAAGCCACCCCCACCAACACCAACACCAACACCCTGTGCACACAGCCCGATCACACACCGCCATTTATCAGCATCGGCATCGGCACCACACCCCACGATGACCAAACCCCATGCCCATACCCTCAACTAATCATACCTGGAACCCCATGCCCAAACCCCGCCATGGCCCACACCCCACGGCCACAGGCCTGGGTGCGCTACGCCAAGTTCGAGATGCAGAACGGGGAGGTGGGGCTGGCGCGCAGGTGCTACGAGCGCGCGGTGGAGGAGCTGGGCGAGGACGCGCAGACGGTGAGGGGGGGGGGGCGGGGGGTCGGGGGTGGGGGGTTTGGGGGTTGGCAAGGGACACGGGGCAGGGGGGTTTGGGTGCAGGTGTGAGGCGCGGGGTGGGGGCGGGTGGGCGCCGGGGGCGTGGCGTGGCGTGGCGTGGCGTGGCGTGGCGTGGCGTGGCGTGGCGCGGCGTGGCGTGCAAGGCAAGGCAAGGCAAGGAGCGGGCGGGGCTGCGTCGTGGGGTGTATTGCTGCTGCGCAACGCTGCAACACCCACCCGTGCAAAGCCCCGTTCTTGCAGTTTGCGCTTCTTGCCTTGCGCTCCCTTCACACGTGCGCCCCGCCCCCCACCCTGGCCTGATCTCTCAATCAACCAATCAACCAACCAATCTGAACCCGCAGGAGGAGTTCTTCATCAAGTTTGCGGAGTTCGAGGAGAAGGCGCGCGAGGTGGAGCGCGCCCGCTCCATCTACCGCTACGCGCTGGACCACATCCCCAAGGTGCGTGACTGCGTGACTGCGTGTGCAGTGCGTACGTGACTGGCTGGCTGGCTGGCTGGCTGTCTGGCTGGCTGGCTGGCTGGCTGGCTGGCTGGCTGGCTGGCTGGCTGGCTAGCTGGCTAGCTGGCTGGCTGGCTAGCTGGCTAGCTGGCTGGCTGGCTGGCTGGCTAGCTGGCTGGCTGACGTGTGAGGCCAGAAGCGTGCGCGTACCCGTGGGCGTGCGCGTGGGCGCGTGCGTGGCGGGGTGTGGGCGTGGGCGTGGGCGTGGCGTCTGCGCGGCTGGGTGGGACTGGGTGCCATACTGCCCCGTGCCTCGTGGCACCCACTACCATAGCACCCACTACCTCCGCCAGCCAGCCAGCCATTCCCTCACCTCCGGCCTCTCGACCGCCTCCCACCTCGCCCATCGCCCGCCGCAACCACCTCTTCCACCACCTCACCTACCTCTCCCGCCCCCACGCGCAGGCCTCCGCGCCCAGCCTGTACCAGCGCTTCGTGGCGTTCGAGAAGCAGCACGGCGACCGCGAGGGCATTGAGCAGGTGGTGGTCAGCAAGCGCAGGTGGGCAAGGGAGGGGCAGGCTGTGTGTGTGTGTGTGTGTGTGTGTGTGTGTGTGTGTGTGTGTGTGTGTGTGTGTGTGTGTGTGTGTGTGTGTGTGTGTGTGTAACAACGGGTTTACAGGCGGCCTGACGAGTCTCGTGATCGAGTACTCGGGACAGCCAGCGACAGCGAGGCATTGTGTGTGTGTGTGTGTGTGTGTGTGTGTGTGTGTGTGTGTGTGTGTGTGTGTGTGTGTGGTGTGTGTGTGTGTGTGTGTGTGTGTAGGAAGGGGCCAGGAGGGGGGGCAGCGAAGGGCGGAGCGGGAGGGGGGGAGGGAGAGAGGCATGGGTGGGATGCAGGGGAGGAAGGTCTTGTGGAGCAGGCAGGCGGGGCAGGACGGGCATGGCGTGGCAGGGCGGGCAGGTCAGCAGAACTTCCGTGGCGGGTGGTTAGGGGGCTCACGGGAGCTACCGGTGTGGTCAGGTCATGCCGGCGCGGCTGTGGTGCATGCGATGATCGGGCGAGACCTGTTGGCGTTACACCTGCGCTATGTACGGCACCGAAGCGCCACCCACACCCCCCCGGTACGCCTTCTGTGTCGCATCGTCTGTCTACATCTCCTTCTTCATTAATTTAACATGCATGAACCCCCCCCCCCCGGGGTGTTGCAACGTCTGTTCTACGTCTACCTCGTCATTAATTCAACATGCATGGCACCCCCGGGCCGCCTGTGATCTTCTTCTTAACTAATGCATGGAACCCCCGCACCCCGCCCGTGTCTCTGCCCCTTTTCCACCCCCCTGCGCGTGGTGTGGCGCTTGCTCTATGCGGCGCCAGGTGAGTAAGGCGTTCAATATAGGAAAGTCCAGCAGCGCGCGCGCGAGGCACGTACATGCGTCGAGGTATTCGCGTTTTTCTGAGCCACTACACGACTTACGACTTGACGTATACTCGGATCACCTGAGCAACTACTTTCTTAGGCAGCAAACCTATTAAAACGGGGGTCGCCGTCGTCCGCCGGAGCCGACTACACCTTCTGGTCATCGGTACGCCTTCTGTGTCGCATCGTCTGTCTACATCTCCTCCTTCATTAATTTAAACATGCATGGAACCCCCTACCAGCTTCATTTTATAGCTACTCCTCATGCCTGGGATCCCCGCCCGCACCCCCGCCCGCACCCCCGCCCGCACCCCTTCCCAAACCTCGTCCCCCCGTACAACAATGTACGGCAGGTTCCAGTACGAGGAGGACATCGCCAAGTCGCCGTACAACTACGACACCTGGTTCGACTACATCAAGCTGGAGGAGGGCACCGGAGACATCGAGCGCACACGCGAGGTGGGGAGGGCGGGCGTGTGTGTGTGTTTGTGTGTGTGTGTGGTTACCAGCCCAAACTAAACCAATCTAACGGGGTTACGGGGGATGGTTCATTCCGATTCCCAACTCGACCATCGGCACTTTGAGGGGGAGGGGAAGGCAGCGAGTATGGGACAGGATGGTGGGGGGGGAGGGCGTATACGCGTGAGGTGTGTATTTATGGGGGCGGGTGTGTGTGGAGCGTGTGCGGGTCCCTGTCCAGGTGTGTCGGGGCTGTGGCGGGACGGGGGGCCGGGGGCAAGGGATGCATGGGGGAGGGAGGGCAGCGGGCGGCTACTGCACTGCCGCCCACCACCCGCGCCACCCGCGCCGCCCGCGCCACCCCGCCCGCCGTCACACAACGCCTGACA
Organism: Chlamydomonas schloesseri; assembly: GCA_016834595.1. Taxonomy (NCBI): domain Eukaryota; kingdom Viridiplantae; phylum Chlorophyta; class Chlorophyceae; order Chlamydomonadales; family Chlamydomonadaceae; genus Chlamydomonas; species Chlamydomonas schloesseri. Next base: position 201,940 of record JAEHOD010000021.1, on the reverse strand, counting down.
CGCCGCCGCCGTACTCACTTCCTTGCTACTGCCGCTGCTGCTGCCGCCGCCGCCGCCGCACTCACTTCCTTGCTACTGCCTCACTACTGCCGCCGCCGCCGCCGCCTGCTGCAGGTGTACGAGCGCGCGGTGGCCCAGCTGCCGCCCAGCTCCGTCGAGAAGCGCTTCTGGCGGCGCTACATCTACCTGTGGGTCAAGTACGCGCTGTTCGAAGAGCTGGACTGCGCCGACCCCGACCGCACGCGCGACGTGTACCGCGCCGTGCTGGACCTCATCCCGCACCGCACCTTCACCTTCGCCAAGGTGGGGCTGCTGACGACAGCAAACCAAAGCAAACGGGACAGCACAGCACCCAGCGCCACAGTGTGTTGGTAAACGGAAACGGAGAGGAATCCCACAGTGTGTGTGTGTGTGTGTATGTGTGTGTATGTGTATGTGTATGTGTATGTCCCAACCAACCAACTCCAACCAACAAACTCCTCGTCATCATCATCGCCAACGACCAGGCCTGGATCATGGCCGCCAAGTTTGAGATCCGGCAGCGCAACCTGGAGGGCTTCCGCAAGCTGCTGGGCCGCGCGCTGGGGCTGTGCCCCAAGGTGCGGGGGAGGGTGGGCGTGTATGTGTGTTGGTCAACGGAAACGGAGAGAATTCCCCGCAATCGCTCGGATGCATGTGTGTGTGTATGTGTTTGTGGCGGGGTGGGGATGGGGTGTAAGGACCGGAAGTACTGGCGTGGAGGGTGGAGTGGGGGCAAAGGGGCGGGAAGGGTGGGGCGGGCAGGAAGCGCGCGGGCTTGTGGCCAGAACGGATGTGCACGGGTGGGCGGTGGGGACGGCGGGGCGGCAGTGGGGACGCCAGCCCCCTGACGCCCGTCCGTCATGCTAATGCTGCGCCCCCCAACTACTCTTGAATTATAATGAGCCAACTTCCCTCCCCGCCTGCTCCTTTTGACATAGTATGCATGCAACCCCCCAACAACCCCCCCAAAAAACACACACAAACCCTACACAAACCCGCTGCCGCCTGCCGCCACCGCAGGAGAAGCTGTTCAAGGCTTACATCGAGCTGGAGCTGACCATGGGCAACGTGGACAGGTGGGCGGGCGGGCGGGGGGGGGGGGGAGGAGGGGGAAAGGGGTCGGGTAGGAGGGAAGGAGGGAGGGCGTGCCGTGCCCTAATCTGCTGCTTGTACCCGCGCTCCCTCCGCTTGCGACGAGCTCACACACCTGAGTGCCTCGCACATGCGGGTTGCCCTGGCAGTTGCACGCCAACACGCCAGATCCTCCACCCCCCGACCGCCTGCCCCTTACTCAAACCCTCCACCCGCCCCTGCCCCGGCCTCCACCCCCCGGGACTGTGTAACCAATAACCCACCCGCCCCACCCCACCTCTCTACTATGCTTTACCTAAATGCATGGAGCCCACCCCACTCCGCCGTATATCCTCGCCCCGCCCCACCCCGCCCGGCCGCTACCCCTCTTCCACCAGGGTCCGCAAGCTGTACGAGAAGTACCTAGAGTGGCGACCCAGCAACGTGGGCGCCTGGGTGCGCTTCGCGGACCTGGAGCGGCAGCTGGGCGAGACCGGCAGGTAGGGGAACCGCCTGGAACCCCCTGCCCCACCACCACCGCCTCCTCTCCCTTTCCCGCCCTCTTTCGTCTCTTAACCAGTCATACCGGGAACCCCCGCGCCCCCCTGCCCCCCTTCCCTCCAAAGGGCCCGGGCGCTGTACGAACTGGCCATTGGGCAGCCGCTGCTGGACATGCCGGAGGCGCTGTGGAAGGTGAGCGTGTGTGCGTGTGCGTGTGTGCGACACGACTCGTGCCCCGCTGACCTCGCCCGCCCCAGCCCACGTCTTCGCCTTCTCGTCATTAATTACACATGCATGGCACACCACCCCCTGCCGGCGCCCCCACGCTCGCTCGCTCGCTCGCTTGTGCACATGCAGTCGTACATTGACTTTGAGATCGCGGAGGGCGAGCGCGAGCGCGTGCGGGTGCTGTACACGCGACTGCTCGACCGCACCAAGCACGTAAAGGTGAGAGCGAGTTTTCTTATCGTGTGGGAGGCTAGCATATAATCCATCTTGTTAAACATATGCACACAAAGAGCGGTGAGCGATGGGAGAGGGAGCTAGCTACGCATGGTGAAAGCGGTATGGGTGCGGGAGGAGGGTAGCTTGGGTGTGTGTGTGGGGGGGGGGCGGGGGGGGGGCGCGCTCTGGAGGCAGGCAGCGCGGCGTGGTGGAGGGATGGAGGCGTGGTGGCACGTGTGACACTGAACACGTTGAGTTGTGCGTGTCGCCATGTGCGGCCGGTCCATGCCCCACCGTGCCATGTCGCACGCCGCTGGGCCTGTGTGCCTTGCCTTGCCTTGCCTTGCCTTGCCTTGCCTTGCCTTGCCTAGCCTAGCCTAGCCTAGCCTAGCCTAGCCTAGCCTAGCCTAGCCACGGATGCGGCAGACTCCCGCCCTTACCTGCTCTGCTCCTCCGCTGGACATTGCCGGGGAGGCACTCCATCACTGCTTCCCCACGACATGCGCCACGCGCATGGACGGCTAAAACACCCCTAAGACTGGCTACGGTCTACGCCTTCTCTAATCTTAATGCGTGTATCCCCTCACCACTTCTACATCTCCCTCGTCATTAATTGAACATGTATGGCTTCACCCCCCGCCCCCGCACCTGGACAGGTGTGGCTGTCGTTCGCGCGCTTCGAGGCCAACCCCATGCCCACGCCGGGCGAGGAGGGCGAGGACGGGTGAGTGCCGCTTCGAGCTGCGCCGCCCGCCGCCCGCCGCATTCGCTTCTCCCGCCTCCCGCCTCCCCATCTATCCCCTCACGCCTGCATCCCCGCCCGCCCCGCCTCAAACCATAAACCACTACTACGCCAGGCAACCCGCGGAGGCGCCGGCCGAGGGCCCCGAGTCCGCGCCCGCCCGCGCCGCCCGCGCCCGCTCCGTGTACGAGCGCGCCTTCTCCACCCTACGTGACGTGGCGCCCGACTCCAAGGAGGAGGCGGTGCTGCTGCTGGAGGCGTGGCGGGACTTTGAGAGGGAGCAGGCCGCCAGGTGGGGAGGGGGCGGGGCTGGGGCTGGGGCTGGGGCTGGGGCTGGGGCTGGGGCTGGGGTTGGGGTGGGGTAATGGGGGCGTGGGGTGGGGTGGGGTGTGCTGGGGGTTGAGTGGTAAACCATTGCCGTTGGAAAACCAACTGCGCTGCCAGGAGGATCAGCAGCCGCGTATGCGAGCAGCCGCGTATGCGAGCTGCCGCGTATGCGAGCTGCAGTATATCGCTTTAGGTTGTCGGGGGGGCTTGGGCAGTGTGCCCCTGGGCAGCTCCGACCATGGGGTGGGGTGGGGTGGGGTGGGGTGGGTTGTGGGGTGGGGTGGGGTGGGGTGGGGTGGGGTGGGGTGGGGTGGGGTGGGGTGGGGTGGGGTGGGGTGGGGTGCTTAGGGACAGGGTGGGGGAGAATGCAGAGGGGAGACGAGGGGAGCATGAGGAAGGGAGCGGCGGGGAAGGAGAGGGCGCAGAGCGTATAATGCGTGTAACACCCGCCTCTTCTTTTTCCCTCCGCAGCTCGGAGGCGGACCGTGCGGCGCGTGTGGCGGAGGTGGAGAAGAAGATGCCGCGGCGCGTGAAGCGCAAGCGGCCCGTCACCACCGAGGACGGACACGAGGTAGGGGCGGGCGGGCGGGCGAACGGCGGGGGGGGGGCGGGCGGTAGTTCCTTCCAGACACCAAAGCGACCGGGGGGGTGGAGGGGAAGCGAGGAGAGGCGGAGGCGGAGGCGGGCGGGTCTGCCCAGTAAACAAATGCGAGGGAAAAGCGTGCGTGGCGTGCACGAGGAGGAGGCGCACGAGACAGGCGCACGGGCCGGGAGCCAGCAGGGGGCAGGCGGGCAGCCAAACATGCTAGCTAGCAGCCCGCCGCACTCTCCGCCCAGTTGCCATCCCTCTTCTCCTCGCTGTTTCGATCTGGTTGCCCCCCACCCCACCCCCATGCCAACGTGTGTTGCAACGTCTGTTCTACGTCCACCCCGTCATAAATTAAGCATGCATGGCACCCCCTTCCATGCTAACCTGTGCTGTCCCCGCCCCCCGGGGGCATTTCACAACCATTTGATAAGCACCATCCATGGATGGCTACCCCCCCCCCTGCGTGTACCCGCTGTACCTCTGGACATCGGCACTTCATTACTTATTAAGCACCATCCATGGATGGCTAACCCCCTTGCCCTTGCCCCTGCCCCCGCACCCCGCCCCATGAAACCCGCACCCCGCAACCGCGCTGCCCGGCCCTGCAACCCGCACCCCGCACCCCGCACCCCGCAGGTGGGCCAGGAGGAGTACTACGACTACATCTTCCCGGAGGAGGGCGCCGCCGCGCCCGGCCTCAAGCTGCTGGAGGCAGCGTACAGGTGGGGGGGGCGGGGGGGGCGGTGGCGGGGGGGGCGGTGGCGGGGGGGGCGGTGGCGGGGGGGCAGCGTACTGGTGGAGGGGCGGGGCAGGTGGGGGGGGGCCGGTGGGGGCGGTGGCGGGGGGCGGCGTACTGGTGGAGGGGCGGGCCGGTGGGGGGCGTACAGGTGGGGGTGGGGGGGGGTGGCCAGTGGGGGGGCGGGCCGGTGGGGGGCGTGGGGCCGGCTCTGGTGGGCGGGCACCGGTGGGGGCGGTGGAGGCGGCGTACAGGTGGGGGCCGGTGGGGGGGCGAGGCAGGGGTGGTGGTTTCGGTGCGGTCGGTTGGGAGGCTGGGAAGGGTGATTCGCTTGGGGTACACGGGGTTCGTGGAGCCGTGCGGTGTGCGTGTCTGTGCGTGTGTGGGATGGGCGCCGCACCGCACACTGCCAGCCAGGGACCATGGGGTGGTCACGTGCAGAACAATGGGGCGCGCTGCCGCCCACTCACTTTGTCTAAAGGAAATGGGCGCGCACGCTTTTAGGTTTGTTTACTTCAGGAGTGTAAGCGAAGCAACCCTACGCACGCACCCACACCGGCCGCACCCGCCCGCACCACTCGTACCACACAGGTGGAAGCGCCAGCGGCAGGGGGCCGCACCCGGCGACGAGCCGCAGCAGCGGCGAGGCGGCGGCGGCGGCGCCGGTGCCGGTGCCGGCCAGGAGGCGGGCGGGCCGTCCGCGTCGGACGCGGCGCAGGCGTTCGCGGCGGCAGCCATGTCGCGCTTCGCTGCTGCTGGGGACGGCGGCGGCGCGGGTGCGGGCGACCGGTCTGGCAGCGAGGAGCCGCAGCAGCAGCAGCAGCAGCGGGTAGAGGAGGAGCGGCGGGAGGAGGAGGAGGGAGATGAGCAGGGGGTGGAGCGGGCCGGGCGGCAGGCGCGTGGCGAGCGGCGCAGCGAGGAGGAGGCAGGCGAAGAGGAGGAGGGGCGGGAGCGGGAGCGGGAGCGGGGGCGGGAGGACGAGGACGAGGACGGCGCAGCACGGGCGGGCCGGCCCGGGCGCGGGCAAAGCGGGGAAGGCGGCGAGAATGGGGAGGGGCCAGGGCGCACGGGTGGAAACCAGGGCGACTCGCCTGCGCAGGACGACTCGCAGCCGCACACAGCACTGTGAGGGAGGTCATGACGCGCTCAAGGCTGGGCAGGCTGCATGGAATGTTTCTTATGAGGTCGGGCTTGGGAGCATTGCAGGCAGCTTCCAGCAATGCATTTTGTGTGGGGCGGCAACCTTTGATCGGTCGGTGCTAGCCTTACCTCGAATATGAGAGGAGATGCTCGGGGAGTGGGGAGACGCTGCGCGTTAATGTTGCTGCGTCTGCATTGTGCATTCACTGGCGCAAGTCCCCTGCGCAGTCGGCGGCGCAGCTAGCCGAAACCGGCCTGGGCGGCGCCGCATTGCGTCGGACCCAAAGTGCCCATTTCTCTTGAGGTTTTTCCAGGCTTCCAAAGTCATATAAGTATAACTTAGGCTTTTGTCGCGCACTCGCACAGCAACGCGATACACTAGGCCCAGGAAGAGCCAATCAGCTAAGGACTCCAACAAGCGCCCGCCCGCCCACCCAGTTTCGGCCGACGGGTGGGAAATCCCCATGTATGTTTTCCGCGCTGGAACCGCTCAGGAATTTAGGCCATCGAGTGCATGACCACCCAAACAACGGCTGCTGCTGCGCAATCACGCTTTCCATATTGTCGGTGGCCAAAACTGTCGGAATTCGATAATGCCCAAAGTCGCGGTAAGCCGATATGAGAGTCTCCTAGCAATTGTTTATCATTTGATAAATGGCTACAACACGAGTCTAAGCGGTCCGAAGACCACTCCTGAACAGCAGAAGCAAACCTGTTTTGGGTGCAACCAGTTCCAATCGATTGCTGCCCGTGGAGTTCGCACAAGCATCGAAACAAAGAAACACAGCTCCTGGGCTGCGCAAAGCTGAAGGTGAGACACGACCGTTGATAGCGAAGTCCCCTTGTTCGCGAAAAAGGGCGCCTGCCCTATGTAACATTATTTTTTGACTTGGTATGTGATTGGGCATCGGCGGCTGGCTCTAGCGCCCGCACATTCAACGAGCGTTTCGGTGCGTCGTCAAGTTGCCCGCGCGCGGAGGCGCTACAGGGCCTGGCGACGCAGCGCGCTTTTGCAATGAATTCCGTTAGAGAGGACTGCGTTAGCACCCTATGTTGATTGGAAGAAACTCGCCGAACGGCTTTAGCTGCATGGCGCGCCTCCGCCCGGCGGGGGCCTTGGGGACGACAGGCTTGCAGTATCTTATGCCACTGATGCATCTATAGCTGGTTACGTGGCTGACAAGGTTCTGTTCGTGGTTGTTCGGCAACCTTTTGTTGCTGATGCCCGCCAGCTGCGGCGCCGCACGAAGCCTACATTATAATACCTTGTGTGCTGGTTGCACACGCAGAAACATAGGAGTTTTTTGGGCTGCTGTTTTCAGGGCCCTCTTTTTGCCGTCCTCAGTTGCGGTCGCACAGCCAACGGCTTCGGCCGCCCTGTCTTCGCCAACCAGCGAACTTAACCTCCTCCACACAGCAGTCATTCCCCTCCAAGACAGCGCTTTACCCCCCCCACCCCCCCACCCCCCACCCCCCCCACCCCCACACACCCCACACACACACTCCCTGCGTACAATAAGTAGAAGCTAAACGCCACGATGGCACTGGTGCTTCTTGAGCTCACTGTACGCGCTGCAGCCCCACCGATCCATCTCCGTCCTCCCTACCCCACGTCGACTACTACGCTTGCAGGCAGGAAACCTACTTTTTTTTGGCCGTGCAGCACCGGCACCGATGCGGTTCAAGTATGACGACCGCGCAGAAGACGACAGCCTGAAGGCGCAAGGGCCCTGGACGCCGGAGGTGGGTTGTGCCGTTGCACGGGTGTGCCGGGCCGCGGACGGACGGACGGACGGACGGGTGGTGGGTGTCACACTGGGACCGTGTCAGATGCACCTGCCAAGCGTCCCGGCAGGCGCCGTGTTTCCGGCGGCCGTGCGGTCCGTGCCATCACCGTGTGCCGGGGCATGCGTGCACGCGCCATTGTCGCCTCACTCAACTTACAACCTTGTGCGGACGCCGACTCACAACAAAAGAATCACCTCGCTGACGTGGCAGGAGGACGCCATCCTCAAGCGCCTCATTGCGCAGCGGGGACCCCGTCAGTGGTGAGGCCTCAGAAGCGGCTGCAAGCCTACAACCAAACGCTGAATAGGTCATTTACCGTATGCTTGTCCTTTTGATCCAGCATGCCACTAACACACAACCCGTCGCGTCGCATCACCACCCGGCGCATGCGGCGAGCGAACCGCAGGACCCGCATCGCGGAAAGCATCCCCGGCCGCTCCGGCAAGAGCTGTCGGCTGCGGTGGCTCAACCAACTCAACCCGGGCCTCAAGACCAGTCCATGGGAGCCGCATGAGGTGGGGCCTTGGGGTGGGGGCCTTGGGGTGGGGCATGAGGTGGGGCCTTGGGGTTCTTCGAATACCGTATTCGGGTTCGGCGTGGCGTGGGCGGCGCGTGGGCGGCTATCATCACATAGGCTGTCAGACCCAGGTGTGTGCCCTGTCGGCGTTGCGACACTTGCACGCGCCGGCGCCAACCCACACCGCGCCGTCGACGCCCCCACGCGCCCCCACCCTACCCTATCAAGATTGCTCACGGCGAGGAACCCGTGCGGTACGGAATGGCTCCCGGCCCTGTGTGTTACAGATAACAAGGGAGAGTACTATGAAAGACTTGTGCCCTGTGTGCGCGTGTCCGTCCCCGCAGGATGCAGTGATCACCTGGGCACATCTGCAGTACGGCAACCGGTGGTGTGAGATCGCCAAGCACCTGCCGGGAAGGTGGGCCGGGGGCCGGAGTGTCGCCTGAGCAGCGCGTGCGGAGCGAGCGCTGCCCGGCGCCCCTCCCTCGCCTTGCGGTGCTGCTGGCTGTCTGTCTGGCTGTCTTTGCTTGCCGCCCTCATGTTACGCAAACCTTGTTGTATCCCACAGGACGGACAACCACATAAAGAACAGGTGGAACTGCACCCTGAGGAAGCGGCTTCCGGGTGTGCTGGACCTACTGCGCGGCGTCGCTGGCCGCGGCGGCGGCGGAGCGCAGCACGGCCGCCGCGCCACCCAGGGGGATGAGGAGGCGGGTGCGGAGGGCGGCGGCGGCAGCCTCGGGGACTGTGGATGCGGGCCGACGGCGGAGCCGGAGGCAGAGCCGGAGCCAGCGGCGGAGCCGGACCTGGAGATGGAGCCGGAGGCACAACCGGTGACCGTGGAGCGAATCTACGCAGCGCTGCTGCGGGTGACGGGCGCATCCGGCGGCGGCATCTACAGCCGCCAGCACCACGCCGGAGGCCAGCGCGGCCTGGGCCGGCAGCTGCTACAGCCGCCGCAGCAGCTACAGCCGCCGCTGCAGGTACAGCCGCCGCTGCAGCTACGTCCCGGCGCGCACCACCACAACCTGCAGGCGCAGGGCGCCGCCGCCGCGGACCCGCCGGCCGCTGCTGGCGTAGACGGACACTTGGCTGCCTCGGACGATGGCGGCGGCGGCGGCGGCGGAGCGGCTGCCGGCGGCGGCGGCAGCGGCAACAGCGCGGACGAATGCTATGCGCAGGACGGCGGCGGTGGCTGCGACGGCGGTGCCGGCGAGCTGCCGGGCCGCCTGACCATTGCGGAGCTATTCGCGCTGTCGGCCACGCCCATCCCAGCGAGCCGCATCTCGGAGGCGGCCGCGGTGGCGGAGGCGGAGGCGGCGGGTCTGCCCTTCACGCCGCTGGGGCCAGTGTGCTCACCGGGGCAGCAGCCGCCGCCGCCGCGCGTGGGCCGGCCGCCGGGCCGCGGCCGGCGGAGCTCGGGCTCCAAGCGTGCGCGACCGGATGACGCGTCGCCAGACGCCGACAGCAGTGAGGCCGAGGACGGCGGCGGGGGGCACGGCAGTCGCGACCACCGCTACGGCTGCGCGCACGGCGGCGGCGGCGGAGGCGGCGGCGGGGATGACGAGGAGGATGGGTCTGACCAAGAGGGCTCAGAGGCTGCAGCAGCGGCCCTGGGCTCCCTGGCCCGGGCTGCGGCCGCGCTCACAGGTGCCAAGACCACCCTGTCTTCGCTGCAGCTGCAGCTGCAGCAGCAACAGCAACAGCAGCAATCAGCGAAACGGCGGCTCAGCGCGGAGGGCGCTGCTTGCGGGGCTGCCATCGGCGGCGCTGTCGACGGCGTGCGTAGCGCCGCCGGCGGCGGCATGGCCATCGGCCCAAGCGGCGGCATTGGCAGCAGCAGTCGAGACCCGCGCTTCGTGCTGGCGGCGGCGGCGGCGGCGGCTGAGGGCCTCGGCGGAGTGCTAACGGGCGCCACGGCCGCGGGGCTCTTTGGAGGTGACCTGGGCCTGACAGACAGCTTGGTTGGCGGGTGGCGGCGGCAGGGGACTGAGCAGGGGCAAGCGGGCGGCCTGGCGTCTCCGGCGCAAGCGGTTGGCGGCAATGCAGGAGGCGCAGGCTGTGGGGGCCCGGGCGTCGATGGCGCGGAGGCGTGCGGCCGCCAGGGGGCCGGCGCTGAGTCGGAGCTCCTGCTGCGGCTGCAGCAGCTGCAGAGCCTGCAGCGCGCCGCGGCGGCGGCAGTAGCGGCAGGGGGCGGCGCGCCCATGCCGCGGCCGGCCCCATCGCCGGCGGCGGCGGCGCGGGCAGCCGCAGCGGAGGCGGCGGCCGCGCTCGGCGTTGGTGGCGGCGGCGGTGCCAGTGCCCTGCGTCGGGTGCATGCGCATGAAGCAACCCACGAGCTGTGGGCGCCGCAGCACGAGCGTGCGCACGAAGAGGGCGGCGCCGCCACTGACCTGTCCGCCTATGGGGCCGACGGACTGGGCTCTGCCACTCCCAGGGCTTCTGGCGGTGGCGGTGGCGGTGGCGGTGGCGGTGGCGGTGGCGGTGGCGGTGGCGTGAGGGGTCTGCTGGCGGAAGCCCTGGTGCAGCGGCTGAGGCAGGACCGCGGGCTGGGGCTGCGTGCGGCGGCGGCGGCGGCGGCGGCGGCGGGTTCCGCACCCGCCGACACGGCGGATGCAGACGACGACGCGGCAGGGTACGGCCGGGCGGGCATGCCGCGGGGCGGTGGCGCGCCGCCGCTTCCTCTGGGGCCCCACACTGCCTCGGCCGCCGCAGCAGCAGCTGTTGCTGCTCGCAGCGCCGGCGCCGGCCAACCGGAACAGCAGCCGCGCCCAGAGGCGGCGCCGGCGCCGGTGTCTGTCATCACGGCGCCGGCGTCTCCCTGTCTGTCGAGCTCGCTGCTGCGGCTGGGCCGAACGCTGCGCGCGGCAGTCGCCGAGGGCAACGATGTGGCGGCCGTGGCGGTGGCAACGGTGCTGGAGCATTTGGGGGCGCTGGTAAGAGAGAGGGAGGGAAGGAGGGGGGAGCGAGGGGGAGAGCGAGCAGAGGCGGGGCGCGCAGGAGGGCGGGGCGGCGCGGGTCTGTGTTGCGGTTGCTGTAGGAGCCGAGCTGGATGGGGTTGACACGCGGGTAATCAAAGCTGCTGATGCTGTGCATTGGGGCTGTATGTGCTGCCATTGTGGGCTGTGTCTGATGAATCCTGCTATCCAGCTGCCTGCTGTGTGATCTTTACCTGGTTGTGCGATGCCCGCCCTTCACGCCGTTCGATCGCAGCTGGCGGCGCCGGCGGTCAACACCCAAAAGCAGCAGCAGCCAGCAGCAGATCTCGACCTATCGCCTGCAGCAGGCGGCTCCGCGGAGAAGGCCGCCGCCGCCGCCGCCGCCGCCGCCGCCGCCGCCGCCGCTGACGACGACCTCGGCCAGCAGCTGCGCCTTTCGGACGGGCGCCGCCACCACCACCACCACCACCACCAATACCACCACCACCTGCACAACGACCACAGCGACGCTGGCCCTGCTGGCGGCGCAGGCGGCAACCGCCGCCAGAGCAGCGGCAGGGACGCAGCAGCAGACATGGACAGGGACAGCTACCTGGAGCAGCAGCAGCAGCAGCAGCAGCAGCAGCAGCAGCAGCACGAGGAGAGAGAGCTGCTGCCGCTGGGCATGCTGGGCAGTGCCGCCGCGGCGGGTGCTACAGCCGCCGCCGGCAGCAGCGCGGGTGTGGCTGCTGCTGGCGGCGGCGTCGCCGCGGCGCCCTTTGACCGCCGCGACGGCGGCCGGCCGCCGCCTGGGCCGCCGGCGGCGGGCCGGAGCTCGAGCCGCATCATTAGCCTGGGGCGCGGGCTGAGGGACCAGCAGCAGGGTGGTGCCTACATACAGGTGGGTCTGCAGCAGCAGCAACGCGAGCAGCACCAGCGCCAGCAGCAGGCACATGCGCCTGCTGCTGGCCGGGGCGGCGACGGTGGGGAGATGGAGGTGGAGACGGGGCGCGTGTCCGCGCTTCTGTCCATGGTCAAGAGCGAGCAGCATCAGCAGCACCGGCAGCGGCTGCAGCAGGCGCAGCAGGCGCAGCAGCTGCTGGACCAGCAGCGGCTGCAGCATTGCCAGCAGCTGCAGCGCCTGCAAGGTCTCGAGGCGCAGCAGCAGCAGCAGCAGCAACAGCAGCAGGCGGAGGATGAGCAGAAGCAGCGGCAGCAGCAGCAGCAGCAGCAGCTGCTGCTGCAGCTCAAGCAGCAGCAAGCGCTGCAGCTCACTGGCGTAGGCATGGGCTTGGCCCCGCCGGCAGCAGCCCAGGGCTCACGGACTCTGCTACGCAACCTGCAGCAGCTGCTACAGCAGCAGCAGCAGCAGCAGCAGCAGCAGCAGCAGCAGCAGCAGGCCCAGCACGGTGCCCGGCTGCTGGGGTCGCTAGGATCAGCGCTTGTTGGTCTGGGCGCGGGCGCGGGCACACCTGCTGGCCCTCGCGGTGGCGGCCCTGGTGGTGCCTCGGGGGTGGCTGCTGCAGCAGGCTTGGCAGGCCTGGACCCACACACGGTTAGGCAGCTGCTGCTGCTTCAGTCACGCACCTGACCGGCGGGATCCGGGCTCGAGGCCTACGTATGTGTGCGTGGCGTGCATGCAAGCAAGCACCGGCGGGTGGCTGTCGTCATGCCCCTGGCGGTGTTGTGCCTTTTCAACTGCAGTCATGCGCCATACATCTTGCGGTGACTACTGCCACAGCGTTCTTTATTCCTCTATCTGCGGGAGTTTTGAATGTGGTCCCCCAATTAAAGGATGTGGCCACGCACATACATACATGGGCATGCCAAACGCATGATTTGACATTTATGTCTTGGGAGTGCTGGGAGCGGGCCTGTATGGCCTGCATGCATGCAGCATCGGATGATGTGTTTGGGGGGGGGCGGGGGCGGAGGGGCTCGTATCTTGTTCGGCGGGGTATGTCCAGACATCAGACATTGCAGGCCTTTAATTTCCGGGGCTAAACTATGTCCACCACATTGCCGATTTGGGGACTTTCCCATAGGATTTTGGACACTGGCACGCCACGGGCCCCCTTTCCAATGTCCAGTAGGCCCAAAATGCCTTTCAATATCCCATGGATATCAAGATAGGAGCCCTGGTTTGGGGTGCTGCTAAAATGTGTGTAGTGTTCAGTCCTTGCAAGTAACTATGTATGTTGTGTGGCTGCATGTTGGGTGGCACGTAAGGATCCATAGCAACAGATGCCCTTTGTTCACTTAATCGACTGAGCAATGCGTTTTGCTCACTCTTGGCACAAAGAGATAATAGCACCTCGATCCAGCATTCAAGATGGGTGTGCTGCGGGCCGCATCTATCAAGACTTAATGAGTCCCCTGACGCGATGAGTACACGCCGCATACCGTACATACATACATGCCCACGGCGAGCGCCACTCATGGTACCAGGCCTGCATGGATGGATGATAGCGGCCGCCCTTGCATGAAGAAGAGCAAAATCACGTGCACCCTCGCCATCTAAACAAACGTATAGGTAAGGATGTCATGTCTAAGACGCCTTAATCGCCATGGCCCATGGCACACATATTAATGCAAAGCCCATGTTCTGTCTCTATTTGGTTAAAATGGTGCCGGAGACGGGGCCCATGGTGTGTGCTAGCCATCATGGGCCAGCAAAATGCGCAAGAATGGGTATGCCAAAAGTGGTTTGAATGGTGGTTCAGGTGCTGGGTGGGCTTCTAATGATTGATGCGGGGGCGAAAGCGGCATATCAAGATCTATCTAGATGCCTGCCAGAGGTTGGCCGAGTGCTTTCCACTTACGGTTGGACACGCAAGCTGTGGCTTGACGTAAGACATGTGGCTGTGTGTAGGGTCGGGCTGGCGCGTATGTAGGAGCGCGAAAACGTGGCAGAACCGGGGCGTGGGATGATAAATGATGCGCCTCACCTGGCCATGGCACGCCCCCGGCAAGTCCGCGGCAAGGTGGCGGGTCTGGACGGCAGCCCGCACAGCCTGCTGCTGCGCTTTTGCCAGGTGGATGTGCGCAGTACAGGACTGCCATTGAATAATGGGCACACAAATTGCTATTCGTCGCTTGGGGGCATTAGACTGCTGTGGCTTTCCGTACCTGTATCCATATGTCCATGGAAGGAAGGATGCGATGCGTGGGAGGGTTGTCACATGTGTGAGGCTTGAGATGTTGTCACATGATACACCTTTACACAGCCTGAGCAATACGGTACGGCAGTTTATTGTTGTGCATCAGAAGACAATGTATCGGTTAGTGAGGCAGAGCGGAGTGAAGCGGAGCGAGGCTTTAGTGCAGTGCAAGTGCCCTGGGCTGGTAAGTGCCCTGGGCTGTTCGCTGTCTCCCAGCCGGTCTATCTGTCAGCCCCAGCTCCGCAACCAGCCCACTGAGCCCAGCTCTGCCGTCACAGCGTAGGCAAGAGCGTAGGCCGTCTAGGCCGACTGCTAATGCATGCAGATTGTCAATTTGGCCGTGTGAATCTGTTGGGCACGTCACGTCAACCCAAAGATATATAGAAGGGTGCTTCCCAACTAAAAATGTGTTGAAAGTTAGCATGCCATATGTACATACGTACATAAATGTACATCAGCACCCCGACCATCCCGGCTTCAGGGGCAGGTTGCCACATGCATCCTGGGCGCGCGCAGGCAGTGCCGTTTACCGGTTCAGAAGTGGAGAGGCACTGAGGCAGGCAGGGTTCGCCCTGACCGCCCGCGGCGGCGCCGGTTCAAGTTCAAACCGGTTCAAACGCCTGTTCAAACCCTTGCAAGGGCCGGCCAAGAGAGATGAACAACCAAGTTAGTTAGGCGTTATAAGGGTCACCCCGGCCCGGGCCTTTCCGTTTTCACGAGGCAGGAAGGCACGAGAAGTGCGCACCACCTTGTAACCACACACACAGAAGTTCAGCCCAGTATGAGCCCCTGGGCCCCCCATAGTGCTGCAACCGATACTGCTGCAGGACATGAGGTTGGCATGCAGGATGGAGCCGCGGCAACGCGTATCACACGAGCTCCTGGTATTCCGCCACCTCACGGTACTCGCGGGCCCCGTTCGCCACTACTGAACAGCAGTCGGCCAGCACTTGCTTGCGCGGGGGGCCCTCCCCGTTCAAGGTACCGCTAGCTGAACAAAGCTAACGACCTCCTCCGCTGGGAGCTTGACGCCTCCAATGCGGTTTCGTACTTCGTAGTGACAGCATTGAACGGAGTTGGTCTACCTTCTGGCATGCAGCCCCGCTTATAGCTGGCTACTTTGTCAGCAGGAAGGGGTGGGCCGTGGGGGTGGGCCTAGTTTAACCGTTCGACACGTGTTCCCCTGTGTCAGGGAAAAGGGGCTCAGCCCTCCACTGTCTGAGGCCGAACGTCCACATCGCCCGGACATAGCCGGGGTCGGTTTGAACAGGCACCGAGCCAAACCTAGGTGCCCAACAGTCGCGGCACCACAGCAGGAGCCAGCCAACACGCAGTGCAGGAGTCAACAGCAGCCGCACTACTTGTCGTACCACTGCTGCCTACAACACCACAGGCCTTGCTCACCCCACTGCGGACCGCTACCTAGATACCAGTCAGCTCCTCAGCCCGCGCGCTTGCGCCGCCTTTTGGGCGGCGCCGCGCTCTCCTCCTCCACGGGGCCTTGTCTGCCCCCTCCGCTACCAACATGTGCACCGTCACCGCCGCTGCTGCTGGGCCCCGTGTCGCCGCTGCTGCTGGGCCCCGTGTCACCCCGTGCCACCGCTGCTGCCGGCAGGGCAGGCAGGCAGGCACGGACAGGGGTGTTCGCCCCCCATGAACCGCCCGAAAAGGCTCGTCCCCCTGGTCAAGTGTACTAATAGCTGGGCCATTATTGATGAGAACTCGCTTCAGCAGGTCCGGGTTAAATAACACGGCAGCGACTGAGGCCAGGAGCTTGCGAGGCTTGTCCAAGTCGGCTCGCTCACCGCCGTCGTCTCTCCGCCGAAAGCTTTGTTTTAGTCTGTGATAGTCTTTAATTACGCCACTAATGTATCGTTTATGTAGCTGAGTTGGCCTCGACCCCTAACTTCGCCGCCGGTTACGCCGCACTTACCCATGCGCCTGGCCATCCCTGGCGTGGTGCGTGCGCGCCGTATCCCGCAGCACGCACAGCATTACGTTCTCACCACCCTGCAGCAATCGTAAACTTAACTTATCGGGCAAAGAATGCCCGTCTTTGCGAACTGCCACGTGCAAAGTGCATTCTCGCCGGCCCGCGCGGCATGTCATCTGATGCACGCACGCCCTCCTCCCCATTCGACCTTCCTCGACATCCTTCAGGAACTATTGTTATTACCTATCGTACGTCACCACTGCATTCATCCCCCGACCAATACCAGCCCAACGCTTGTCGCCTGGCAGCTGCTCGCCTTGGACTTTCACGTGCCACCACGCGTGTCACGTGTCAGACGCCAAGCATGCTGAGCATGGTATGGCACAACAGAATAATCCTCACCCAATAACGGCCTGGACAGGTGGGAAATGGGGGCAAGCTGCGGCAGAAGGAGGTGGGAGTATGAGGGCGTAGGAGGGGTAACAAACACATCCAACATGGCGTGTCTTGGGGCCTGGGCCTCGGCTAATCTGTCTTCCAATATTTTGTTAACTCAGTTGCTACATCTGCATATTTCCATTACCTTGAAGCCAGCCCTAACGCGGCGATCGCTGGAACGAAGGGACTGGTTAGCATCATGGCAAGCGAAGATGTTCAATCGCCGAGCGAGCCTAGTGAGCTCGGATTAGCCTGGAATGAGCCTTTACCTGAGATAGCGGAAGTAATCGCGGCAAAACTAATGTGCGACCCCCACGCGCTTCTTCACCTTGCGGAAGTCTCTCAGTTCTGGCATCATTTCCTGGCCCAGCCCCATCTGTGGGAGCGCCTAAATGCAGCTCGATTCGGCGAGGAGACCGTGCCTGGTGAGGTGTTATGTTCGTTGGCGAGGGCAGGCTAGGGCCTATGGCGAGTGCACCATCCTTCCCCGGCCCCGTTCACCCGAGCCCCCCCCACCCTCCTCGCTACACCACTTTCTCGCGTAACCCCCTTCCCCCGGACTCCCTGCAGCTCCGGCCCAGCTGCCCGTGTCGCTGCCCGGCTGGAGCTTCATTCCAGGAATGGACTCGAGCGGCAACGACTGCGCCTCACCCGAGGACGCCGGAGCCGACCGCTCCCCCGCCGCGCTGGCACGGCTGGCGGACGCGCGTGACGGGCTGGCGTTCAACACCAACGGTGCGCCATCATGCCAACCTACCAGTCTGCTGGTGTTTGCATATTGCGAGGGTTAAATGGAGGAAGCACGGTTTGGGTCGAGTCTGGAAAGTGCCATGTGCACGGCCGCAGCTGGTCGCGGAAGCCGCCCCCAGTTCCCAGGTTGCGTTGTGCTATGGCGTCGCTTTCCTGGACGCGTTGCCGCGGCAGTGGTGCTGGCAACCTGCCTCCTCCTCCGCCACTTGCTGCTGCCCACGTCTGGCTGCCTGTGTGTACGGTTGCGTCACGCTCTTCTCGTTGCAGGCTGGGTGAAGCGGGCGCTGCTGCCGTTCGCACGCTGGGAGCGGTTCAGCTATCAGCCGGGTACAGGTACGGCGGCAGGGGCCGGGTGTCGGGTTTCGGGGTTTGGGGGCTGGTGTGAGCAGGTGCGGCAGGGGCCGGGGGCCGGGTGTCGGGGTCTGCATGCTTCAAGAGGAGTGCGGGCCTGTCTTCGGCCGGGCGATGGAGGTGTTGTGCTTGGGCCGGCACTGCGGCGGCTGGGCCGTTGGAGGGGGCGGCGGGTGGGTGGGGAAGGTGCTGGCTAGGCTGCGGTGATGAAGGTGGGGTTGCTGCGCTCTAGCCCTTGCGCGCCTACCTGCTGCCGCCTTGGGTTCAGTCCAGGGCTGGAGTCCAGGGCTGGTGTCCAGGGCTGGTGTCCAGGGCTGGTGTTCAGGGCATGTGCCCTCTTCCGCAGAGAGACCACGTGCCCGTGCCTTCCCGACCCCATCCCACGCCCATGGCCGCAGGCACCTACATCAGGAGCCGCGCGCTGGTGCAGCAGCTGGGCATGGCGCCGCCGCGCCGGCCCGAGCTGCCGCCGCAGCCGCAGCCGCAGCCGCAGCCGCAGCAGGGGGCGGAGGGGCCGCAGGAGGCGGAGGGGCAGCAGCAGGAGGCTGGGGCCGCGGAGGCAACGTCAGGTAAGGCGCACACACTACGCCCGCATAAACTGCGGGCGCACTCAATCATTTCGGCGGCAAGGCAAATACACCCACATACCGTACCCACATGTTCATCTCCGCCTATTTCCATGCAAGCCTTACGTTCACGTTTACGTTCATGTGCCCCCGCCGGCCGCTCAGTGCCGTTGCGCCCGCCCGAGTTCGCGGGCTGGGTGTTCTACCCGTACGTGGACTCGCCGGGGCACGAGTTGCGGCACCCAGCCACCGGGGAGCTGCACTTCCGGTCCAGGTGTGTGTGTGTGTGTGTGTGTGTGTGTGTGTGTGTGGTGGGGGGTAGCCATCCATAGGATGGTGTTTATCAAATGGTTGTGAAGTGCCGATGTCCAGCGGGGGGAGGGGTACTTCATTCCAGTAACCAAAAGCGAAACGACCAAACGACCAAGTTCATTCCAAACCCAAAGAAAAAGGCCAAAACCCCATGTGTGTGTGTGTGGGGGGGGGGGGGGTGGAGCCATCCATGGGATGGTTTGGGTCAATTTGAAGAAAGGAGTGCCGACGACCTAAGGTACATGTTACAGCGGGAGCATTACCGTTGGCTCCAACGCGCCGGCGCTCCGAGACGGAACTGCAAAATTCCCGTTTTGCTGACCCGTCCGTTAAGTGTAGCGTAACGTGTAGTTCATTCCAATCCCCAAATCGAAATTCAATCAGCCACGCTCCTGAATGGGGGCAAGTCACGTGAACATAGCACGTCTGTCGTCTGACCCTTCCTCACCAGTCCGCCCTTGCCACCATGCCTCCATGACCCAAACTACCGTACAATCCCGCCAACCGCCAACCGCAGCTGCGCCAGCCTGGACGACCTGGCGGCGGTGGCGGGCGACTTCAGCCCGGCCGTGGTCGCGTTCAACACCGCCGGTGTGCTTAAGAGCGACGTCGAGCCACAGGTGGGGTGAGGTGTACATGTGGCTGGGTTGGGTTTGGTGGGGTTTGGGTGGAAGCGGCGGAAGCTCAGGGTCGCAAAAGGTGTGTGCGGGTGTGGGCGGGGTAGTCCACTTCAGAAACCAGAAGCGAGACGACCGAGGGAACCTGAGGGGAGATGGGGCGCAGGGCGGGGCCAGGGGGGCACGGGGCCAGGGGGTAATTTGCATATGTGTGCGCGGACGTGGTTGCGGAGCGTGGGCGGTGGGTGTGAAGTGTAGTTGGGGAATGGGCTGTGAGTCCGCACTTTCTTGGGCTGGATCATTGGTGGGGTGGCTGGGAATGGGTGATGCCGGACTGACTCGGCCGACACACAATGGCACGGCGACGTGCGCCAGCTACGTCAGCGCCAGCGTACTGACGGCACCACGCACCGTCCGTCATTTACTGTTATGAGTTGTTTGGCATGTGCGTTGTTGTTGGTTTTTTGTAGTTTTCGGCGAAGGTCCTGCTGCGTATAGCAATCAGGCTCTCGCACCTGTGGCTGGCCCCTGCCGTCGCTTCACGCTCCACGCCACCACGCTGCCACGCCGCCGCCACCCCACGCCACCACCACGCAGGTGCACTGGCAGCGCTGCGCCGACTACGCCTGGGCGGGGCTGTACGTCAAGACCGAGGTGGTGGCGGCGCGGAAACTGCTACTGCCGCTGCCGGGTGGGTGAGGGAACGTGTGCACGGCGCGTACCGCACCGTACTCCTCTCCTCTGTCCGGCCCCCCTCGGGGCTGGGCCTCATAGCTACGTACCAATCAACTCCCAGCCCCAAGCTGCCCCTCTCCTCCTGCCCCTTTTCCTTTGCCCCTGTCTTCTACTCCTCTTTACCACATCCACTCACCAAGCCACTCACCCACTCCACCCACTCCAACTCCACTCCACCCGCCCAGCAGGCGGCGGCCTGGACCCGCGCCTGCGCTTCTTCCAGCGCGGCAAGACCCGGCTGCTGGCGGCGCGGGACGGTGGGTCCGGGGGTGCCGGCTGGCTGGCTGGCTGGCTGGCTTGCTTGCTGGCTGGCTGGCTGGCTGGCTGCATGGTCCAATGTCATTTGTTGTGTTGCCCGCGCGGCGCGGAACAGTAATGTGGGGTCAAGCCTGGACACCGCCCATGCACCCAGTGGTCAAGCCTGGACACCGCCCATGCGCCCATGCATATCTCCACGGCTACCACGGCCACACCCACCCACTCTCCACTCCCACACCCAACACAAAATGCTCCAATGCGCACCCATACACCTGTGTATCCTCCACATTGTAACTTGTAACTCCCACACCCAACACAGAATGTTCCAATGCGAACCCATACACCTGTGTAACCTCCACACGCATGTGTATGCGCCCCCGCCCGCAGTGGACGTGACGTGGCTCAACAACTCCTACCTGTCCCGCCGGCCCGACCCCGATGCCGCCCAGCAGCCGGGAGGTGGAGGGGGGGCGGGCCATGATGACAGCGACACGGATGACGATGACGAGGAGGAGGGCGGGCACGTGCCGAATGATGACTATGACTCTGATGGCGACGACGATGACGACCGGCACCACTTGCGGAACGATGACGATGGCGAGGAGGACCAAGACGACGAGCAGCAGCAGGAGGAGGAGGCGGCGGTGGAGGAGGAGGCGGAGGAGGAGGCAGAGCAGCCGGCTGGTGGTGGTGGTGGTGGTGGTGGCGGTGGTGGAGAGGGGCAGGCAGGAGGCGTGGGAGGCGCGGCGCAGCCGCCGATGCAGGTGCGTCGCCCGTGGGGGTTTGGGGCTGCAGGTGTGTGTGTGTGTGTGTGTGTGTGTGTGTGTGTGTGTGTGTGTGTGTGTGTGTGTGTGTGTGTGTGTGTGTGTGTGTGTGTCCCTTTCATCGGCGGCGCCGCCTTGCTGTACCTGCGCCAGCAGGGGCCCACACTCTTAGTCGTACAGGCGTTTCGCGATGTGTGTGTACTGCTTGGGTGATGCCCCCCGCCCGCTCCACTCGTGCCTGCATGTGTGTGTGTGTGTGTGTGTGTGTGTGTGTGTTAGAAAAGCACAAGGAGAGGAAGGGTCGACACCGTGCGTGCAGCATGCATAGGCAACGGCGCGCCATCGATCGTCGTTCGCTGCGCGTGTTACCTCGTTACCGCGTCATCGGGCCGAAGCAGCTCCACATACTTACCCGAATCGCGTGACCCCTCCCCACCGGGTGGAGCTACGGCCCTCGCCCCGGCGTTGCTGTCCCAATGCACCGTGTATGCGCCTAAAAATTTTGCCCGATCCGTCCCAACCCGGCCCAAACCACCCAACCAAACCCGTAGAGACGTCCAGAACCACCGATCTCACCTACGATCAGGGCGCGAAAGGCAAGGCAAGAGGCAGCACCGAGGTCGGTCAGTGATGGCATGTGAACGCACGTCATACAAAAAACTATGAACCTAAACCTATAGAAGCTAGATTAGAGGGGTCACGCGATTCGGGAAAGAGGGTGGGCGGAACGGCGGGCAGGCAGAAGACGTCCGGGGCCAGATCGGCATGAGGTACATGGGGCGCGAGCGGAAGGCAGCAGCACGGGCTGAGTCGGGCTGTGTGTGGGGGTATGCACGACACCGTGGGCTGGCGGTGTGTGTGTGTGTGTGTGTGTGTGTGTGTGTGTGTGTGTGTGTGTGTGTGTGTGTGCTTACTCCCCCCCATTCGTCAATAATATAACATGCATGGAACCCCCCCCTTATGGATGGCTACCTTCCCCCCCCGGGGGGCCGTTTCGCTTTTGGTTTCTGGAATGAACTACCCCCCACACACCCCCCACTCCCCCCCCCCAGGTGGTGCAGCTGCACAACGTGTGCTGGCTCAACCTGGAGGGCAGCTTCTACGGTGCGCTCCTCGCTACCTGCTGCTTGCTGGATCTTGCCAGTCATTGTTGCGGGTTATTGCGGGGGCGGGGGTGTCGCGTTGAATACATGTGGGGCTGTCCTGTGTGTGTGTGTGTGTGTCCATCGTGTGTGTCCTGTGTGTCCTGCGTGTGTCCATCACCGCAATGACTGCATGCGGGCTGGCGGGCTGCTAGGGGCGGCGTCGCGTGGGGTTGGGGTTGGGTTGGGTTGGGGTGGAGTGGGGTTGGGGTGGGGTGGGATGGGGCGGGGCGGGGCGGGGCGGGGGTGGGGTGGGTGCCCGGCTGGCTCGGTTCTATCTTCTGCCCATGCCCGGGTCGATACGGCCTTGGTAGAGAGGTTGTTGGCCGTGGTTTAGCCCTGCCCTGCCCCGCACCGCTCCGCCGTACCATAAAGCCGCGCCACGTGTCAACCGCCGCTTTCCGACGCCACGTGCCTGCGTGTGCAAGTGTGTGCCCCCCGGCTGTCGCGGCCGTCAGCCCCCTGCCCAATGTACGTACCTCGTCATTAATTTAAATGCATGGAACCCCAACCCCCTGCACGCCACAGGCGTTGGCCCGGGCCGCTACCGCGCCAGCTGGTGGTTGCGTGTGGAGCGCGACTGCAACATTGAGGGGGTGAGTGGGCTGTGGGCGGCTTTGCAACCGGACGGCACAGGCAACAGCCCTCGCCAGGACAGGACAGGACAGGACAGGGCTGCGCGCTTACTTGCTGCGAGGGGTTGATTGGCAAGCAGAGGCAGCAGTAAAGCAGGCGGCTGCTGCATGGTGCTGCGCAGGTTAAGCAGAGGGGCAGCTGCGCTCACAGCGGGCTAAGTAGCGGGACTGGCTGTCAGTATCATCAGGGCATTGCTGGCCAGCACTGCTCATACTACACATGCATGGAATGGTTGCATCTGGGGCCGATCAATCAATCAAATTCCCAACTAACGCACACCTCGCACGCGGCTGCCCTGCTGCTGCCCCTGCCCCTGCCCGGCCTGCAGCTGAACTTCAAGTGTTGGGTGCTCGCCAAACGGCCCTACCCCTCTTCCTCTTGCGCCGGGCCCAACCCCGCCGCCGCCACTGCCGCGCCCGCGGCCCCTGCCCCCGTCGCCGTCGGCGGCGGCGCGCCCGGCTCTGCCTCCGCGGCGGGCACACAAGCTGCTACTGCTGCTGCTACTGCTGCTGCTGCATCCGCGTCGTCCGCCGTCCCTGGGCCCGACCCGGGGTCGGACCTGGACGTGAGCGAGGTCGACCCGGAGGACCTGATGGACCACGTCGGGAAGGGGTGGTACGAGCAGGTGCGTGCGTGTGTGCGTGCGTGCGTGCATGCTTGCGTGTGCAGGTGGAGGGTTGGATCGGCATACAGTTTGCATTGGCTACAGGAGGGAACTGCCGACGCAGTTCACTGAGCCAGCACAGCACTTTGTGGGTGTGCGCCCTGCTTTAAACCTCAGGGGTGATGCAGGGGGCATACAAGTGCACGCGCGCGTGTGTGCACGTGGGGGGCTGGTCTGGCGTGCGGGTGGGCCCTTGCGCGGGCGTCTGGGCGTGCGTGCGTTGCGTGCGTGCGCATACCCACCGTGGTGGTCAGGCTGCGCAGGGCAAGGCGTCCACGGCCAGGGGTCGGGACATACTAATGTACCGTGTGCACCTCCTTGCTTGCGGATTGCGCAGCACACCACCACAATATGGCTCAAACGCGCAGGAGGAGGGGTGCGCGCCCTCCCGCCCTTCCCTGCCTGTGTCTTCCTGCCTCCTGCACGCATGCACAATAATGACACGGACCGGAAGCCGTGCCCATCCCAACCTAACCCCACGTACACCGCCCACTCCCCCGCTCCTGCCTGCCCCCTTTATCGCACTCCCCAGCCCGCGGTCGAGTTCGAGGTGCCGGCCGGCGCCATCTACGACGTGTGCGTGCGGCTGTGGAACCACGACAGCTGGTGGAAGCGCGGCCTCATGTGAGCGCCCTGCCTGCCTGCCTGCCTGC
Source organism: Chlamydomonas schloesseri (assembly GCA_016834595.1). Classification (NCBI taxonomy): domain Eukaryota; kingdom Viridiplantae; phylum Chlorophyta; class Chlorophyceae; order Chlamydomonadales; family Chlamydomonadaceae; genus Chlamydomonas; species Chlamydomonas schloesseri. The sequence continues at coordinate 178,163 of JAEHOD010000021.1, read as the reverse complement.
CTGCTTGCGTGTGGCTGGCAGTGGAAAACACAATGCGTCAACGTGCTGTTTGTGTGCTGTGTGAACACCAGAACCTCTAGCAGAGGGGCGGTTGAAGGAACCAGGATGGTCCACGGTCATTTGGGACGCCGCCGGGGTCTGACGGGGCGGGGCGCTGCTGTATCAGCGCGCGCACACACACACACACACACACACACACGGGGCTACGCGGTACCGTCCAAGAAGTATTCGGTGCGTATCCGTCAGTAACTGCGAGCGATTGCGGGGATTCCTCTCCGTTTCCGTTTACCAACACACACACACACACACACATAGTACTCTCCCTTGTGGTCTCACACACACACACACGTGTGTGTGCACTGCGCGTCTCCTTCAAGCGATACGCTACATCACAAACACACGTGTTGTGTACCGCACGTGATCGCACCCTACCCAACCACCTGATATTCATGGAGCGCCCCCCCCCCTTCCATCCCCGCCCAGGTTCAAGGAGCTGGTCCTGACGCCCATTGCCGCCGGCGCCGCCTCCAACCGAAACACCCCCACCGCCGCTGACGCCGCTGCGGACGCGGTGGCGCCCACGCCGCTGCCGCCAGGTTGGTGACTAGCGGATGGGGGCATGGGGCCAGGTGCTCGCAGCCTACACGCCGGCGAGCGCCCAACAGCTGCCCATTGTTTCACATCTCTTGTTGCGAGGTTGTAGCACCCGCTTGCAAGCCTGCGTGCGTTCGCGTTGGGCCTACTTTCAGGGCGCGCGTGCAAGCGATTTGGGCCCCTGTTAGGAACCGTCGCTTTCTCGCTCTTGCCGTTGCTGTTTTTGTCATATTTTCCGTGTTGTGATGGTTGTTGCTCGCAGGTTTGGAACCGGAGGCCGCACACTTCGACGCGGCGTCAGGGCTGCGGCGGCGCCCCAATGGCGCGGTGACCAGCTGGCAGGTGTGTTGCAGTGTATGGGGTGTGGTTGGGTAGTTAGTTGGTTAGGCAAGCCGCAACGCCGATCACGTTTGGGGGGATGGCTGCGCACCGGGCAGCCGCCACCAAGTGCCAGCTGTGACACAGCAGGCCGCCAACGCGCCGCCCCTTGTGAGCGCCTGTTGGTTCCTCAAGTCCATGCCTCATTGGTTGCATCTGCACCCGTACCTGCACCGGCGCCTGCGCCACACCGGCCAACCGCCCAACCGATTCAACCACCCAACCAATTCCACCACCTAACTTCCCCCCCCCCCCCCCAACCGCCAGGACGTGCACCCCGACCGGCGCACCAACGTTCTGACCTTCTTCCGCGGAACCGGCGCTGCCGGCCGCTGCACCCGCCTGTACGAGCCGCCGCCGCCGCCGCCGCCGTCGACGGCTGTAGAAGCTGCAGCCGAGCAGGAAGACGGCGCGGCGGAGGGCGCGGCCGCGGGCCCGTCTGGCGGCGCCGCCTCCTCTTCCTCCTCCACCTGCCCCGCGGCACCAGGCGCGGCGGGCGTGGGGCTGCTGCGTCAGGGCGTCCGCAGCTCGCCCAACGTGGCCGTGACCTTTGACGGCCGCGGCGGCGCCCGCATGGAGGATGGGGTGCTGCCCAACTGGGACCCCAGCCCGGAGGTGGGTCGGGCTGGGGGTGCACGTGTGTGTGCTGGAGTACGTCCGTCGGCGTGTCATCTCGTGTCACGGCATCAATCGTGCCCGTGTGCCCGTGTGCCCGGGTGCCGCCGGGTACCGACCAGCGCACCCACACATTATGTTTGCCAAATCAAACAGGCGCCCTTCACGTTTGTGTGGATCGGGCGGTTCCTTTGCTCGCCGCACGCGCGCGAGCAGTGGATGCTAAGCCTCAACCGCACCGTCGCCAACTACGACGAGGAATTGTGAGTTGGTTGAATTGCGTTCCTTCGCTTCACCACGTCATCACACCAGGACTGGTGTGCTTGAGGCGCGGTTTGCTCCCTAATTACCATTTTACCAACCCGATACCGTACGCAGTCTCGCGTTCATTGTGGGGCATGTGGACATTGTGTGCACTCCTCGTCAACCCATTGAGTCGGCGGCCCCGCTCACCCCCTTAACTGCATTACTTAACTCCGCTTTCTTTAGATTGGTTTAGTTTGGGCTGGTAAACACAACCCCTCCCTCTATCATTGCCATCACCCCTGTCAGCTGCTGGAGCAGCCACCAGCTGTTCACATTCAACATCGAGGGCGAGTTCTCCATGTTGTGCAACTATCAAGTCGGTGAGCTCTCTCTCTCTCTCTCTCTCTCTCTCTCTCTCTCTCTCTCTCTCCATGTCGCGTTTGCACGCATGGTCCATGAGCCTCCTGGCTCGTCTGGACCAATCATCCACAAGAATGAACTTGTAACATCAATCAAAGCACGCACGCTGTAGTTACGTCGAATATGTAGTATGCAGGGTGCGTGCTGAGGAACGCAGCCCACTCAGGGCGGTTGGACAGCCCAGCTGAGCCAGGCCGTACCAAGTCAGGTCCCCCAACCACCAAGGCCCCCCAAACACATGCCGTTGCTACTCATGCGTGCCTGCCAGCCGGCCCCCTCTACATGGTCGCTTCCCCAATCCCCCCAAATCCAAGCTCCCGAACGCCCATGCCTGTATCCGTACGGTTATCCGCAGGTCAGTCCGCCTTTGAGGCCCCCAGTCTGGCGGCGCTGCTGGACGCGCAGGCGGCGTGCAGCGAGCACGTGCGCACGGTGGCGGGTGCGCGGGACGAGAACGGCGAGGGCGGCGAGGCACAGACGCACGTGTACCCGCCCAACAACACGTGGTGAGTCGGTGGCGAGGAGGATTCTGAGCAGGAGCCGAAGCCGAGGAGGAGAAGAGGCTGAGGCACAGGAGGAGGGGTGTGTCTGCGCGTGGCTGCGACTCGTTGGAAGCAGGGCGGTTGCGGTGGTGGGAATGGTGTGCGCATTTGTGTGTGTGTGTGGGGGGGAGTAGTTCATCTCAGAATTCAGAAGCGAAACGACCAAGAGAACCCGAACCAGGGGGGTTGGGGGTTTGGGGTTACCAGCCCAAACTACACCAAACCCAAGGGGGGCAACTGTGGTGGCGCGTGGTGCCTTCGTGGAAGGTGCTGGGTCCCGGACATGGCGGCAGCGTTACGTGCGGGTAGTGGCTAGCAGCGGGCGCACCGCGCTGCTGGCTGGCTGGCTGGCTGGCTGGCTGGCTGGCTGGCTGGCTGGCTGGCCGGCTGGCTGGCTGGCTGGCTGGCTGGTGCCCTGCTACCTGAGGAAGTGCGTGCGCGAGGCAGGCTTGTCAGGGAGCGCGTGCGGGAGTCCTCCAACCTCGCCAATCCTTTCCTATGAACACGCCTCCCATAAACACGCCTCCCACCACCCAGGACCATGGAGGCAGTGGTTCGCCAGCCGGGCGGCACCGCCGCCTCCTACCACCGCTGCGCCGCCGCGCCCTACCCCTTCAACCCCGGCCCCACGCCCGACTCCTTCCCGGCCTCCTTCAACGAGCTCCTCGCAGCCGGCGCCGCCGGCGCAGCCGGCGCCGCCACCCGGGGCGCGGAGGCCGCCGGCTGCGCGGGCGGGTACGACGTGCTGGGGCGGGCCGGGCCGCGGCTGCTGACGTGGCGGCTGGACAGCGCGCCGCGGGCCGTTGGCGGCGCAGACCTCAACATTGGGTGCGACATGCGCGACCTGCAGCACAACCTGAGCGCCAAGTGAGTTTTGGCCAGGGGCTTGTCAGGGCTCCTATCTTAGTATCCACGGGATATTGAAAGGCGTTTTTGGCGATTTTCGGGATATAGATTGGCAATCTCCGGCGGGCCCATTGGAAAGGGGGCCCGTGGCGTGCCAATGTCCAAAATCCTATGGGAAAGACCGCAAATCGGCAATGTGGTGGACATAGTTTAGCCCCGGAAAGGCCTGCAATGTCTCATGTCTGGACATACCCCGCCGAACCAGATACGAGCCCTGGGCTTGTGTGGCGGGCGACGGGCGCTGGCATCGGGTTTGGGCCAGGCGATCAGGGGGCAGGGTCCAAACCACCTCCGCCTCACTCTCCGACACCGTCCTCCTGCCTCCATCGCCTGCGCTGGTAATCCATCCATGCCCGCCCACTCACCCTCCCTCCGCCCCCGCCCCCGCCCCCGCCGCCGCTACCCGCCCCCGGGTCGTCATTAACTAAATTAATCATTAACTTAAATGCATGGCACCCCCGCCCCCGCCCCACACCAGGTACCTGCGAGGCCACCTGGCCGTGCTGCTCATCTACAACCGCGCTCTGTCGCCAATGGAGCTGACGCAGCTGGCGGCCGCCTACGCGCCCCGCTTCGGGTTCTGAGCTCTCTCTCTCACACACACACAACACACAACACCTGAGAACACGCTGGCACGCTGGCCGGATGGCTGACGTGGGCGGCATGGGAGTGCCACGGGCGTCTGGGGGCCCGCTGGGTTTCACAAGGTTGCGTGGCAGGGCAGGGGCAGGCGCGAGGGACGAGGGTCCCAGGGAGTCTCCCTGGTCCACGCGCGCGGGTTATGAGAGGTCTTGAAAGAACTTCGCGCAGCATCATGAAAATGCAAATGCGCATGGAAGGTGTGTGCGGAATGCGGAGGTATCTGTCCTGGCCGCTGTTGCGAGCTTGGCGTGGTGCAGGCCCATCCGCCCATGGCTGCATGCAAATGATTGAAATAGAGGGTCGCGATCGTGGGGTGCCTTTCTTGCAACAGGCATCGCCCGGCTGACTGGTGTTGCAGTCTTGCAGAGCTTGCGGATGACAGACAAGTAAAAGGTTGCTTGTATTTGTGGATATATGGGGGGCTTCGGACACTGCCGGGAACTCGCCTTCTTGCCCATGCCTACTTCATCGGCAGACAAGTAAAAGGCAAAGGCGGAACGAGCCAAAGGTGCTCTCACACGCTGGGTGCATGAAAAAGACATGCGCTAAATTGCGAAACGAAAGCGAAAGCACGCCACCCAATGTTGATGTCGTGTCTCGCAAGCAGCATGAGAAGAGGGTGAGCGGTAAGGCGTGCCGGCAGGTGCCGACGCGCGGACGCGGATATGTGGGGGGGGGGGCTTGCTTCGGACACTGCTGGGACCTCGCCTTTTTGCCCCATGCCTGTTCCATCAGCCGGCAAGTGCAGACGCGCTGACCATGCGCATGGGTCTGGCGCATGGTCAGCGCATCTGCACCTGCCGACTGTGAGGAATGCGCCACAGCAAAACGCTCCAGCAACACCGGCCAGCTACCTCAGTCCGTACAGCACGCATTTTTGCCTCTGTCCCGACTTCTTATGCTTCGCTGGTATTGCGGGCTGTGGGATCTTCAGGCACTCCCGGGACGCCGCACACCTGTTCCCTTGAGGTCCCTTGCATCATCAAAGGGTCCGGCGCCCGCCTTTCACAGATTGTGAACGCAGCTGCCTGTTGGAAATTGATGGCAGGCTTGGCTACCCCCACAAAGTGCACATTCACATACAAACACAATTTATCAGTAGTTACGAAGAGCTAGCTTACTACTTGTGCCAGCTCCCGGTCCTCAGCACAAAGTGACTCTTCTTGTGCAAACCTCATGCTAAGCTGTTTGCTTGCATTTTGCGTGCATGTAATCGGACGTAGAAACCCCCGGCACATATAGAGCGACGACTTCTCCGTTCAGCGATATAGTGTTTGTGCCCCGGACCTGAGCTTTGACGCGGATAGAGGTAGGGTTAAACAACATTGCATAAATGACAGTATTAATTATCAAATTCTTGCTCCGCTGAGGAGTCCCATCTTTTTCGCCTGAGCCTGGCCCTGAACGAGCAGAACTCTTGTCCCTCACACAAAATAAAGGATAGCATGTTTTTGTTGATACCGCAGAGGCCCAGAGGTTCGGGAAAGTCCGTAGACTCGTCGGACTCCCCCTTCCCCACGCCGGGCCCCGGGCGCAGAATGCCGCGGTGGTCCGCTCTGTTCGGCTGCGCCAGTGGCAAGCCTCAAGCTACCAAGGAGGTAAGTACAGCATTACTGAGAATGTAATGGAGGGTTGGGCTTGCCTAATGAGGGTCTGGGGCCGACATGCGCGTCGGGTGGTTGGCCCGCCGGGCGGGCGAGTAAAGCGCGCGCCTGCTGCTTGCGATCAGCCTGTCAGCCATTTACGACTACCAGTTCGAGTGCTGCAGGAAGAACTCATTCGCAAAAAACTTGACGAGATGGAGCGGGAGCTGCACAAGCACATCAAGGAGGACGCAGAGGCGCTAGAGCGGCAGCAGCGGGGAGAGCGGCAGCAGCAGCAGCAGCAGCAGCAGCAGCAGCAGCAGCAGCGTGGGGCAGGCTCGGAGAAGCGAGCATTTGTGCACGGTCGGAGGCAAGAGCAAGGCGCGACAGCAGTACAGTCGCATAGCTTTACAGCAAGAGCGCATGACAGTGGCGCGTATGCGCGGGTGGAGGTATCGGCAACCGGCAGTAGCAGCAGTAGCTGCCGACAGGGGCAGTCACCAAAGGCACGAGAGCAGCTGTAGCTGATAGGGGCAACACGCTATGCAGTTAATGGTAGTTATGCTAGGGTGCGATGACGAGGCAGGCGTTGATGTCCCTTTCGCTTCACCCACAGCAGCCGTGTGCGGTACGGCGTATGTGGAAGCTGTGCGTCGGGTATTCACATGCTTGCTCATATATATATTTAATACCGGCTTGGATGAGACAAGTGTTCCCCGGGGCTGAAATTATCATGAACAAAGCATAAGGCAAAAGGAGGAAGGGGTACACACTCATTGATGTCGCTCATACACGTGGGCCGCGGCCTCAGGTGCCGGCCGGCAATGCAAATTGGCACAGCTCGGGTAGCTTAGGGCGGTGGCACTAGTGGCACTGCTTACTTTTTAGGTTTTGGAGACATCCTGCACGGAATTACTCCTATGCGGGTGCGTGAGGTGCGAACTGCATAAGGCTAAGTGGCGGGTTGTCGTGGGCACGCACTGTGTGCACTGGGGCGTCAGCCACGGGCGTCAGCCTCGTCAAAGCATTCATCCTTTGCCGTGAGCAGGAGCAGTTCACATGCTTCAGGCAGGCAGGCAGGTAGGCAGTAGCAGGCAGTAGCAGGCAGTAGCAGGCAGGCAGGCAGGCGAGACGTACAGACCCCTGTCGTCATGCGGTGATGTAATAACATAGCGACCGGCGAGGGATGGCCGGCAACGTGCGACGTGTGACGATCGACGTAAAGAGAAGCGCAGTTCCTTATTACGTGTCTAGCAGGAGTGGTACCTCGCCAACCGCCAGCGCAGCTCCTCTGTCACCCGTTAGCAGTTGGGTGCGGTACCGTTATGGATCCAGTCATTCCGGAAGTTCGTTGGGAGTTGGGCGGTTGCCGCCACGCTGCCGGCGTACACAGTGCTCCTCTGCTGCTGCCGCTCACAGAAGGAACGGGCCTGGCACCCGTCAAGGCCACCGTACCGGGGCTGAGATGATGGGTAGCGTGTGCTGCACGCCAAATCAAACGTGAGCGCAGCCTCGGCCTCCCGCCTACCCTGCTGCTGCTGGCTGCAAGTAAGCGCACGGCGTGCGGCGCTGCTTGTGTTGGTGTGCTGATTTGCGGATGACTAAGCTTCCACCAAGTACCCCTGGTCCGCGCCCCAACCCCTACCGCCAATACCCGACAAACCCGCGCGCACCCTAGCGACCCAATACGTCTCGGTCCAGTCGGGAAGTGGCACGGAAGATTGGTTCACAGTTGCATTTCAGTTCCATGCCGCCGCCCTCAGAGCCATCCTACGGCATACCATCGGGGGGACCTCCATTCTTGCCCCATGCCTGTTCCGTCTGCGGCATACCATCGGGGTCCACTGCAGCACCCTGCGCCACCCGCCCAGGAAAATTAGTAATTTGAGCTCCTCTAAATACTCCGAAACCCAGCCAACCCCGGCATGCAAGTTCAATGTGGGCCTGGAGCCACAGCCATCTGCAGTTGCTTACTATTTCAGGCCCCGCCAAGCTTCACACAGTCAACCAGCGGTCAATCGCCTGATCGTTTTCTAGAGACCCGCGCGGCTCGCACGGATGAGCTGCGCCTGCTAGATGCAGTGAGCGCGTGCCACTCGCGTTGCGTTACATAATGCTCCAAGAACCCTCTCTTTGTCAGCGATCACTGACTCTGCTCTCTGTCATACCGGTATGTTATGGTCTTATGGAGCAGCACCGTGCCGGCAGTTAGCGTTTGTCAGGTTAAAACTGGAGGCAAAACCATGCCTTGTCACTCGTTTCAGGGCATGCAGGCTCCCGCTCTGTTTGTTTATTGGAATGACCAAGTGGTTGTCTCAATGTAACTCGGCTTGTTATATGGGCCATTACAGCACCGCGGGATAGAGAGCACCAGGGGGGCTTGTAGCGGGGGTTTGCAAAGCGGTTGGCAGCATCTATCGTGTGCTGAGGGGTTTTGGCGCCCCGGATGAGTGCGCGGGCCGGTTTGAGGCTTATGATTTGCATGTGGGGATTGTGGGCCACTGTTGGGGTCGTGCCCTGTGGGGCCGGTGCCGGCTGGGCGGCTGGCGTCTTGCCTTGGGCAGTGCTTTGCGCACGGTCTTGATTTGTAGGTACGTAGGCTAGCGGTGCGTTGTGCGCCGTGCGTTTTGCGTTGCTGTGGCCGGTGTGGTTTCGGCGGGTTTACGCTTCCCTTTGCAGCGCCTACGCAGCTGTGAGGGAGGGTCGGCAGCCCAGCAAGTGGGCGGTTTAATGCGCCCTTCGGAGCGGCGATATCCGTGCGCTGCACAGCAAGTAAGGAGGTGTTCAGACTGTCCCCTTCGCAATGCGATCCCGTCTGTGAATCGTAACCTTATGTCGGGTGGTATGCATGCTGCTCTTGTAGGCGTGCGCTTGACGGCGCGGTGCCGAGTAGCTGGAGGGCCGAGAACGGAGAAACGGGCCTGGGGTTGGCGGGAGGTAGGGGCGGCGGGCCCGGGGCCCCGCCTATGGCACGGCGGTTGCGCCAACCGACGGACGGGCCGTGTCTCATTCGAGCGGGCTACCTGGGCGCCCCAGGGCTCCTCTGAGCCGACAAGCGCTACGCGCATTGCATCCTCCGTGCGCCCTGAATGGAAAATCTTGTCCTGATCACTTAGCCCGTGTCATAACAAACGCCCCAAACGCCCGGAAACCGGCACTGTACTGCAGGCGAGGCACGGGACGCCAAGCGGGACGCCACAGCGCGGTTGAGTCCTGGACGGCTCAGGGCGCGAGTCGCTTTCTGTAAGGGCAACCCAGCGTCACTTCATCGACTGACAAATACTATAGCTGCTCCGGCGGGCAGGGCGCGCGTTGTTAGCGCCGACCCAACTTGTCGACATGGACCCTCAAACCCCATCCAAAACGCAGGTTTAGCTGGCCACTGTTGTGCTTACCACAACAGCTTATACTTCTTGACCTTTACAACAATGCTGCCACCCCGCTAAATAGCGACCGACGCACCCAGGCTCGTTTTTTGCCTGTTTCAACGCTATCGCGCTCCCGGCATCAGTAGACGTGCCAAAAAGATTTCTGTATGTCACCTTATTCAATCGTCATCGGAACAGCGTCGACTATACACGAGACAGGTTCGCGTATTGCCGCAGCGGGCTTGTCGACCAGCGCAGGCCCGGCTGCGAATGCTTGGAAGTGCAGCATGGATGAAGACACTCGGCGCACGGCACCTGAGGTGAGGGGCTCTGTTGCTGAACCACGCTCACTGCACATCGTTTCGCGCCGTCGCGGTCCCATTCGGCATGGCTTGATAAAGCGGGTGCTAGCTGTGTTTTCTTATCGCCCGTAAACTTTGTGTGCGCCCATGCGTCGACTGCTATGCCAACTGCCCGACCCGCAACAACACCGCCGCTGTGGCCGCTCACAGGAACCGGCCCGGATCGGCAGCGCAACCGGGAATGCCCCTGCGAAGAAAAAGCCATGGAGTCTTGCAGAGGAAATTACGCTGGTGCGCTGGCATGTGCAGCTGGGTAACCAATGGAGTCAATTGTCCAAGTGGTGCCCCGGCCGCGACTCCACGGAGGTGAAGGTGCGAAGCCATAAGCCTGAAGTACTGTCCGGAGGCACACGCATGCGTTTGCAGAGTGATGTGCGGAACTGGGGACGTTCATGCCATGCGTGGACATGAACCGCCCAGTCCCGTTCAGCCTTCTGCCCCGGCGGTGTTTGGCGTCGTCTGAGCAATGCTCGTAAGGGCTTTCTAGTGGAAAATTCGGAGAAGCCTGCGAGGCCTTAAAGCACACCGCGAAGTTACACGGCGCCAGCGTACCTGTTCGACAGTACTTTCGCTTTCACGTCCCCCCATCCACCCGAATACCGAGCCGCCCGACAAGCAACGCCTTGGCCTTGTGTCCTTTCTAAATGCCGATGGCTGGCCCCTCATATATTATCCAGCCTTTCACTCAACACCTCCTGTACGCCCGTGCGTCTCACACGCAGAACATCTACTACAGTTCTCAGCGGAGCAAGCAGGCATCGGCCCGGCCGGTGCTCCGCACGTACGCGCGGGCGCTGCACGGGAGAGAGGACGACCCCGGCCAGCGCATGGAAGCATTCCGCTTGGCGCTGCAGGTGAGTTGCCGCGCCGAAAAAGTGATACCTCCATCACCACTTCAGCTTGACGGTACGGGAATGAACGTGATGTGAGCGTGAATGGGTTTGCCGCACGTACGCACGCTGTGCATGTGCGTGTGCGTGCCGTACAGGTGGTTGGTGAGGTGCTGCAGGCGGCAGCCACGGACCCGTCGCTCGCAGCACTGTGCACGGGGGCCCTCTCCTCGTCACATGTAGCCGCCGCAGGGGAACCCCGGAGCCTGCTGCTGCGTCCGCAGCCGCCGCCGTCGTCTGCGCGCCGCCGCCGGGCAGCGGGCAGCAACAGCGGCGGCGGCACCACTGGCGGCGACGAGAGCGACGACGGCACTAGCACCGGCGGCGGCGGCGGCGGTTGTGGCGGCATTGCTGACGCAACTGCAGCAGCAGGGGGTCGCGGCATGGCGGCGGCGGCGGCGGCGGCGGCGGCGGCTGCTGGGGGCGTCAGGTCGATGACAGCGGCGGCGGCGGAGGCGGCGGCGGAGGCAGCGGCGGCGGCAAGCGAGGCCGCCGAGCAGTATCGCCAGATGCTTCTGCAGCAGCGTCAGCAGGAGCTGCTGCTGCTTCGTGCACCCCGGCAGCAGCAGCAGCAGCAGCAGCAGCAGCAGCTGTCTTGTGAGGCGGGTGCTGCAGTCGGTGCTGAGGTGGGGGCGCGGCTGAGGCAGCTGCTGCAGCAGCAGCAGCAGGGAAAGCCGCAGCAGGCGCAGCAGGGGTTGCGCTTTCCGCATCACCAACCGCATGCGGCTACGGCTGCTGCTGCTGCTGCTGCTGGCGCCGCCAGCACCAGCGCTGCTGCGCCGCAGAATGCTGTTGCAGATGTTGCAACTTTCCGCGAGGTCGGCGGCGGTAGCGGCCCTGCTGCTGCTGCTGCTGCGGCGGCGGCGGCGGCTGAGTTCCATCGTAGCAGCAGCTCCTCCTCTGGCCACCTGAACAACAGTGTCGCCGCCAGCGCAGCGGCTGCGGCAGCGGCAGCGGCAACGGCTGCCACAACGGTGACAGCAGCGGGGCGGCTGCTGCTTGGCGGCGGTGGCGGCGACGAGGGCGAGGGCAGCGCTGCTGCCGGCGCTGCTGACAGCACTGCAGCCGCGCCGCGATCGCTTCTCGCGGCGACATTGAAGGCCGCCGCCGGGGCCGGTGCACTGCCGCCGTCCTCCACGGCAGCAGCGCCGCCATTGGCGCCCTCCGAGCCTGATGAGGCGGGTCGTCGCGTCCCAGCAGTAGCAGCAGCAGCAGCAGCAGCAGCAGCAGCAACAGCAGGCGAACTGCAGTTTGCGGCGGCAGCGGGCGAGTTTGGCGGGCCCGTCTTGGTGGCAGTGCAACATCTGCAGCAGCAGCAGCAGCAGCAAGAGCAAGAACACGACCCACTAATAGGTCCCGTGCGGCAGCAGGACCCGCGCCGCATGCCGCCACCGTCGTCGCGAAAGCACGATGACGTGGTGGTGGTACAGCAGGCGGCGGCGGCGGCGGCGGCGGCGCAGCAGCAGCGCTCTCTGCTGCTGCCCTTCACACTGTCGCCGTCATCCGCGTGCAGCAGGCAGGTTATTACGGACATGCTGCTGGCTGTGCCGCCAGAGCAGCAACTGGCGCAGCAGCAGCAGCAGCAGCAGCAGCGAGCCCAGCTACAGCCGCCACCTGCCCCAGCTGCCGCTACAGCAGCCGCCGTCATGGCCAAATGCGATGGCAACGCTGCTGGGGGTGTGGCGGGCAAGCTGCAGCAGTGGCCGCCGGCCACTGCTGCTACTGCTGCTACTGCTGGTTCTGCTGCTACTGTCACGGACCGGCTCCTGATGCTAGCGGAGCTTGCAGCGGCGCTAGGGGCCCCGCCGATGGAGCTGCAGGTGCAGCAGAGGCCGGCGGCGGCGGCGGCGGCGGAGCGGCATGAGCATGGAGGTGAGGAGAGGCAGCAGCCCAAAGCGGCGATGAAGCGGTCCCCGCCGCCGGCGCTGCCGTACGGCGGTGCTGGCGGCGGCGGCAGCAGCAGCAGCAACCATGCACCGCAACCACGACCACCAGCAGCAACAACCGCTTCCGCGGCGGCGGCTGCGGGCAGCGTAGCAGCGCCGCTGCAGCTACTGCAGAAGCGATGCGCGGGCGCGGCGGCGGCAGTAGCAGGTGTGGAGCACCATGGTCAAACCAGGCACCAGCAGCAGCAGCAGCAGCAGCAGCAGCAGGCATCGAGCCTCACCATCCATGCGCTGAGACGGCAGCAGCACCAAGAGGAGGCAGCAGCGGCTGCTGCTGCTGCTGCTGCTGCTGCTGCTGCTGCCGAAACCGCAGCCGCGGCAGCTGCAGCAGCTACAGCCGCGGGTACCGCTGCTGCTGCTGCTGCAGAGCGGGAGGACTGCTCTTGGGAGAAGCAGCAGGATGAGCTACGGCGCAGGCGGCGGCAGCAGCAACTACAGCGGCAGCAGCAGCAGCAGCAGATCTTCGCACGGAAGGCGACAGTAGTGGCTGCTGGCAGCCCGCCGCCTGCTGATGCACAGCAGCAGCAGCAGCAGCAGCAGCAGCATAGTGGCGGTGGTGGCCGCCGAGGCTGTAGCACCAGCAGCGGTGGCGATGAGGACACGCGGCAGGAGCGGCGGGCTGTGGCTGCCGCCACAGCCTCCGGCGGCGGTGGGGATTACAGCAGGGCCGCAACGGCAGTAGCAGACCTGGCTGCTCCTGCTGCTGCTGCCGTTCGTGGCGTGGTTACGGACCTTTCCTCTGGCGCGCCTGCGGCGGTGGTCATGCTCGACCCCCGTGAGCTGCTGCTGCTGCGTGCCTACCGGAGCCTGAGGCAGCGGCAGGGGGACGAGCTGCAGCAGCAGCAGCCGCAGCAGCCCCAGCAGCCCCAGCAGCAGCCCCAGCAGCAGCTGCAGCAGCAGCAGCAGCAGCAGCAGCAGCCCCAGCAGCCCCAGCAGCAGCAGCTGCAGCAGCAGCAGCCAGACCCGGAGGCGCCCTGCCATCGGCCACAGACGCTGCGGCAGCAGCAGCAAAGCCACGAGCCACCAGAGGCGCTGCGGCCGCCGCCACAGCAGCACCAGCACCAGCACCAACAGCTAAGTGACCAGCAGCAGATGGCGGCGTGGCAGGAGTGGAACGCGACGATGCAGCCGCCGCCGCTGCCACCGCCGCCGCCTCGCCAGCAGCAACACGACCAGCACGGACGCCAGCACATGCCTCTGGAGGTGCTGCACCAGCAGCAGCAGCAGCAGCAGCAGCAGCAGCAGCAGCAGCAACAGCAGCAGCAGCAGCAGCAGCGCGCGTCACCGAAGCGGCCGGCGCCGCAGTCACGCTTCCAGGAGGCTAACAAGCACCCCCGCCTGCTGGTAAGTGCATTTATTTATGCATGGCTAAAACTCTATGTACTGCCAAGTAAACCGCCGCGTCTCGGTTGACCGAAGCTGCAGAAATTTCATCCTTTCCTGGTGTGGCTAGTGTGGCGCGTTGATGATGATCAACCGGTTCGATCTGCAATACTACTAGCGCTATAACCATCTGCTGCTGCTGGTGTATGTTGCCGCGGCGCACCTTGCCCCCACAGGAATTCCTGGACCACCGCGGCCTCAGCGCCGGCAGCGGTTTGCCGCCGCCGCCGTCTTCTCCCACACACCCGCGGCACCAGCAGGCCGCCGCGAGCGCACAGCGGCATCAACCGCACGAGCGACACACACACACCGCCGTGCCAACTCGCTGCGACGGTGACTCGCCGCCAGTAGTAGTCCGCGCCGATAAGCAGCATCTGCGGCAGCAGCATGCGCAGGCGGCCCAGCAGCAGCAGCAGCAGCACCAGCAGCAGGCCTGCTGGCCTCCTCGTAAGCAGCAGCCGCACCAACACCCGCCGGCGGGCTACCCGTCACCTACTACTGCTGCTGCTGCCGCGGCTGCCCTGAAGCAGCAGCAGCAGCCGTTGCCGCGGTCGCCTAGGTCGGCTGCTCTTGGAGCTGCTGCTCCTGATGGCGAACACTGCTGCTACCGCGGCGGCGGCGGCGGCCACGGCGAGCGCGTGCGCGGCGGAGCTGCTGCTGGCGCGGCCACAGGCGGCGGCGGTATCGGTGGCGGCGCGGGCAGTGGGGACCAGCAGCAGCAGCAGCAGCAGAGGCAAGTTGTGGAGTGGGCGGCGCGGCTATTGGCCATGGGCTTGTCGGAGCAGGTGGTTGCAGACATGGTGGTCCAGGTTGGAGCGGCGGGGGCACACGACCTGCTGCTGGACAAGTACTGATTGATAGATGGGTACTGGAACACCGGCTGCGACATCATCAGCGTTTCTTGGTGACGGCTACACTGCTGCTTCGCATACAACGTTGCTGATCTTGATGCTTTCAGGCGGTCTGCGTTGCGTGACACAACAGTACAGCAGGTTGCAAATTGCGTGACCGCCCCCCGGTGTGACATCCCGACATGCGACCTGACATGCGACATACCGACATGTGACAATACGACATATGCATATACCATCAAAAGCCCCCTGCGCACCCCAAAACCGTTGCGTATACACGTTTAAATGCATATGGTGAATGCGGTGCGGCTTTCCGGCCCACACACGCGTCACTTGTGCTAAGTTTGGGTTGACGTGGCTTGGGGTGCGGCAACGTGGGAGGGGCTGGCGGCTGTGTTTGCATGGTGCACAGCCCCAAAAGTGTGGTGATGGTAATGGAATGATATAACCAAGCTCTAGGACCGCAAAAACGGTCTGAGACTAGTATGTCGCATGGTCGTATGTCGCAGTGTCACATGTTGCACGTCGCAACCTGACCGGTCAATGTAATGTGTGACTGCTATGCTGCTGGTAGAACAACGCATTAAACCCACATATTCCGCATGTCAGGAGTAAGACGATGCGCAATTAGGACCTAATAATTTTTTTCCATGCAGGTGGCATCGACCACCCGCAGCGTGCTCGCGGAATCCATGACGTGTGAGGGTGGCAGCAGGAGGGCTGCTGTGTGGCGCCCCTGCTGCTGATGGTATGGCTGGTTATATATGATGGGTTACCATTTGATTGCCTCACGGTGCAGTGATGCCGGGAGGAACGTTGGACATTGGAGACATTGGAGGTTCTAGAGGTTCCCAACCAACATGTACGCTCGCATGCAAGACGGGGATATGAAGGACCACGCCGCCACGTACGCATACGCGCACGGTGGTGGGGTGAGGTAGGTGAGGCAGGGGGAAGGGGCGAGCCGGGTGGGGTTCTGTGCTGGCACATTTTCATCTGCCACTTGCGTGCTAGCTATTTGATGGGGTCACGGTTGCTGACCTGGAATGGATATACATGCGTACGTACTGTCGCGTGGTGATACGTAACAACGGGGGACAGCAGCTAGCTGCTGAAGCTAGCGAGCAGCACCTGGTGCTGTGCATCAGTAGTGCGTGCATGCCACGTACGGCGGCGGGGCTAGCTCAACTAAAACGAACTAAACAACATTTACAATTTCGTGTGTGTGTGTGTGTGTGTTAGGAAAGCACAAGGAGAGGAAGGGTGTGTGTGTGTGTGTGTGTGTGTAACAACGGGTTTACAGGCGGCCTGGTGTGTGTGTGTGTGTGCCGTACGTGTTTTGGGCGTCGACTCCCGCATGCGTTGGCTGCTGCTGCTACCGCACACCGGGGGTTGTCGCCCAATCCCTGGGTCACGATAGATGCATTGCCAATTAATGGTGGAACTGCACTTCATCATCATCTTCGTTACTTAAATGGGGCTCAAGCTGGCCCGTTCTCCAATGATGGCGGAACAGGGCGGTAGGTGCTGACTTGTGGGCGGCACCCCAGCCACGCTACCCACACGCTGTGGTCGACGTAGACTGGGGTTGCGTATGTACGAGTAGGACCCCTCACGCACGGTTTATGCGTTATTGATTCGTGGCCTTGTTTTTGGAATCGCTTGAGGTTTTGGCCCGCGGTAGCTGAAGCACGTAAAACACGAGAAAAAGAAGGTCCATTTCCATGCCTGCTGCACGTGTTGCCGGGGGCCCGTGCGGGCGGCCGGAAATGTATAGCGGCTTTGTTTTGCTGCTATAGATAGCGCGTCGCTGTTCTTATTATTGTACTGTGGGGTGTCCAGATGTTGTGCAACATGTGCCATGCATGCGCCGTGTTTTACTACTGCTTGTATTTTCTCTCCTGTTGGTGTGCCCAGCAGATAGCCCAGATTGCTATGCATGGATGGATGGGACGGCACGATGGGACGGCGGGCTGCTGCCGGTCACATCAAGGCCAGCCATGGGGCCGTTTTGGGCTGTACAGTATGTATACGTGCCGTACGTTTGCTTGATTGTGTACGGGCCCTGCGCGGCGTGAGAAATGCCTGCCGGTCAGACGAAGGTGGCCTTTGCGTGCTTAGCTTGGTCGTTGCTTGGTTGCTTGATGCTCGCATGTGGCAGCACGCACTCACCGGCCTGCTGGGCACGCTCTGCCTGCTGCTGCCTCGATGAATTCCGGTAGTGCCCCACGCCATGCACGCATGGAGGCTTTTACAGTACCCATGTCTTCCCCGTTGATGTTTATTATTCATGTCCGGCTGCTGCGTCAGGCGGCGGCTTCATATCACATCAGTAGTTGCGATGTGAAGTGGGTTCTTTCTGATTATTCTGATTATGTGCACCTGTTGTCTTTATACATCATACAACAGCAGCCTGCACAGGATTACTACTGTGCGGCGGTCGTAGTCATTGAGGGTGGCGGCCCCCAGCCACCTACCCCTGCCCAGCCACGCATCCACGCACTGCAGGCATAGGCCACCAACACGACTGTGTGACAGTAGAGCACAGACGGCGGCGCAGTAGGGCGGGCCCGGGGTGGAGCGAGGCGTCCGTACGTACGTGATGGCGGAACGAAGCGGCCTATCTAGCTAGCTACGACTGCATGCTGTCCGCCGTGACGGCGGTGATGCACTTGGGACTTGGGACACTGCTGCAGCAGGCGCTGGCGGCCATGAGGTAGCATGCAGCAGGTAGCTAGGCTAGCTAGGCTGCTTGATGATGGGAGGGGATCGATGGCGTGGGGGCAGATGGTGGGTGTGTTCCCTCTTACTTTCCATTGCTGATTAGCTTGCCACAGATAGATTGGGCAGCAGGTGCTTTTGATGATGAAGGCTGTCCGCACGTCTCCGAGCTTGAAGCCGTTGTTCCTACCTGTTAATAACGTGTCTCCTGTAACATTAAGTGAGATACGTTCTTATAAGCACGCCGGATTTCGCGCAAACCCAAAGGAAAAGCGTTGATGGCAGCGGCCAGCAGTGCCGTGACGCCGCGGCTGTTGGCGCCGTCGTCCTCGCCCCGCCCCCGCTGCCCGCCAGCAGCAGGAGTCATCGCGAGCCCGCTATCAGCAGCAGCACCACCACCAACACCAGCAGCAGCAGCACCAGGGCGCAGCCTGCTTTCTGCGGCACCGCGGCGGAAGTTGTTACCTGCTGCTGGCCGCCGAAATAATCTGCTGGCGCCGCTCGCACTACTCGCGCCACCCGGGGCGGCAGCGCAGCAGCTGGGCGCAAGGGCCGGCAGTAGCAGCAGCGGCAGTAGCAGCAGCCACAGCAGCCGCAGTCCTGCGGGTGTTGCTCGTCGCTTGAGCGTGCGAGCAGCAGCGGGCGGTCCCGCCGTTGGGGCGGCGGGACCCGTGGGCGGCCCGACCCCCGGGTCGTCGTCGCACCGCCGGGCGCCGGCCCTGCGGCTCTACTGCAGCTGCTCTACTGCTGGTCATCCCGCGCACACGGCCGCCGCCGCGGGTGCTACAGTAGTGCAGCGGCTGCTGCTGCGTCCCGTGGCAGAGCCGCGGCCGCCGCCGGCGCCCCCGCGCGCGCGGCGGGTCCTGTGTCGCTTCCAAGAGCCGAACGGCAGTAGCGGCGGCAGTAGCAGTAGTAGCGGCGCCGCGGAAGAGGCTGCCACAGCGCCGCCAGCAAGCGGCAGCTCGCTTGGAGGCCACCGTGACTGCACCACTGTGACCAGCAGCAACGGCAGCCGCAGCGGGGGAGAGGTGGAGGTGGAGGCGGGGGAGGTGGAGGCGGCGGGTGTCGCGCGAGACGTCCAGCAGGAGGGGAGGGGAGGGGAGGAGGCAGGGGCGGCGGCGGAGGGGGAGGGGGAGATGCACCCAGGAGGAGGAGCAGCAGAGCCGGCAGCGGAGCCGGCAGCAACCGCAGCAGCAGCAGGCCATGATGAGGACGAGCCGGCCGCGGCCGCTGCAAACGGTGGTGGGCAGCCCCAGACCCAGCAGCTCCAGACCCAGCAGCCCCAGCCCCAGCCCCAGCCCCCGCCCCAGCCCCAGACCCAGACCGAGGCCCAGCCCCAGCAAGCGAATGATGACGAGGCCGCGAGGCAGCAGCTGCAGGTGGTGGTGCCGCCGTCGGCCCTCAGCGGCCGCGCGCTGCTGGACGCGGCCCCGGCCACGCCCGTCATCCTGGCGCAGGCGCTGGACGAGCAGGTGGCCGAGGTCGTTGCGCGGTGCGGGTTGGTTGGGTGCGTGGCGGTTGGCAGTTGGGGTAATGGTTGGGGTGGTGGTTGGTGGTTGAGGGTTGGGGTTGGCTGGGGACTGGGGGCTGAGGGCTGGGGGCGCTACATTCATCGTGCGTGCATTACTCATTCATCGTGCGTGCATTACTCATTCATCGTGCGTGCATTACTCATTCATCGTGCGTGCATTACTCATTCGTGCACGTGCAGCTACCGGCTGATGGACGACCGCCTGGCGGCGGTAGAGCGACAGATGCTGGACCTGGCCCGGGAGCTGCGGGTAGCTGCTGCCGCTGCTCCTGCTGGGGCGGGGGCGGGGACGGGGGCTGCGGGGGTTGCTGGAGGTGGTGGAGCAGGTGGTGCGGGCCCGGCGGCGGCGCCGGGAGAACGGGCAGGAGGAGGGGCAGCAGGCGCGGGAGGCGCGCCTTCGGCGGCGCCGGCGGCCATGACGGCGGCGGCGCTGGCGCCAGTGGTGGCGGCGGTGACTGGCGCGGCGGCGCCGCACCCCCTTCACCCAGCGGCGCCGCTGCTGCTGGCGCCGGAAGCGGCCCAGACGTCTGCATCTGCGGAGCCGTCAGTGGCGGCGGCGGCGGCGGCGGATGCGGCGCATCAGCAGCCACAGCCGCAGCAGCAGCAGCGGGTGGTGAGCGCCCCAGTGCCGGGCGGGGCGGGAGGCGGCGGCAGCGGCGGCGGCGGCGGTGCCATCACCACCAGCAGTAGCAAGGGCCAGCAGGCGGCATCAGGTGTGCGAGCTATCTAGTTGCGCAGCGGGCGCGGCAGTGGCGTGAGCTTACGACGTGCAGATCAGGATGCATGGCAGTAGGGTGAAAGAGAAAGGGAGGGGGATAGTTCATTCCAGAAACCAAAGCAGGGGGAGGCCGTGCTGTACCGCTTGATGTCTGATCCTTTGCACCAACATGCGTTTAATAAATGCGAATGTGAAATGCGAGAAGGAAATGCGAATTATTCTCCAACCTCGCTTTCCTTTCTTTCCTTTCTCGTTCCCATACGCACGCCCCATCATATCAATATGCTCCCTCCCTGCTGCCCCCTTCCCCGCTCTTCGTGCGCCCTGCCTGCCTGCCTGCCTGCCTGCCTGCCTGCCTGCCTGCCTGCCTGCCTGCCTGCCTGCCTGCCTGCCTGCCTGCCTGCCTGCCTGCCTGCCTGCCTGCCTGCCTGCCTGCCTGCCTGCCTGCCTGCCTGCCTGCCTGCCTGCCTGCCCTGCCTGCCTGCCTGCCTGCCTGCCTGCCTGCCTGCCTGCCTGCCTGCCTGCCTGCCTGCATGCCAGACCTGCTGTCGGGCGGTGGCAGTGCACAGGAGGGCCGCAGCCGCCTGTTCGAGATCAATCGCATCCAGTCCGCCATAACTGAGGTGTGTGTGTGTGTGATGCGGCCACGTGCGTGTGGTATATGCCCGGGGTGGGTGGCGCAGGGCAAGCAGCGATGGCACACGTCCCACCACGCACATGCACATGTATGCCCGCATGTACACACAGTCCTCTCCCTTGTGATCTCTAACACACACACACACACACACACACACACACACACACACACACACACACACACACACACACACACACACACACACACACACGTGATCCACGTGATGACGTGATCCACCCAGATAGCTGTAAACCCGTTGTTACACACACACACACACACACACACACAATCCTCTCCGTTTCCGTTTACTAACACACACACACACACAATCCTCTCCGTTTCCGTTTACTAACACACACACACACACACGCGCACACACACGCGGCCGAATGCACGCAGGTGGCCAACAGCGGCTACCTGGAGTCGGTCAAGGCGCTGCGGGAGACGCTGCTGGTGCAGGAGTGGGGGCTGCAGGCCAAGACCTGGGCGCGGCGGAGGTGGGCGGGCAGTGGGCCGTGGGCCGTGGGTGGGCCATACCCATGTATGTGGGGCTGTGGGTGGGCGGTGTGAGGTGGGCAGTGATGAGGGGGGCTGTGAGGGGGGCTGTGAGGGGGGCAGTGAGGGGGGCGGTGTGAGGGGGGCGGTGAGGGGGGCGGTGTGAGGGGGGCGGTGTGAGGGGGCTGCGGGTGGGTGTGGGGCGGCCTAGCAGCTCGCTGGCAAGGCCCATACCGCGTAGCACTGTCCTGATGAGCCGCTTGCCTGAGCCTCGAGAGTGCAGCCCGGTCAAGTGTCCTCAGCTGTGACCGCGCGCCCGTCTATCTCCCACAACGCCTGCCTGCCTCACGGCCCCTTCTTCCGGTCCGCATAACAAACACACACCCACACGCGCGCTTGCGGGGCACACACGCACACACACGCGCACACACGCACACACATAGGGGCGTACGTAACACGCGCGGAAACATGCGGTGAACGACGATCGATGGCGCGCTGTTGCCTGCGCATGCTGCACGCACGGTGTCAACCCTTCCTCTCCTTGTGCTTTTCTAACACGCAGGGGCGTGTCCGCCTTCGAGCAGTGGGCCGCGCAGCACGCCTCGTCGCCCGACACCCAGCAGCAGCTGGTGCACCCACAAAGCGGTGGCGGCGGCGGTGGCGGCGGCGGCGGCGGCGACCCGCACCCGCACCCACACCAGCAGCAGCAGCAGCACGTGGTGACGTACGAGCAGATCAGCGCCCTGTACGACGACCCGGACGCGCTGCACGTGCTGCCCACGCCGCGGCTGCGCATGATGGCACGTGGCCTCATCGAGCAACACACGCTGCAGGCGTACGACGAGGTGGGAGGCGGCGCTGGATGGTGTGTGGTGGTGGGTGGTGTGTTAGAGATCACAAGGGAGAGGACTATGAAAGACTCGTGCATGCGATGGTACAGAAACGCCAAGCAGGGAACGCGGTGGTGTGTGTGGTGTGTGTGTGTGGGGGGGGGGGGGGGGCTGGCTGGGTGGGGTCACTGGATGGGGTGGCTGGGATGCCGGGCCCCCAGTTCCTGTCCGCAGTCGGGAAGCGGTGTGTGCTCGGGCTGGGTTTGGGGTTGTGTGTGTGGGGGGGGGGAGGGCGTGTGTGGCGTGATGGCAGATGCGCGAGGTGGTGGAGGACGTCAGAGCGGCGGTGCACGGAGAAGGGCACAAGCGTGTTCGTGTCTGCGGGTTACCGACATGCCCTAGGATGCAAATGCGAAATGCGAAATGCGGTGTGGTGTGCTATCTAGGTGGCGC
This sequence comes from Chlamydomonas schloesseri, assembly GCA_016834595.1. Taxonomy (NCBI): domain Eukaryota; kingdom Viridiplantae; phylum Chlorophyta; class Chlorophyceae; order Chlamydomonadales; family Chlamydomonadaceae; genus Chlamydomonas; species Chlamydomonas schloesseri. Next base: position 156,052 of record JAEHOD010000021.1, on the reverse strand, counting down.
GGCCGCGCGCTCCAACGTACGCGGCAACTGCGCCCTCCATCCCTGAGGCCGCCTGCCTCTCCCATCCCTCTCCTCCCTCCCCTCCCCTCCCCTCCCTCCCCGCCCTCCCTCCCCTGCCACCACAGACCTTCAAGCGCTGCACCTTCACGGCCGAGGCGCTGGCCAAGGTGCGTGGGGGCGGGGCGGAGACAGCGAGCGCGGAGGAGGAATGGGGCCCGCGCCCCGCGGGCAGACTTGGCATTAGAGCTTCCTGCTGCTACCGCTTCTTCCTACTAGAGTACCGAGAGTACTGGCGTGTAGTGGGGGGCTGGAGGGCTACAACGACCCATTACCAATTCGGTGCTGGGTGCCTAATTTATTTCGAAGCGCCGAAACCGGCGTCATCAATTCCAATCATCAAGCGTAGCAATACGGTATATCGCGGGCTGCCCTCCGCCCCGCCCCGCCTCGCGGCTGCATGCAGGTGGGCCTGGCGGACCTGCTGCCGCACACCGCCGGAGTGGGGCAGGTGAGGGCGGGTAGGGGCAGGTGAGGGCGGGTAGGGGCAGGGGCAGGGCGGGTAGGGGCATCAGGGCCGGCCGATTGGTTGATTGGTTGGTCACCCCTACTACTGAGAGCGGGGCGGCCGGATGTGTTCCCGAGTACCGAGTGCCGACCGGCGACCGCGAACATCACCAAACCCGACTACAGACCCTGCGCACCCGGAGTGCTGCCAACGTAGTACGTGGATACATGAAATGTTTACCACACCAACGTAATTAGGCCACTCGTCACACCATTACACTCTTCCCCCGCCTGGTGTGTGTGTGTGTGTGTGTGTGTGCGTGTGTGTGTGTGTGTGTGTGTGTGTGTGTGTGTGTGTGTGTGTGTGTGTGTGTGTGTGTGTGTGTGTGTGTGTGTGTGTTTGTGTGTGCGATGCAGGTGCTGAAGGGCGTGCTGCCGGGCGGCGGCCTGGTAGGCCTGTTTGGGCTGGGCAGCGGCGGCTGGCTCAGGCGCCTGCTGCCCTGGCCCTTCCGGCGGGGCAACGGTGGCGGCGGCGGCGGCGGCGGCGCGAAGTGAGAAGACCACGCCCCTCGGCTGCCGTGGCAAGTTATAGGCCGATAACGAGTTGGATACGTGGGCTGAGCTCGCCCAAGATGGCATGACTGGCTGCAATCCTATAGTTGTGTAGCGCGGCCTCGCTGGCCAGGTGCCAATTGTGGGGGAGGGGCGTCAAGAGAGGTGATATTGACGACCGTGTCAACGCAACACGCTTAGGTGCAAGCGCCTGCGCTAGTTGCCTATACTGTTGAGGCGCCGTGCAACATGATGCGCGTCAGTTAGGAGATACATTAATGAATTCTGCCTACTGCTGGGATGCCTGCAGTCTCGCGATCGGACGAGTGCCCAGGTCTCCAGGTCGGGGAAAGGGTCGGGGCGTGTCAATGAGTGTCAGGTTTGTGTGCGTCGGATGCCCGAGCTATTGCAAAATACTCTTCCCGATCACCGCTGCACCCAAACCTGCGTGTAATAGCCTTTGCAAACAGCGCGCTTATTTGCTTTGAAAAATGCGAGCTGCAACGGCCAAATTGCGACCAGCGACCTTAATAATTAGCGTACCGTAACTGTTACCGAGCCTTGATTTCATATTCATAATGCATAGAAACTTGGATACGAACTTCTGGGGCTGGCGGAGACCGCAGCTGTCGGCCAAACATTCGCTGTTCATGATAGGCACGCTTGCTGCCCTCGCGGCCGTCGCTTGGACGCCGCTTGCGTTGGCACAAGTATCTGACGAGGCAGCAACAGCGGGCGCTCAGGGACAGCTGCTCGCGGACTGCTTCAAGGGCCAGAACTGCCTCGCCAAGCGCACCGCGTGGGAGCACTTCACGGATGACCTGCCCAGCTGCATGCTGGCGGCGCGCGTGTGGTGGTCGCCCCGGCCCGCCGGCATCCCCGTCACGCTCGTGACGCAGGCCTCCGCCGAGCGACTAGATCAGCTGCGCGCGCAGTGCGCCACCTGGCGTGGGCCACTGGCCGCGGCCCTGTACCTGCCCCTCTACAACCCCTCCTCCCACGAGCTCAGCGCGGAGAGCAAGCAGAAGCTGCAGGCCATGGTCGCGGGCATCGACGAGCTTTTTCAAAAGTCAGAATCCAATAACAGCGGATCCAGCTGCCAGCTGCGCCTCATCCTGCTGTACGAGCTGTTCGCGGACCAGAAGGCCATGGTGCTGTACCCTGTCAACAGCCTTCGCAACTGGGCGCGGCTGATGGCGGACACGGACCTCCTTACTAACATAGACGTGGACATGATCCCCTCCGTGTCCATCTCCGAGGTCCTGGGCGACGCCGCGCAGCGCGCGGTGTACGAGGAGGGGTGTCGTACCGGCTCGGTGTACGTGTGGCCGGCGTTCGAGACGCACTGCGCGGGCGCATTGTATGCAGGTGGGTGGGTGGGTTGTGGTTACCAGCCCAAACTAAACCAAGCTAAAGGAAGCGGATTCGAGCAGGTGGGCCAGGGGCCTACGCGGAGGGATGAAGCGCGTGGCTTTGGGGGGTTGGCGGGCTGGCTCATTAGGAACCAGGGCGGGGGACGAGGCGCTGGCTGATGGCGCGCGGCTTTGCGCGGTCTTGGTGCGGGGGGGGGGGGGGGGGGGGGGGCGGGCGCAAGCGGCTGGGGCAGGTGCAGGTGTGCCTGCTGCCGGTGTGCAGTGCAGGCGCGCACGGCTCGCCCCCTCCTGCTTTCCCGACTCAACCTCGCCTCAGTCATGCCTTCTCAACCTGTGGAACTCTCATGACTGCTTACTCTGCCCGCCTCTCCTCCCTTCATGCGCTGCTCCCAACAAGTCAGAATGAACTACCGCCCCCCCCCCACATAACCGCTACTGAACCCAACAACCCCCCACATAACCGCTACACATATCCGTGCAACCCCCACGAACGGACCACCCTCTTCCCCCATCCCCATTCTCTTGGTCGTTTCGCTTTTGGTTTCTGGAATAAACTACCCAACCCTCCTCCCACACACAACCACACACGCAACCACAGACACGGTCGCGGTGCAGGGCAAGGGCTCGCTGCCCGAGGCGCTGAAGAAGTGCCTGCGCCGCATGCGGCCCAAGGCGCCCTTCAGCCACAACGCCACCAACTACGACAAATGGATGACCGCGACGGAGCCGTACGACATCACCTACAGCCCGCAGGTGCGTGTCCTGTTGGGTGGGGCGCGGAGGGGGAAGGGCCGGGGCTCCGGGCATGTTCCGGGGTTGAGGGGGTTTCAGCGACGCGAGTCGATGCCAACCATGGGTAACTGAATCCGGACAACCCTAGCCACGAGCATGAGAGGTCTTTTGGCGGCGCGGCGCAGTCGAGGCCGTACTTTTGTCCCTCCCCCCTTACCTCGCGCAGTTTGAGCCCTGGTTCCTGAGCTGGCGCTGGGGCACGCTGTGGTACGACTACAGGTGAGGGCCGGCGGGCGGCCGCACCCCGCACCCCGCGCACCCCCGCACCCATGCGTGCGCAACTGCGCCACGGCCCACCGGTTCAGCGCCTGAGCAGCCCCAGCCCCCAGCCCCCAGCCCCCAGCCCCCAGCCCACGTGGGCGCTGCGTGCCCCCAGATCGCTGCGTAGGCGCTTCGCAGCGCCCCTGCTCTTGTTTGCCACCACCCGCCGTGGCACCGCACACCGCACACCACACCGCACACACACACACACACGCGTTCCCTGCTTGGCGTTCCTGTCCCTTCGCACACAAGTCTTTCATAGTCCTCTCCCTTGTGATCTCTAACACACACACACACACACAGACGCGTCACACCACACCGCACACATTCACTCACACATTCACTCAACCATGCGCACACACGCACACGCACCGCACGCATCGCATACGGTACCGCACGTACCGCAGGTACCGCGGCTACGGCAAGAACAAGATCGTGCAGGCGGCCGCCATGAACGCCAGCGGCACCACCTGGCGCGTGTCGCCGGACGGCTACCTGGTGCACCGCAAGCACGCCGAGAGCCGCGTGCGCAAGGAGTTCCTCAAGGCCAAGTTCAGCAAGAAAGACATGGACGTGAGAGGGGTGCGGGGTTTGGGGCTTTGGGGTTTGGGGCTGGCTTTGGCTTTAGAGCTTTGGCTTTGGGGCTGTGGCTTTGGAGCTTTGGCTTTGGGGCTTTGGCTTTGGAGCTTTGGCTTTGGGGCTGTGGCTTGGGGCTGTGGCTTTGGGGCTTTGGCTTTGGGGCTGTGGCTTTGGGGCTTTGGCTTTGGGGCTTTGGCTTTGGGGCTTTGGCTTTGGTGCTTTGGTGTGGGGCTTTGGCTTTGGCTTGCTTGGTGCTTTGAGGGGCGCAGCACCGGAGACACACAGGGCGAGTGGCTTGACTACTGGAACAGGGCGCTGGAGGTTTTATGGAGCCGCAAGTACAACCACGCCACGAGCTACCCCTGCCCCTCTCCGACAATGTCAACCTTTATCCTACGTTCTCCCGCATTCTCTAACCCTGTTGCGCTTCCCCGACTTTCCTCGCGCCCTGCCTGTCTGTGTGTCGCTTGGTTTCGCCTGGCCTCGCGCGAAGTGGTGTTGCCAAGGCTCCACCGACCCACATTCCACCACCTGCCCCTTTCCCCGTGCCCTTTCCCCGCCCCCCTGGTTTCTGGAATGAACTACCCCCCCATTGTTGTATCGCCTTAACTGCATTACTTAACGCCGCTTCCTTTAGATTGGTTTAGTTTGGGCTGGTAGCCACAACCCCCCCCCCCCCCAAAAAAACCCTCCCTCCCTCCAGGCGCTGCGCGGCACGGTGTACGAGCACGTGGAGTCCCTGTGGCGGGCCACGGGCCAGGAGCTGGCGGCGGGCAGCTACATGGCGCGGCTAGAGCGCAGCTTCACGCGCTGCATGGACAGCCTGCCCTGGTGGAAACGGGAGCAAGGGGGCGGCTCGGGGTAGGCGTGGCGTGCCAGGGAAGGCCATCGGTTGACCACGGCTGGCCACGGGTGGGCCAGGATGGGCGGCCTTCTGAGGTTAGGGACTTGTGGAGGAGTGTCGAGGCAAGCGAAAGATGAAAGGGCATGTGTTTAGAAGACGCCGCGAATGTATGCGGCCCGAACATAGGTACAGGGCGAGCGCGCGGAGCATGGGAGGCGTAGAGCCAAGTTTGTGTGGCGACGCGGCGAACGGCGTGCTGCCCGCATTATTCATGGCGTGCCCTGGAGCGAGCGAACTGTTTATGGCAGGTGATGCATAAACTGAAGTGAATTTGCTTGCTGGGGCGCTTGAGGTGGTTGGTGTCGGAGCGTCGGAAGGGGGGGGGGGCGGGGGCACGATTGAATGGGGGTGTGTCGCTGTGCATGGGCGATAAGTGAAAAGGCTTGGCGTCGTCTTCTTCTCAACCCCGTGGACTTTACTTGAACGACGAACGTTTGCTCGTGGCTTTACTGGTGCCGGGCCTAGTTTTGTTGCTCGCTTTGTTGCGGAGATCGGGTCCCTAGTGGGCCCGCAGCGAGCTTGCAAGGATGGTGGACGCCATGCGTGCTATGCTCGATGAGCTGATGGGCAAGGAGCGTAACGTGCCTCTGAACCAGCGCTCCAACAAGCGGATTCGCTTTGACGACCCCACCGTATGCAAGTTCGCGCTTGCTGGTCTCTGTCCCTACGGGCTGTTTAAAAACACGAGGAGCGACCTAGGTGAGTGAATGACCTGGCGCAAGAGTCAGAAACGAGCAGCGTTGTTGACGATGCCCGCCTCCACACCGCGCAGGGCCCTGCGGCTATGAGATACACGACGACCACATAGAATGGGAGACGCTCCAAGGGGAGTACAATAAACAGGACCCGCGCGAGCACGAGCGGTAAGGCCGACGACGGGCCTTCCTTCTAGAGCATGCACCAGCGGGCTGCAAATGCGCTGCGAAGTGCCAGACCTGCATGCCTTGCGCTTATCCGGGACCCAACCTTGCACCTTGAAGGTACGAGAGGCGGCTGATGAAGGTGATGGAGGACCTCATCCGGGAAATGGACCGGAAAATTGCCAAGGCGAAGGACCGCGCGGAGGCTGAGAGCAGTGCACGGCCACTGAAGCCAGAAGACGCGGCGCGTCTGGCAGACATGCAGGCCAAGGCCAAGGGTGGGTGCTCCGGGTTGTCAACCGCTGCGGGTGGAGGTGGGGTCACCTAGCGGGTTCTGACACGGGGTTCTGAGGTGCGGACTGGGCGAGTAGCAAGTCGTGCCTCCGGAGGGCCATGAAATGATCGTGCCTGTCTATGTGCGACCCTTGACACCATAACTACAGAGATGCTGCAGAAGAGCCAAGAGGCGGGCGAGGCGGGTGAGGTGGACGTGTCGATGGCGCTGGCGCAGCAGGCGACGGAGATGCAGGCGCAGCACGACCGGCTGCACAAGTCGCTGACCGCGCCGGAGCGCACCATGAGCGTGTGCGACATCTGCGGCGTCTTCATCAACAGCACGGACAACGACCAGCGGCGGCAGGTGCGTGAGCGCGAAGGTGACGGCACTGGCGCCCCTGGCACAGGCAAAGCCGCAGCCCCGCGCCCGCCAAGCAGAGCTGAGCTGGCGGCGCAGGTATGCGGCGGCGGTGTATGCCTCTCAGTAAATTTATCTTCCAGACTCAGATATTTGCGCCAGTAAACTCACCAGAGCCGAGCAGCTAGGTTTGCGAGAGGAAGCAGCGCCCCTGTACTTCCAGCTGTTGCCCCATCAAAGCTTGCTTAGCAGCGGATCCTACTCGCACTTCCGCACCTCGCTTACAGTAGCTCTCAAATCGTGCTTGTTTCGTCATTCGCTTCGCAACCCTTCCAGGAGCACTTGACGGGCAAGCAGTACCTCGGCTGGAAGGCTATCCGCGAGAAGTACGCGGAGCTCACGTCGCGCTGGGAGGCCCGCGCCCGCTCGCGCGAGCCCGAGCTGCCGCCGCCGCCCAGCTTGCCCAGCCGTGAGCGCAGCGGCCCGCCGCCCGAGGAGCGGGAGCGCAGCCATGACCGGGAGCGGGAGCGGTCACCACGGTGAGTGAAATGGGCCGCGGTGGGGAACGGGGCCGGTCGTCATTTCTGCCAGGAGGATGAGGAGCGCACGCAGCGACACGCTCGCCTGCTGCGCGGCAACCAAGCATTTGTTGACGATGACGGCAACCAAACCGCTTGCCTGGTCCGGCCACAGGCGGGATGAGCGGGGCTACGACCGCGGCCGCAGCGGCGGCTCAGGACACGACGACCGTGGCGGCTACGACCGGGACCGCGGCTATGACCGGGACCGCGGCTACGACCGGGACCGGGGCTATGACCGGGACCGGGGCTATGACCGGGACCGGGGCTACGACAGGTGAGGCAGCGGCGTAGGACGAAGTACCCCTGGCCGTAACGCCGCCGGGGGACTGGCAGGCAGAACTACTCGTGCGGCGTGAAGTTGTTTCCTTCCAGCGCGCATGCAACCTCCCTGGCGTGCGTCCCTGCACCTGTATCTTTGAACGTACGGTGAACGCGTGCGCCCACCACCCGGTGCGACAACAGGCGCGATGACCGCGGCTATGACCGTGGGCGTGGCAGCTACGACGACCGGCGGGACCGCGGTGGCTACGAGGACCGGGGGCGCGGCGGCGGCTACGACGACGGATACAGGTCAGGCAGCGGCCGCCGCAGCGACTACGAGGTAAGCACGTGGCACCCCCTGGACATCGGCACTTCACAACCATTTGATAAATACCATCCTATGGATGGCTACCCCCCTCCAGCCTGCCACCTTGCTGTCAAGTCCAATAGCAAAGCTTGGCTAAGCAGCACAAGTAGGCCTAGGCAGCGCCAGCACCCAAGGACCAAGCGAGGCAAGTGGCTCTGAAGCGCTGCGGCTGGCAACCATGTGCGTACTCACTCAGCTCTGATACAGCTTTCGGATGCGCGGTTGACTGAGTGTGAATCGTCCCTGGGAGGTACGCGGGAGGTACGCCACCGCAAGCGCTGCTGCTTGCCCTGTGATTGGAGCCTGCTTGCCCCCCTGCTGACATGAAAAGCGGTACAGCATGCGCAGCGGGCACTAGCCACCACGACATACGCAGCAATCGCCGCGTGTGATGGTGCTGGGAGGTTTGGGGCCAGAGCGCTTCTGGATTGGACACGTGGACACGCGCCAACGCGGCGCAAACAGTGGTGGGCGGCATTGATTTCATACAAAGGTTTCATGCGCCTCGTTGCTTCGAGTCAATGTGCGGCATCCACCTGACCTTCGATTCACCAATTCTGCGTCTTGTGCCTCCCGCAACATGCCTCCCGCAACAGGACCGCCGGCGCTACTAGAGGACCTGCGACGGCCGGCGCTGTGAGGGGTTTCGCTGGAGGTGAGGAGGAAGGACACACCGGTATGCACGTCGGGGCGGCGGAAAGGCGGCGGAAAGGCGGCGGATGGTCCACCCCAACCGCACGACGCAGTCGCGTCAGCGCTGCTGCTGGCAGCAGTTGCTTTGAGGGTCTGGTCCGGTCGGTAGTTCGTGTATGGCCGCGTCCCCGCACGCAGGGCGACGTGCTCAAGCCAGGAGGGACGCCGGCCATGATGAGCGATGGCGGATTGGGGGTGAGTGCAGAACACCAACGGGTGAGTCGGCAGGTTTGTCAGTGGTGCATGAACAAGAGTGATAGCGCGGAGTCCTTGACGGAGCGTTTGGAAGACGGCGCCGTGAAGGAGCGCTGTAGGCTGGCTAGGATGCGCCGGCTTGTCTTGTTGCGCCGGCTTGTCTTGTTGCGGGTTGCCTGGCGCAGGGCAGCGGTTGAGCCTTTGACGCTTTATTGCATCGTAGATAATACCAGCCATGAACGTGAAGATGGAGCAACGAAGGGTATGGCGCAGTGTTTAGAACCGCAGGGTTCGGACACCGTAGTGATGATGTTGAGTACTTGTCAGGGAAGGTGTCCTTGCCGGCAACACACGCCAAGCGCTTACGTCACGCTCTTTTGTAATATGTCATGACATGAAATGGGCCGTCATTTTGAGATGCTCATGCAAGGTATACGGGAAGAGCATGGGAAACAAATGGCAAAATGGCCAAGAGAGAGGGGGGCGACGGAAGAGCGATGTTGCCATCCCGGCGACACGCGGGCGTGCCGTCCACGTCACGGGACTTTCGGCGCGCTGCCTGCGACCTCAGTGTCTAACGAGCCGACGACCTCTATGCAACACGAGTAGTTCAAACACACAATACTTGCGCAATAAAGACGCACGTCAGCTGAGACTGAGGGTCTGTGACAAACGCTTGTTAAGTCGCTGCATCTATTGTTGCATGCCATATTGCCACTAGGTACCAAGCTTAGTCCTGTATAAAATGCGGGCGCCTGCTTTTGGCAGCTGAGAAGCTTGCACAACCCTACACAAGGAAGTGTCGCGAACCGGGGCCGATGCCCGCTGGTATACTGCTCAAATCACAACCTCTAATAAGCAGTAGAAGATGGAGTAGCGGCCGGGTGCCTGTTCCAGGAGGAAGAGCGCCATGGAGCTTGAGGTCCCAAGGCCGAAGTGTGCGCGCTGGCGCTGTTGTGTGCGCATCAGTGCCCGCATCGGCGATATCCCTGGTGTCCAGCATGCCGCTGGTGATAGGCTGGGGCTCCTCCGTCACTTCAGGTGCGTAATTTTGCGGTTGTATGCGGCCCCGCTTGCACACGGCGCCCGGCCGCACGGCCAACGCTATAGCGCCGTGGAGCACACAACGCTTGCGAATGCGCGAAAATGCATGTCATACTGCTCGGAGGGAGGGCCCAAAGCGCGCCCACGGTGACACGCCAGCGCTCGAGCCCGACCAACCCTCCGACCCCAGCGTCACACGCGCTTGCCATCGTCTTGCGGTTACCTGCACGCGCGCCGGTCCGAGCTTCCAAACCATGCAATGGAAGAGCTGTGGCTTGATACTAGGGTTGCAATGCCGTTGTGGCCCGGCCGGCCGCAGTTCCGCTGCCATCGCGAGCTTGCGCAACACCCATCCGCAACATCCCAGCTTTGGTGCACTCGTGTCAATGGTGTCTTGGACCCCGCCCCCCTCGCACAATGCAATAGGCTCCTACCACGGTGCAAGCCTGTGGTTTACCACGCTGTGCGCGCTGTCAGTGGCGCTGGGGGCGCTCAGCTACAACCTGATGGCCACGCTTTCTGAGTTCTTCAACTTCGACCGCCGCACGTCAACAGCGCAGGTGCGGGCACTGAGGGCGGCCGTGGTGGCAACGGCCTAGGGCGGAGATGAGGGGAAATCATTGGCTGAGCTGGGATGGATTTGGGGAAGAATGGGATAGGCCGCTCCCCCGCCCCGCTTGCGCCGACGGGCCCCTCGATCACTGTCCTCACTGTCCTTACTGTCCTCACTGTCCTCATGAACACACGAACGGCTTCTCAAACAACTGCCACCAAACTTTTTCCTCACCGCAGCACAAGTAACAAATAACACAAACCCTTGTACTTCCGTACAGCCGCGCACCTACCTGTACGGGGTAGACGTCACCGGCAGCCGCTTCTTCCGCATCCCCGCCGTGCTGGCGGCGGTGGAGTTTGCGGCGTCGGCCCACGCCGCGCAGCGGCGCAAGACCGGCGAGCCCTACGTTACCCACTGCATAGAGACGGCGCTCATCGTGGAGGCGTGCCTGCCCACCGCCATCAGCTCCACGGAGCACGACAGGTGCGTGCGGGGGGGGGGGGGGGGGGGGGGGGGGGGGGCGGGGGGCGGGGGGCGGCTGCACGGTTCGTGCAAGGTGTATGGAATGCGGTGGGCAAATTCTAGGGGCAACTTCTAGGGGCAAATTAGGGAAAGCGCCCGACAGTGACAGGTAGGGAGGAGTGGAAGTCAGCTCAGGCAGGTCGGTAGTCAGCCCAGGCGAAGGACGCCCTCCGGAGGTGAGTATTGCGAGGGTAGTTAGTTGGTTGCAGGTTGCGAAGCAGGTCCCGAGCGCGTCAAACAATCCCGAGCAGGAGCGCCAAACCCGCTAGACTACCGGCGCCTGAGTTGTTTTGCTAGGCACGCGCCCAGCATATTGTATTAAGCTGTGTGCTGGCTGCTTTTGTCTCCGCCCTCTGCCCCCCCCCCCCCCCCCCCCAAAAAAAAACACTCTAATGCGTGGACCCTCCCTGGAAACTGGTTGCCGCTATACCACACGCACGCCCCCCCCCTTAGGCATGTGGCCTGCATCATGGCGGCGGTGCTGCATGACGTCATCGATGACACGCCCACCGACCCCGCGGCCATGGCGGCGGCCTTCGGGCCGCGCGTGGCGGGCCTGGTGGCGCAGGTGCGTGGGTGGGGGTTAGCGTGGGTGGGGATGGGGGCGTGGGTGGGGGTGGGGGTGCGGATGCTGCATGGTTGCATGGGCCGTAGGGGTATGGGGGCGCAGCTGCAGCCGCGAGGCAGGGTGTGTCAGGAGGGGCGACGGAGGGGCAGACGACGAACCAAGCGGCAGAGCGGGGCGCGGGGTGCGGGGCAGCCGCCCTCTCGCCTGCTGCAGCGGGGGTTGTCATTCATTGTGTGTCTTGTGTCTCTTGGCTCTCCGCCGGCCGCAGGTGTCGAAGCTGAGCCAGATGAATCAGCTGTTGCGGCGCGGCAAGCGACAGGTGCGTGCGGTGGGTGGGTGGGTGGGTGGGTGGGTGGGTGGGTGGGTGGGTGGGTGGGTGGGTGGGTGGGTGGGTGGGTGGGTGGGTGGGTGGGTGGGTGGGTGGGTGGGTGGGTGGGTGGGTGGGTGGGTGGGTGGGTGGGTGCGTGCGGTGGGTGGGTGGATGCATGCGGTGGGTGGGGGGCGGAGAGGGAACAGGGATGGCAGGATATGTTATCGCACCCCCACGAACATTAGACCAAATACAAACGAAGCCGAGGCGGTGTGGATAAGTGGGGAGGGGAGGTCCGTGGGAAGCGTGCGCTGTCCTGGCCGCCTGCGTTCCTTGGGCACGGCGCTTTCTCCGCACGGCGCCCATGAGCTGTTTCCTCGCCGCTTCATCACCCCATGCCACATGTGACATGTCACCAGCTTATCAATCCCACTCCCACTCCGAGTCCCACTCCCACTGCTCTGTCTCCCCCTCCGCCTGCTCCCCCTGCTCCGCCTGCTCCGCAGGGCTGGGCGCAGTACAGCCAGGACCACCTCAAGCAGCTGCGGCGCCTCATCGTGGACCTGGCCTTCCAGGTGGGTGGGTGGGCGGGCGGGCGGGCAGGGGTGGGGGGGGCGGGCGGGAAGGGTTGGTGGGGACAGGTAGACAGGTGGACAGGTGGACAGGTGGGTGGGTGGGCGGGTGGGTGCGTGGGTGGGTGGGTGGGTGGTGTGGAGGTGTGTGGGGGTGTGAGAGCGTGGGTGTGCATGGCTGCGTGTGAGAGCGTAGATAGCCGCGTGTGGGGGCTGGGGGGTGAGGGCGGGCGTGAGTGGGTGGGTGCGTGGGTGGGTGCGTGGGTGGGTGGGTGGGTGGGTGGTGTGGAGGTGTGAGAGCGTGGGTGTGTGGGTGTGGGTGCGTGTGAGTCTGGGTGTATGGACGTGGGTGTGTGAGTGTTGGTGTGGGAGTGAGAGAGCGTGCGTGAGAGTGTGAGTACAGGTGAGCTCAAGAGCGTGGGTGCGTGGAAGCATGGGTGTGGGTGCATGGGTATGGGTGGCTATGTTGGTTGTTCGTTCCACCACCCAAATCAACAGGGGCCGGGGCTCCCGCGCTGTGTGGGGGCTGTTGGGACATGCACCTCCGGCGAGTGCCGCCTGCCTGTGTACGGCCGAGTGTACGGCCGTGTGTACGGCCGTGTGTATGGCCGTGTGTACGGCGCACGGGGCTGTCGTACGGGTTGGCGCGTTGGGATAGCAATGACATGGGGGTGGGGGGGTGAGGGGGGAGTGGCGCGGTCACCTTCAAACCTGCATCATCAGGTGTGCAGCAAGCGCCTACCCGGCTGTGCTTTCTGCTCTTCTGTACCCCGCCCTCGTCTACCACTCCCCTCCAACCATCATCGCCGCACCCTCCGCCCCCCAACGCTCTCCTCCCGCTTTCTTTTGCATTGGTCATGATTTATTGGCGGCCAGGAAACAACACTCCCCTCCGCCGCCCTCCACACACACACACACACCGCCCCCTACCACCGCCCCCTACCCCCCATTGCTTGACTCCATTTCCTTTAGCTTGGTTAGTTTGGGCTGGTAACCACAACCCCCTACCCCCCCTACCCCCCACGGACCGCCCCGCCCACAGGAGCCGCTGGTCATCCTGGTCAAGCTGGCGGACCGCCTGCACAACATGCGGACGGGTGGGTGGGCGGCTGTGTGTGTGGGTGTGTGCGGCTGTGTGTGCGGCTGTGTGTGGCTGTGTGCGGCTGTGTGTGCGGCTGTGTGGCTGTGTGGGTGTGTGTGTGGCAGTGTGGGTGTGGCTGTGGGTCTACGCCCACCCACGGTCTACCCCTTCTCTAAGTCCTAATGCGTGTGAGCCACCGCCCACGCATCCTTGCAAACGCCCACCGCCCCCGCACCCTGCCGCCCCCCCAACCCCCCGGCTCCTCCTGCTCCTCCTCTCCAGTGTACGTGCTGCCGCCCGAGAAGCAGCGCAGTGTGGCGGAGGAGACGCTGGAGGTGTGGTGCTCCATGGCTGAGAGCTTGGGCTGGGACGGGCTCAAGGTGAGGAGGGGAGGGGAGGCGAGGAGGACTGAGGGGGGCGGGGGTGGGGGTGGGGAGGTAGAGGGAGAAGGAGAAGGCGAGGGCGGCGCAGGTCAGGGGCGCAGGGTGACGCAGGAGAGGAGGAGAGAGATGCGCTGGCGTGGAGTTACCGTAGTTGCCGTAGTTGCCGTACTTACCGTACTGCGGCGGCGGCGGGCAGAAGAGGACATGTCAAGCTGAGCGGTGGCCTTACCCCGGCTTAGAGTGTCCCACCCTCGCCGCTTCCTTGGAGCCCACACCACACCACGCCGCCCTGCCCGCTCTCGCCACCACCTGCCCCCCCCCCGTTTACGCTGTCCCCACCTCGCCCTCACCTCACCTCCCCTGCCCCTGCCCCTGCCCAACGCCACCTCGCCCTCACCTCACCTGCCCCCGCCCCCCTTGACCGCCCCCCCCACACACGGCTACGTCTACCTCGTCATTAATTTAAATGCATGGAACCCCCACACACATCTCCTTCTTCGTTAATTAACATGCATGGACCCCCCCTCCCGCAGTCGGAGATGGAGGACCTGTGTTTCGCGGTGCTTCAGCCCGCCACCTACTGCACCCTGAGGGCGGAGCTGGACCGCCTGTGGTGCCTGCCCACCCTGGCCGTGGTGGAGGAGGAGCTGGCGGGGCCCGGACCCCCCGCGGGGCCGGGCGCGGCAGCAGCAGCAGCAGCAGCAGCAGCAGCAGCAGCAGCAGGCGGCGCGGGTGGCGGTGGTGGAGGCGGTGGTGGAGGCGGAGGCGGAGGCGACGGCGCCGGCCTGGGGCTGCGCATTGTCCAGGTGCGTGAATGCGTGTGAGTGCGTGCGAGTGTGTGTGTGTGTGTGTGCGTGTGCACAAGTGAGATTGTGGCCAGGCGCGGCTTTGGGAGTTGGGATGGGTGTGTCGTACAACGTGGCGGCGTGCTGGGTGCGGGCTCCATGTCGCTGCCTGGGGTCACGTCACGGCAAAAACCAATGTCACGAAAGCGCGCTGCATGCCGTGCTGCAACCGCCGTGCTGCTACTGCCGTGCTGCTACTGCCGTGCTGAAACTGCCGTGCTGCTACTGCCGCACAGCTGCCAATGGACGCCGGCGCGGGCCGCACCTACACACGCGCCGCGGGCGTGCGCGCGGCGTCGCAGCAGGCGCGGGAGCAGCAGCTGCTGGCACGACAGGCCGCTGCCGCGTCCTCCCCCTCCACCTCAGCCTCTTCCTCAGCCTCAGCCTCTTCCTCATCGTCATCATTACTGGCCTCGGCATCAGAAAAGTCGGTGTCGTCGGCGGTTGCTGGGGTCAGCGCCGAGACGGCGGAAGCCGTGATTGCCGCCGGCGCGGTGCCCTTCCCCGTCCCAGCCGCCACCTCGGCCTCCTCGGCTGCGGCGGCGGCGGCGGCGGCGGCGGCGCCCGTGGTTGCGGCTGCGACTGTGTCGCTGGGTGGCGGCTATGCTCACGCCGCCGCCGCCGCAGCCGCAGCCGCAACGGCGTCGTCTTCGACGTCGGTGTTGGTGCTGGAGGAGGAGCGGCCGCAGCCGCACGCGCCAGGGGGGCCGCACCAGCGGCAGCAGCAGCAGGAGGAGGAGGAGGATGGGGGGGGACTGGTCGGCTCTGGCTCTGTGCACGCCGCTTCTGGCAGCAGCGCCGGCGCCGAGGAGGGCTTCCGTGGCGCCGCCAGCGGCAGTAGCAGCGACTTCAGCGACGGCAGTAGCGGCAGCGGCAGTAGCAGCGCCATGTCCTTCCTGGGCGAGGGCTTCTCAGGCAGCATGGACGTGGAGCCCGCCTCCCTGGCGGCGGGCAGCCTGGGCGACTTTGGCAGTAGCAGCAGCAGTAGCAGCAGCAGCAGCATGGGGCGAGGGCGCGGCAGCAGTAGCAGCTCCGCGGGCCTCAGCAGCGGCCTCAGCAGCTGGAGCATCGACGGGCCTGCCTTCGCGGGGGGCGGCGGCGAGGTCGGCGGCGGCGGCAGTAGCACCTTCGGCACGCTCGAGTCGGTCGATGGGCCGCTCCTGTTGGATGACATCGTGCTCCCGCCGGGGCTGGCTGTAGCAGCCGCCGCGGCAGCAGCAGCCGCGGCAGCGTCCTCCTCCTCCTCCCCCTCGTCGTCGTCGTCGGCGGCGGCGGCTTCGTCGAGCGACGGGGCCGGCGCGCGGGCGGCAAGCGGGGCGGGCGGCGGCTCCGCGCCGCAGCGGGAGGGCGGCGGGCTCGGTGGCGGCGGCGGCGGCGGCCCCATCCGCATCCCGGTCGCGGGGACGCTACCCGGCCTGTTGCCTGTTGGGGGCAGCGGGGCAGGCCCGGTGCCGGGCGGGGCATTGCCGCCAGCTGTAGCAACACCGGCGCCCGCGTCAAACCCCACCGGGACACCACCCAGCCCCGGGCCGCTGCAGCCGCTACAGCCGCTGCTACAGCCCCTGCTCACAACCCTGGGCGCCGCCGCCGCCGCCTCCTCGTCCTCCGCTGCCTCTGCCGCGCTGGCCACACCGGCCGCCGCGGCCGCGGCCGCCGCCGCCGCCGCCGCCGCCGCCGCGGCCGCGGCCGCCTCTGCCGCCGCCGCCTCCTCCTCCACGCTGCCGGGCGGGCTGAGCGAGGGCGCGGTGAGCGACAGCCCGCCGGCGCCCAGCCGGCCGCTGGCGCCGCTGAGCCCGCAGCAGCAGCGGCTGGCGCTGGTGCTGTCCACGGTGGTGCCCTTCGAGGCGGTCAGCTTCAAGAACCTGCGCGGCCTGGCCAGCAGCACACGGTGAGGGGGAGGAGGGGCCAGGGGGCGCCGGGCTCTTTTGGAAAAGCATAAGGGAAAGGTCGCCCTAGTACCGTGATGCTCACGCAATTGTTTTTATTCACTGCTTGCTCATCCCCCCACCCACCACACGGTACGGTATCATCGGTTCGCACCTAACCTCGCCTGCTGTCTACCTGCTCCACTTCGCTACATGTCCTTGCAAAACACACACACACACACACACACACACACACACACACAGCCGCGGGCTGGACGTGCTGGACGAGTGCGCGGCGCTGTTGTACAACGAGATCCAGATCCGCAGCCAGACCGGCGGCCTGGACATCAACATCCAGGTGTGCGTGTGGGGAGGGGGGGTGTGCGTGTTGGGTGTGGGGATGCGGGGTTGTGGGGCGGGGGTAGGGATGGGGATGTGGTGGCAGTCCGTGTTGTGCGGGGCTGGGTACGTGTCTGTTGTCCGGTGCACTCCGATGACGTGCGTCTCGGCTACGAACTCCCAATCGCCTGCAATGCCATCCGCGTACTTGCTCGCCGCGCCACGCTCGCTCGCTCGCCACAACACAACACACCACGCCACACCACACCACCGCTGTCTCGCTGTGTCGCCGTCTGTCTGTCGGTCCGTCTGTCAGGGCCGGCTCAAGTCGCTCAACAGCGTGTACCGCAAGATGGTGCGCAAGAACTGCGCCGTGGCGCAGGTGAGGGGGGGAGGGGGGAGTGTGTGGCGGGGTGGCTCGGGGTGGCTCGGGGCTGGCGGCAGCTGGCGGCAGGAAGGCGGCAGGAAGGCGCTGGAAAGGTGGGGGGTGGGGCGGGGTGCTGGGGTTACAAACGGCTGCAGGGGCTTACTACATCCAAACGTACGGCACCCAAAACGTGTGCGACGCCCCCTGGGACACCCGGCACTGGGTCCCATCCCAACGACGCGGTGGCGGGCCGAGCATGCTGCACTGCTGCTTGGCTGTGTGCGGCTGTGTGCGGCTGCGCGTGCTGCGCTGTGTGGCTGTGTGACACATGGCATTTCACGTTATTATTTCATGTTATGTTGTACTTTTCAGGTGTACGACTCGCGGGCGCTGCGGGTCATTGTGGACGACGACGACGGCAACAGCCTGCAGGTACGGCGGCGGGGGTGCGGCGGGGGTTGCGGGGGTTAGGCAGGGGGTGCGGGAGTTAGGCAGGGGGTGCGGGGGTTAGGCAGGGGGAGGGGGTCTGGACTGGGGGCGGAAAGCCAGCACTTCGTTCAGGACTCCAGGAGTGGCAGCTGCTGCCGTGTGTGGAGGGTGTGGCTAACAACATGCGCATTGTGCTCCCCGCTGGGCATGTAGTAGGAGAAAGAGAAATAACCATCCCGCCCTCCTTTGAATAATCGCCGAAACCAACCGACTGCTCGCCCCTACCTAAACGGCCCGGGCCCCTGCCCCCGCCCGCCTGCCCCAACCGCCCCAACCGTCCCAACCGCCCCAACCTTACCACCCCGAATCCCGCCACTCACCCCTTCCTCCTCCCCCTCACCCCCCACCGCCTCACGCCCCCCACCCCGTCACCCCCACCCCCGCTCGCCTCCTCGCTCTTATGCATTGGGTTTGGTTTAGCTGGGTCTGGTACGGTAACCACAACCCCCTCTTCCCCCCCCTCACCCCTACACCCACCCCCATCGTCTGTCTGCATCTCCTCCGTCATTATTTTAACATGCATGAAACCATATTAGGCCACGCTCACCTCATCGCTCTTATGCATTGGTTTGGTTTAGTTTGGGCTGGTAACCACAACCCCCCCTCCACATCCACCCCCCCTGCAGGAGGCGGTGGAGGCCTGCTACCGGCTGGTGAGCGCGGTGCACTCCATATGGAAGCCCATCAAGCGCGAGTTCGACGACTACATCGCCAACCCCAAGCCCTCCGGCTACCAGGCCCTGCACACGGGTGAGACGTATCGGGGGCGGGGTGGGGGTGGGGGGGTAGTTCATTCCAGAAACCAAAAGTGAAAGACATATGGGGGGGGGCGTAGAGGGCGGGAGAGGGGGAAGGGGGAGAGAGGAGAGGGGGTTGCTGGTGAACAGCCCCGGTGAGAAGCAAAGCCGCGAAGAACATGATGGTGCTGCAACTGGGAAACGCAGCCGCCGAGAGAGGGGGTAAGAGGGGCTTGGGTCTGGGGGCGCGTTTGGGGCCGTTGGTTTCTAAGCATAATAGGTCTCGGACCCCCTCTGCCGCCTGATTCATATGCGCGCACCCCAAGCCCCAAGCCCCCAGCCCCTCTCTCGTCCCCTCTCTCTCTCTCACACACACCACGCCCACCCCCCGACCGCCCGCACACACACACACACGGTCTTTGATTTGCTTGTTATCTCCTTGTGATCTCTAACACACGCAGCGGTGCGCGGCCCGGGCGGCATCCCCATGGAGGTCCAGATCAAGACCGCCTCCATGCACGAGCTGGCAGAGTACGGCGCGGCGGCGCACTGGGTGTACAAGGAGTACACGCCGCTGCTGCAGGTACGGTACGGTACAGTGGTGGTACGGTTGTGGTACGGTTGTACGGGAGGGAGGGCGGGCCGAGGGCGGGGGGCCGGCGGGTACGGCACCGGGGGGTTGCGGCACCGGGAGGTACGGCCATAGTGGCGGGGTGGGTGGGTGGATGGATGGATGGGTGGGGGGGCGGTGGATGGATGGATGGGTGCTTTGTGAGTGTATGGATTGCGGGTCGGTGGGTGCGGCATATTGCGGTGGCGGTGGCGGCGGTGGTGGTGGCGGTGGCGGTGGCGGTGGCGGGGTCGGGGTCGGGGTGGGGGGTTTGTGGTTACCAGCCCAAACTAAACCAAACCCAATGCATAAGAGAGGGGGGGGTCGGGGCAGGGAGACCAGGGATGTGCGGGAGCTGCGCGGGCGGGGCCGGGGGTCCATTGGGTGGGAGGGAGGCAGGCAGCGGGTCACGTGGGCAGCGGATGCCCACGTGGAGGGAGGGACGCTGTGCGGACACGTGCGCAGTGCAGAGCGACCGTGGCGAAACCCGATGCCTCCAGATCACCACACGGTGGACTATTGCCTGCCGGCCTGCCTGAACCCCTCCCTCAAACCCTTGCCACGGCCTGGTCATCGGTATGCCAACGTGTGTTGCAACGTCTGTTCTACGTCTACCTCGTCATTACCTTCAATGCATGGCACCCTCAAACTCTTGCCACGGCCATGCCCGCCTGCCCGCCCGCCCGCCTACCTGCTTGCCTACCTGCCTACCTGCCTACCTGCCTACCTGCCTACCTACCCGCCTGCCTACCTGCCTACCTGCCTACCTGCCTACCTGCCTACCTACCCGCCTGCCTACCTGCCTACCTGCCTACCTGCCTACCTGCCTACCTGCCTACCTACCCGCCTGCCTACCTGCCTACCCGCCCGCCCGCCTGCCTGCGTGCAGAGCCCGGGCCGCAGCCGGCGCGGCTCGGCCGCTGCGGACCGCCTGCCGCCGGGCTTCGTGGGTCAGCCGCTGCTCAAGATCAGCAAGGACAAGCTGAGGTGGGGAGGGTTGTGGTTGGGTGGGGTGGGTGGGAGGGGTGGGAGGGATGGGTGGGTGGGTGGGTGGGTGGGTGGGTGGGTTGCAACATGGTTACATGATGGGCCTGGATTGGACCGTGCTGGGTGCCCGCTGGGGGGGGGCGTCCGCAGTGCACATGGCCGACCTCCAGTCATGGGGTGTGCGGTCACGACCTAACAACGACGAACAGCACTCATACACTGCACCCTAAGAATAACGGCTGGGACTAACAAAACAACTCACAGCGTTCGGGTTTTGCTCAATGGCCTTAAACCAAATCCAAGACACCGCGCGCGCTTATACGGTGCTCTCAACCTCACACACTCTCACACGCTCTCACACACTCTCACACGCTCTCACACGCTGTCACACGCTCTCGCACCATAGGTACGGCGTGGTGGTGAGCCGCGAGGACGAGGCGGGGCAGCGGCTGGTGGCGGCGGTCAAGAGCGGCGCCACCGTGCGGCCCTTCCCCACGCGCGTTTCGGACTACGGCTTCTACGCCGCGCTGCTGTCCTACACGCAGGAGCGCGGCTGGCAGGTGCGGCGGTTGGCGGTTGGCGGTTGAAGGGGGCGGTTGGAGGGGGTGGTTGAAGGAGGCGGTTGAGGGGGCGGTTGAAGGGGCGGTTGAAGGGGGCGGCTGGAGGGGGCAGTTGGTGGCCAATGGGCGCGGTTGGGTGGGCAGCGGGCGCGGGGGCGACACGCTCCTGTGCGGCTGTTGCAGTTTGGTGCTCTTGAGGCCTTCCGGGTGCCTGCGGCCGCACGTGCTGAGCGTCGTGACCTCATGCGTGTGTTGCGGTGTGTGTTGCCTCGGCGGTGAACCTTCATGCCGCCTTCATGGGCCATCGTTCCCGCCACCTCATGGACATTCACCCCTCGCCTCCGGACTCCGAGGAGTTGGTGGGGCTGAGCCTGGACCTCAAGCCCCGTGTGTAGCATTCATTTCATGCTCCCATGCTCCCGCCCTCCTTGACCTCTCTGACCTCCCTGCGCCACCCGTACCCCCCCACCCACCCCCACCGCCACCCCCATCTCATGCTCAGGTGCCGGGCCACGGCGACCTGCAGCTGCGGCTGGAGGAGTACGTCAAGTGCGACGACGGCCGGTGAGGGCTGGCTGGGGGGGGGAAGGAGTGGGTGGGTGGGTGGGTGGGTGGGTGGGTGGGTGGGTGGGTGGGTGGGTGGGTGGGTGGGTGGGTGGGTGGGTGGGGAAGGCAGGCATGGGGGGGAGGCAGTTGTGGGGGAGGCGGAATCAGCTCAGCCCGCTCCCACCTGCGCGGCTAACCAACCACCCCGCGCCGGCCCCGCACACTCCCCACCCACCTCCCTCCCCCACCTCGCTCCCCCACCTCGCTCCCCCACCTCGCTCCCAGCTACCACCGCCGCGACCACATGGGCTACCTCATCCCCGCGGAGACCATCACGCTGCTGGAGGGCTTTGAGGAGGACGCCGCCGCCGCCGCCGAGGCCGCCGCCCGCGCTGAGCGCGCCGGCGCCGCCGCCGCCGCCGCCAGCGCCGCCGCGAGCTTGATGGCGTCCATCGACGGCCTGGCCAGCGGCGGCGGCGGCGGCGGCGGCGGCGGCGGCGGCGGCGGCGGCGGCAGCATGAGCGACGGCGGCAGCGGCAGCGACTCCCTGGCAGCCCCCTCGCTGTCAGCAGCAGCCGCGGTGGCTGCTGGCGCCGCCTCTGACGCCGAGTCGTCGTCGGCGGCGGCGGCGGCGCAGGGCATGCCGGCGGTGGCTGGGGCATCCGGATCCGCATCCGGATCCGGATCCGGGTCCGGCGGCGACTCGGAGGCTGGGTCGCGGCGGTTCCGGGAGCAGATGCGCGCCACGTTCGCCAAGACGCAGCAGCTGCGCAGCATGATTGCCTGGGGCGAGGGCGCCATCGGTGGGTGGGGTTGGGTGTTTTGGGGGGGGGGGTTAGCCATCCATAGGATGGTGTTTATGAATGGTTGTGAAGTGCCGATGGGGGGGATGGGGGGGATTGTAAATACCAGTCCATTCCCAACCAAAACCCAAAGGGGGAAAGGGGTAGGGGAGACATCAACGGTAGTCGTTTTTGGATGTGGGGCAGGGTTGTGGGTGCTCGGGGCGGGGGGTTTATGTAAATCATGGCTGTGTCTGTGTGCGTGCAAAGGGGGCAGGGTACGTGCATGTTGCTCGTCTGGTTTGTGCATGGCGTGTGAGTGTTCCCACTTCTTTCTCATTCCCATTCTCCCGCGTGTGTGTGTGTGTGTGTGTGTGTGTGTGTGTGTGTGTGTGTGTGTTTGTGTGTGTGTGTGTGTGTGTGTGTGTGTGTGTGTGTGTGTGTGTGTGTGCCTGTGCCCGCAGGCAAGTACGCGGCTCAGAAGGAGGACTACAGCAGTGACGAGGTGCGCGAGCTTGGGGGGCCTTGGGGCCTTGGGGGAGGGGGGGTTGTGGTTACCAGCCCAAACTTAAACCAAGCTAAAGGAGGGGGGCTTGGGGGGCCTTGGGGGGAGGGGGCGCCATGCATGTTTAACTAATGACGGGGGGGGGCTTGGGATGAGGGGGGGCCTTGGGGGGCCTTGGGGGCTTGGGGGGAGGGGGAGGGGGCGATGGCGGGGGCCAGGGACGTGGGCCGGGGATGGACAGGGAGATGGAGAGGGGAGGGGCTGGCAGATCTCAATTGGAAGGTGGAGTGATGATGGAGGGCTTGAGTGCCCCGCCGCTTCCCCCGACCGCCCGCCGTACGCCCCGCCCTGCGCTGTGCTACGCTTCGCCCGGTCCCGTCACCTGCGCTTGCTGCCTGCGTCTCCCAACAAAACCTCACGATGCCACTCTGCGATTCTGCTGCTACTGCTGCTGCTACTGCCGGTGTTGTGACTGCCGGTGTTGCTACTGCTACTGCTGCTGCCGCCGCCCGCAGGTGTCTGTGCTCATCTGGCCGGGCGGCAACATCGAGTACGTGGCCCGCGGCACCACCGCCGGCGACATCGCGGCGGAGAAGGGGCTGGGCGAGATGGCGGGGCGGGGCTACCCTGCTGGCGAGGTAGGCGGATGAGAGAAAGAGAATGAGGAAGAGAAAGAGGAAGAGAAAGAGGAAGAGAAAGAGAGGGGGAGGAGGAGCAGCAGGGGGGCGTTGCGCGGCTGTGCGATGGGTGTTGGGCAGGGGGTTGTGAATAACCCCATGCCCATTCGTTATCAAAAACTAAACTAGCAAGACGGCACAGGCAAAAGGGGGTTTGGGGGAAAAGGGGGCTGCAGCAGTCATGGGCTGTGTTGTTGCTTGCTCCTGTATCACCACCCCACGCCTCCTGCAGCCCCAATCACGCCCGCCACTAATAGCCCCTTGTTGGCAGCGCCTGCACCACACGTGCCCACCACTCACACCTGCTCCCCTCGCCGCCAATGCGGCAGCCCCGCCTCTCCCGCGCCACACGTCACTGCCGCGTTCCCCACACCCACACCGCACGTCGCCACCGCCTTCTCCCCCCCCCCCCATGGTAACCACAACCCCCCCTCATGCATGGCACCCCCCACGTCACGACTGCCTCCCCACCTCCCGCCCCCGGTGGACGTCGGCACATTCACCTTCTTACTGACCCACATCATTCGCATGGATGGCTACCCCCTCCCCTTCCTACTAACGCATAATGCGTCTAACCCCTCCCACCCCGCCCGCCCACCCACCCACACTCACCCCGCCGACCCAGGTGGGCTACGACGGCTACCGTGTCAACCTGCTCATCAACGTCAACAACCGCCTGGTGCCGGAGGACACGGTGGGGCAGGGAGGAGGAGCGGGGGGAGAAAAGAGGGGATGGGGAGGTAGGAGAGGGAAACAAAGGGAGGAGGAAACAAGTGAAGAACTCAAGGGGGTTGATGGGGAGGGGGGGGGCAAGGATGCGCGTTTGGGGTGTGGCAGGGCAGGCGCGCGGGCTTGGCCCGTGTGACTGCGTGTGCAACCGCCGGGCTACACGGTGAGAGAAGGCAGGGACAGCAGGGGCATTTTGGGACCCACCCCAGCTGGGCCTCGGGACAGCGCTGCCCTCTCCCCCCCGGAAGCTTCGGTCGCTTGCGCCCTTGGCGTTGTAGCTTTATCTTACATTCACTGGTGTATTCGTTCCTTGGTTGCAGGTGTTGAATGACGGCGACCTTGTGATCCTGTCACGGGAAAAGGTGGTCATTTGATTGAGTGAAGTGAAACAGGCCGCGGCGAGCGCCCGGCAGCGGCAGGGGACGGCCGTGGCCTCGACTGGGGGGGGGGGGTTGGGGGTAGCCATCCATAGGATGGTGTTTATCAAATGGTTGTGAAGTGCCCGGGGGGGTCTGCCAACAGCGGCCCTGTTGACAGCCACAGGCCACAGGCAGGGGAACTGCGGCCGCCGGGAGGGAGCGTGTACAAAAACAGTTGCTTGCATCGCAGCGGTTGCGTTTGCTGAGCGTCCGTGCGAACGTCCGTCGAGTGTACAGTATGTTCTGATTCGCATCGCGCGAGGTGTTGTTGTGAGTTGTACATGTATAAGTGTTGCGGCCGCGATGTGTGTTTGCGCCTGTGTGCTACGAGACGTTATGAAGTCGAGGCGCAGAGGAGCGGCGCCGCTCGAAGGCGGGACTGCTGGTGCTGGAGAGGATGACGAGGAGGGGAGAGAGAGGCATTGGCTGCTGTGAAGCATGCAGAACATCGTTATTTGGGATCCTGGAAGGAGTTGTACATTTGGAAAGCGCGTCCGGTGCGAGCGGAGGGCATGCCCCCCCCAAGTAAATGGGCTGAGGGCGGGGTGGTGCTGCATGCGTGTGCTTGCACGCCCGCGCACAGCGAGAAGGCGCGAGGGAACCCAGAGTCGCGGGCTGAGCTAGAGTGCTAGACCGAGAGCTCCCTTGTAATACCGGTACACATAGTGCTGCCGCGGACAGGGCGTTGACAGATCCAGGCGCCACACGCCGGGCGTGCCAATCCCCGTGACCCCGGCCCTTCCCTTTCGTCCAGTTTTGGAGCGTGTGATGGGGTCTGCTTTGCTCTGCTCCTTGCGCACGCTTGCGACAGACGCAGGGGTTACCGACATGCATTAGAGTGTGAATGTGAAATGCGAAAGCGAGGCAGTCGGGACGAGGATGTCGCATCTCACACGTGACGGTACATGGCTGCCGTGGCAGTGACTCCACCGCGCTCTGGGGGGGGGCGGCCGATCCGCCAATAAACCGCGCTTGCCGACACCGTGCTAACACCCTGCAGAGCCCCGGTCTTGCTGCACGCCGCTCGCATTTAACTTGACCCTCTAGGTCTAGTGTTCATCCGTGGACGCTGGACGCCTGCCTGCAGGTGCGACGCTTCCATCTGTCTCGCGCTGCGTGGCGTCGCAGTGTGTGTGGTGGCATCGCCTGGCCGGGCACCCGGGGCGTGAGGAATGCGCAACAGCAGAACGCTCCAGCAACATCGGCCAGCTACCTCAGTCGGTACAGTCTCAGCGCGCACTTTTGCCTTTGACCCGACTGCTTATGATTTGCGGGTATTGCGGGGGGTTGGGATATTCAGACACTTCTGGGACGCCGCAAAACCTGTTCCCTTGCTTGCATCACAGACCTTACAGAGCCCCGGTCCCACAACAGCCCAGCCCAGGCCTATCGCGTTCACAGAGCACGCCTCTGCCGATCGTCAACAACCGCCCCCCCCCAGTTTGAATTTGGTTTAGGATGGGCTGGTATTTACACCCCCCCCACACACTCCATTATTATAGATTGCAACACCGTCCATGGATGGCTAAATCCCCAACCTGCAACCACTACAAGCGCTTGTCTTATGATTGAACAGCTCCTGTGACTCGGCCCATGACTGCCCTAGTGTCATAGCTCCTTGACCTTCTCACAGCCAACAGAGCCCGCGCCATTCCCACCTGGCCTCCCGCAACGCCTATCACTCCTCCGCCATTCTGCTTGTATGTTACACCGCCACCGCCACCTCAGCGGGGCCTCACATCACCACACAGGCTCCCTTCATCCGCGCAGCAGCAGCCGTTACAACGTGCCGCCCGCTGCTGCCGCTGCCGCTGCCGCCAGCTGCTGCTGCTACCGCCGCAGCCCGCGGCGCAGGCGCAGGCGCAGGCGCAGGCACAGGCGCGCCCGGCGCCTCCTCCCATCCATTGGGACCCAGCCGCACCAGCCGCAGCTCCTTGAAAAGCAGCCCGCCCTTCCAGCCACTCTCAAAGTTCCACAGCCGCACGCCCACGTCGTAGATGGCGCCGGCCGGCACCTCGAACTCGCCCGCGGGCTGGGGAGTGCGGTAGATGGTGGAGGGCGGGGGACACGTGCAGGAGTGGGAGCCGGGAGGGGCGGGGTAAGGGGCGCGCTGGACTGATGCTGTACGCATGCGGACATGAGCACGAGGTCCCTGGACATGAGCACGATTTGCCGTATAGCAGGCCGCCATCATGCAAGACAAGCCCACTGATCAGCATGCAGGCACTTGAGGTGTTGCCGCGCATGCACACGCCCCCTACTCCCCTGCCGCCAGCCCCGCTGCACACACACACACACACAGCCCTCATAGCATAGCGTCAGTCAGTTGGTCAGTCGGTCAGTCGGTCAGTCGGTCAGCCAGCACAGTGCAGGACTCAGCCGTCATTTTGCCTCCTCCTCACCACATCTCGCCAGGCGCCGGGCGTCACTGCCAGCCGCACGTCCCTGAGCGTGCTCAGCTCGGAGCCCACCGCCGGCCCCGCAGGCCCCTGCTCCAGCTGCTGCTGCACCGGCAACATGCCCGCCACGCCCTCCACCCCCTCCCCCTCTGCAGCCTCTGCGCCGTCCGGGGGGCCCGGCTCAGTGCCGCCGCCGCTGCGGAAGACGTCCAGGGGCCGGTGCGGCCGCTTGGCGCTCAGCATGATGGTGAAGTTCACCTGAGCGAGCGGTTGGTTGATTGGTTGGTTGGGTGGGTGGGGTGGAGGCCGGACACAATGCAAAATCCACCCAGTGCCTGTGAGTGAACATACGTGTGCGTGTGCCACAGGCAGAGCAGGCTACGGCAAGGCGCCGACGTGGAGGTGGAGCAGCACGGCTCATTGGCTAGGGACTTGCCCAACCGATGCCCAACTGCCGCCCAACTGCCGCCCAACTGCCGCTATCTCCTTCCTGCCCCTTTCCCAATCGCCGGAATCACCAGCAAGCAGGCAGGCACAGCAGCAACCTCTGCACCTGTCCTTTCCTGTCCTGTCCTGTCCTGTCCTGTCCTGTCCTGTCCTGTCCTGTCCGGCCTACCTGATCGTGACTTCGGCCATGCCTGCCCCACCCAGACCCCTGGCGCCAAGACCTGCTGTGCCAAGTCCTGCTGACCTGCCTGTCTACAAACCTTTTCTTTCAACCTAAATGCATGGAACCCCTGGCGCCCCCAACCACCAACACTCTTCACGCCACGCCACGGCACGCCACGCCACACCACGCCACGCCACGCTGCATGCTCAGTCACCCACCGTCTGCACGGCCGGCGCGTAGCCAGCACCGCTGCTGGCGCGAAGCGACCACAAGGCCCGGTAGCGGCCGGGGCCCAGGCCTGGTACGCATGGACACGGCGGGGCAGCAGGGGGAGGAAATCACAGTTGTGGTGACAGGTACAGAGAATCACCCACACGCCACGGCACACACCATGCCCACACGCCCACACACACGCCACGCACCCAGGAAGCTGCCATCCAGCTGCAGCCAGCACACATGCCGCAGCCGCACCACCATCCGCCCAGCAGCATGAGCAGCAGCAGCCCCCGCAGCGGCGCCAAAACCGGTCATGGCCAGGGGCCCCCGGGGCCCCAGGGGCTCGGCCGGGTCAGGCACGCGGTCCAGGTACTCGCCATTCAACCACACCACATCAACTGGGGGGGCGGGGGGTAGGGGGGGGGGAGTTAGTGGAGGTAGTTTATTCCAGAAACCAGAGCGGGGGGTTACACGCATTAGAGTTAGAAGGAGAAGGCATAGCCAGGTACACAGGCACAGTAGTCGTGCCGTTACCAATGGGGCGCGGGGGTGAGGGGTTGAGGTGAGGGCCGCGGCATCGGACTTTGGATAGGGGCGTTGAGTTTGTTGCTGAATGCGAAAGCGTGTGGGACAGAAGGCGTGCGCGCACACGCGGGTGTGTGTGTGTGTGTGCCGGCGATGCATGCCGGTCAAGCCCCAAAGCAAGCAGCGCTGGAATCCACTCAGGTACATAGCGCCCACCGTCCCGGGCCGCCTGCAGCCGGGTCTTGCCGCGCTGGAAGTAGCGCAGGCGCGGGTCCAGGCCGCCGCCTGGTGGGTGGACAGGAGTCGAGTTGGAGTGGGTGGAATGAAAGGTAGCTTGCTGTTGCGTGAATCTATCTCTGCCTATTTATATCTTCAAACGCTTGTGCGTTCGGTAGAACGTCTTATACCCGTCAACACACAGTCATCTCGCTGGGAGCATACAGTATCCCAGCCCCGCGCCACCCCCTGCACCCGTCACAGCCCCACACGGCCGCAGCAGCACCCGCCTCGCGTGGCCACCACGCACGGACTCACCCGGCAGCGGGCGCAGCAGCCTCCGCGCCGCCACCACCTCCTCCCGCACATACAGCCCCGCCCAGCTGCTGCCGGCAGGGCCGGTGCAGCGCCGCCAGTGGGACTGTTGTGACGGGCGAAGGACGCAGACAGGACGCGGAGGGCGTGTGGCGACTGAAAAGGCGGTGCGTGCATGGACCCGTGATGCGGCCACACGCGAGAGAGCGTACAGCCTGCATACCCTCACTCGCACCCGCCGGCACGGTCTGAGCTGCCCCCCCCCCTGCGCGCTCTCTCTGACACCACCAGTTGCACGTGTCCAGCATCAGCTCTCACAACGGCCAACGCCACCCATGGTCGATTCGGCTTCTGGTGTGAGCTACAACGCCATCCCTCCACCACCATGCCTCACCCCCACGGCTGCCATCACCTCCCAACCCCAACCCGATACCGCCCCCTCCCCCCAAAAAAACACCGACCTGGGCGTGCAGGTCCGACTTGACGTGGCCCAGCGTGTTGAACGCCACCGCGCCCGGCGTCGCCCTAGCCCGCGCCGCCAGCTCCTCCAGCGTCGAGCAGCTGCGGTGTGCGTTGGAACACACGAGGTAAGGGAGACGCAGACCGTGTATGCTGCGGTGTGTGTGTGTGTGTGTTAGGAAAGCACAAGGAGATGGTGTGTGTGTGTGTGTGTGTCTCCCCACTCCGCCCCCCCCACACACACACATACACACGCACACGTCACGGAAGCTGTCGCCGCCGCGGGGCGAGCGGATGTCGTTGCCGGGCGAGTCCAGCAGCGGGTAGAACAGCCAGCCGGGGAAGTCGGGCGGCCGAGCTGCACAGGCGCAGAAGGTATCCATGGAAGGGAAGGCATCTATTATCGTAACTGCTGTCGGCGTGCGTGCCCGGGGTAAGAACTAGGGTTAGAAGACATGGCGGAGACCCAATTGTGACAATGGCCGCAGCGCCATCTCCCGATTCAAATCCCAACAGCTAGAGCAACACAAAACCGAGCAGTGAACCCAGCAGCAGGCAAAGCGAGCCCCGCGGATGTACCATACCGGTAGTCGCGACTCAACGTCGCACGTCCCCTGCTCACTCTGGGGAGGCGGCGCATCCGCCGGCAGCGCTGCCGGCGCGGTGGGCGCTCCTCCTCCTCCGCCGCGGCCGCGGCCGCTGCTGCTGTGCTCCTCCGCCTGCGCCCGCAGCCGTGCCAGCTCCGCGTCCCGCACCCACAGGCCTGTGGCGGTGACAGCAGCGGTGGCGGTGGCGCGTGGCAGCTGTGCCGTACGTATGTGGGTAGGTACTGCAGCGCGGTGAACTGGAGCCGCGAGCCCCCAGCCCACGCCAACCCCCGTGGCAAACCCTACGCCCGCGCCAAACCCCCAGCCCGCCCTGAACCCCCAGCTCCCCCCCTCCCGACGCGAACCCCCAGCCCACGCCACGCCGTCCCACACTCACCCGCCCCCGGCTCGTAGGTCCACCTGCTCCAGCTCCAGATGGGAATGACCAGGCGCTTCACCCAGCCTGTCCCGGAGCGGAGCGGCACTTTAAAGCCACATCAATCCCGGAGCGGGGCGGCACTTCAAAGCCATATCAATCCCGGAGCGGGGCGGCGCTTCAAAGCCACATCAATCAAACGTTGAACATTCAAACGGCATGGTCAAGGGACGGCCCAATGTACGGCAGACCTGCACGCGCTCACGACCCAACAGGCTATCAGCTCGCGAGCGCGCGTGCTCGCTCACCGCCGGTGTTGAACGCCACGCCACCGCGCGCGTCCGCCAGCCGTGCCAGCGCGGCGGGGGAGCGGTCGGCGCCGGCGTCCTCGGGTGAGGCGCAGTCGTTCTCCGGCGAGTCCAGCCCAGGGAAGAAGCTCCAGCCGGGCAGCGCCGATGCCGGTTGCGCGGGGGCTGCAGGCGCAGGGCATGCTACCGTTAGTCAAGGCGTGTTGCGTGGGCATCGCCATCTCCTGCGGCTCTCCCCCGCTGTCCCCACCCCGGGTCGCTGTGGTGTCTGGAATGAAGGGGTCTGTGCACCCAGTGCGGGTCTAGGGGTGTTGCGCGGCTGCTTCAGCGTTCGGTGGTGATGTCCTCCCCCATCCGCAATAGCCACGTTACAGTCCGTGCTTACGAGGTGTCTGCTCGATGCCGAACCGGGCCGCGTTGATGCGAGACCAGACGAACTCGTCGGAAACGATGCTGTGCCAAAACTTGTTCACCGCACCCAGGCGCATCAGCGAAGTGCCATCGAACATATATTGAACGCAAATTTGCTCCGCGACCTCTTTTAGAGGCCGTGCGAAGGGCGACTCCGATGGCTCCTCCATTCTTTGCAGCGTGGCTTCTTTTTATGCCACCGATGTTCGCTATGAAAAATAAAAAGAGCTCCCTGGCCTAGTTATGCCCAAGTCCTGATACATCATGCCCCCATGACTTTCCTCGACCCTTCCAGCGTGTACAGCGAGGTATCAGTATGCCGCCATCTGCCTAGCTTGCCCTGGATGCCCTGAGTAAGTGACCCCCGGACTGTGAACGACCACTGACGTAGCCACGCGGTGAGGAATGTGCCACCGTGTCTCAGCCCACGCACCAGCAACCTACACGCTTCAAGGGTCTTAAGCTTAGCACACCATCCCGTGGACCGATGCCCTGCGATAGATACGGTGTTTATAAACACCAAAGGCCAACGCACAGTGCCCGCCACACGCCGCAGCATTGAATCTCTCGGCAAGGGGTAAGGCCGTCCACCTGCCTGCCAAGGGCGCGGCCAAACGACGTCTTGCCCACCTGGTCACGCGTACTCTTGGTCTTGCCCGCACCCCTACGCTAATGCATCCATTCAGTGGATTGAAGACAATACGTTGCAGGCGTTCATGAAACCTACCATCAGCTGGCTGATGGAAGTCCGAGGCAGTACGACAATCCACTATCGGTATGGCAAGGGAGCGCATACGAGCCCCCAAAACAGGGAGCCACACGCCAGTCCACCGCACACCGAGTCCCAGCGCCTCAGACGCATCAGTCTTGTGCCGCGCAAGATGATTCGCGGCTGCGATAATGAAGGCGCGCCACTGCCGGGCGAGCACGGCGCTGCTCCCTGGCCACCACGGCCGCATTGGACACTGCCCTCCTGCTTCCCGCTTCCCTGCACGCCGGTGCACCCACACAGCAGTCAGCACTCACGCATCCAGCAACATCATTTCGAGCATGAGGCTCAGGCGTGAGCAGAACACCACATGCACGAGTCGAAGCGAGGGCGAGAGCAACGCGGAGGCAGCACCCGCAAGCATCCTAGCAAGGTAGCGGGCAGGATCCTGCGCGCCGCCCGCCACGGTTCTCAACGAAAGCGCGGCTGACGACTGCTGCGAATACGTATTGGAGCCTGCACTCGGCATGCGCCGTTCAAGCGGCGCGAATCCAACCCTCCGGCCTCTGGGCGCTTCCTTCATCGTGCGGGGCTGCGGCAGTGGGGCGCTGGGGGTCTCCACTCGACAACGATGCCGCCAGTCAAGCATTTGGATATCATTTATTCGTGTCACCAGGTGGTTAGGTCCGGGGTTCGTCTGTGCAAGCGACGCAGAATTCAACAATGATGCTTTGAGGTTTGTGTTCCGCAGTCCGCAAGGTTTTCGGTATGCTAAATGTTACGCGAAATACAATATAAAGTTTGATGTATAGCCAAAGAGACCTTCTAACTCGCGATGAGCCCAAAAATTGCCCCATGCAGGCGTCGGCGCGGGACTTGGGTCGCGAGCGCACCTGCCTCTTTCCTTTCCGGCAGTCTCACTAAGACAGCGCAAAGATGGGTTACGTTAAGGTCGTCAAGACCTCGGCCTACTTCAGCCGCTTCCAGGTCAAGTACCGCCGGAGGCGCGAGGGCAAGACCGACTACCGCGCTCGCCTCCGCCTGGTGAAGCAGGACAAGAACAAGTACAACACCCCCAAGTACCGCCTGGTGGTGCGCTTCACCAACCGCGACATCACCTGCCAGATTGTCCGCTCCACCATCAAGGGCGACATTGTGGAGGCCGCCGCCTATGCTCACGAGCTGCCCGACTACGGCCTGGAGTGCGGCCTGACCAACTACGCCGCTTGCTACTGCGTCGGCCTGCTGGTTGCCCGCCGCATTCTGGCCAAGTTCGGCCTGGACAAGCACTACCCCGGCCAGACTGAGCCCGATGGCGAGGACTACAACGTGGAGCCCGTGGAGGAGGGCCCCCGCCCCTTCTTCTGCCTGCTGGACACTGGCCTGAAGCGCACCTCGACCGGCTCCAAGGTCTTCGGCTGCCTGAAGGTGCGCGGCGGCGCCAGGCGCGCTGGCGACAGCTGGAGAGTCGCATGGCTTAAATTATTACTTAGTTTTATCATGGCCGTGCGATCTGGAGCTCGCGATGGGTTTGCAGCGCGGGACTTCACGTTTCGCGGCCATGTCGCTTGTAGGGTGCCCTGGACGGTGGCCTGGACATCCCCCACAACGAGAAGCGCCTGGTCGGCTACGACCGCAGCGGCAAGAAGATGGACGCTGAGGTGCTGAAGAAGTACATCTTCGGCGGCCACGTCGCTGAGTACATGGAGGAGATGGAGGAGGAGGAGCCCGAGAAGTACATGAAGCACTTCTCCAAGTTCCTGGAGAACGACCTGAGCGGCGGTGAGCTGGAGGACAAGTACGCCGAGGTGAGTGGCGCTCGCACGCGTGGCTGCAGGGCGGGCTGGCGGGGGGGGGGGGGTCGGAGGGGTGCGAATGGTGCACAGGATAGGGTCCGGGGCCGGCCTCAGCTCAGGGCGGCGGTGACTGGGTGTAGGGAATGCCACTTTCTGTGTTGTCGCTGCTGGTGGCCGTGCCGCTGCGGACTTATCCCGGACCTGCGCAGGCTGCGTGCTTAGCGGCAAGAGCTTCGCAGCTGGTTTGGACTGTGGCTGGCGCCGCAGCGAGCAGGCAGGCGCTGGCGAGGAGCTGGGGCCTGAAAACAACAGACAGCGGCAGCGGCTGTAGCAGTAGCGGCAGCAATGCACTGGCAGCAATGGCATGAGCCTGTTCAGAGGAGCACGCCTGCGCTCGGCTGGGGTGGATCCGCAGCGGGACGCGCACCGTGGGGCTCTGCTCCGCGGCTGCGCTTGGGGCCCTGCGCCTTGCCGCTCTGCGGCTGGGCCAGGCGCCTCGCCTCTCAGAAGGCGCGCCCCTCGTGGGCCGTTGGATGGGAAGGCACTGGATGTTACGGCCGGAAAGCCTGTGTGAATGACGCACCCGATCCCATCAGACCTCGGAAGTGCTACACACGAGGGCCCGACAAGTACCAGCTTGACGAAAGTCGCTGGGAATCCCGGGTGCTGTAGCGTCCCCGTCCCGGTTGCTCTCCACGCCCAGCCAGCGCAGCGCCTGCGGACTCGTCTGTGGCTGCATGAGCATGAGCACTGCACCGCGCATCGCATGGGGGCACGGAGACGTGGGATGTACGCTCGTGGGGACGGCGCTGGGGTCGCGGCTGTCGGCATTGCGTCACGCTGCCACACCGCGGCTCGCGGCGCCGCTGCCCCGTGCAAACACTCAAATACCAAGGGAAGGCTATGTTGCGCTCTCTGCGCTGAGGCGTCGCATGCACGCACGCATATACTCACCATTCGCATAACAGACGCACGCACATCACAACCAGCGCACGAGGGAGCAGAGGGTTGCCCACAGCGGCTGCGTTGCAACCGGCTGGTGTGTACCCAGCTTGTGTGCCAGCCTGCGCCAGCGTGCAGGCCTCGGTACAGCCCCAGCCCCAGCCTGTGCGGCCTCTGCTTAGTTGCGCCTTGGAGCTGGCCTGCGCCTCGTTGCTCCCCTGCCCCCCCGCCCCGCCCCGCCTCCCCACCCTCGCCTCTGTGGCCGCCTCCCTCGCTGCTTCCTGCTACCTCCTCTTCTGCTGTGTAGGTGCACGCCGCCATCCGCGAGAAGCCCACCAAGGAGAAGAAGGCCCGCTCCAAGCCCGCCAGCTCCCAGAAGTGGCACACCCCCAAGCTGACCCTGGAGCAGCGCCGCGAGAACCTGAAGCAGAAGCTGGCGGCCCTGCAGGACGACGACGAGTAAACGGCTGCCCTGGCCGCTTGCTCGGACGGTGTCGTTCGGGTCACAATGCGGGTCGGCAGCGGCGGCGGCTCGGGCGCGACTGCAGGGCGCGAGCCTATGCGTGTGTGCCTGGGTGGCTGCGGCGTCGGGTGCTCGGTTTTGCGCCCTCTCGTGGTGTCGCGTGAGCTTTTCGGCTGAGGTGTCTCCGTCGAAGCCGGGAGGCGATGTAACGCTGAGAGATCCGGTTTGAATCGTCTCTTCCCGCGGTGCCTCTCGGGATGGGGGGAACCAAATCACGTCAGATGAGAAATATGCAATGGGTTTTCAGGTGACGCCGCCAACAGTGCACTCCATGGTCACATGGCTAACAATGTCAGCCAGAATGGGGGGCTGAGGAGTGTGGCGTGCAGAGACTAGGTGGCCAGCGCCACCGCGCAGGACGGGGACAGGGTCAGGAGGCAAGGCGCTACTACGGAAGTGAAGGGTGAGAGCACAGCCGCCACACTCGTAGAGAGAACATTAGGTGACGTAAGTGCGCAGTTTGCGGGCGGGGACATGCAGGACCTGTCAACGGGAGAGGGGATTCCATGCATCCAGTCGCCACTCAGCAGTAGGTGGGGAGCGCGAAGCAAGGGAGGGCGATCGGTCACGCGGCTGCCGTCGATGCTTGCATCACCTGAAATATCATGAGCATTTGGAACACGAGCACTGATTCTTTAAAAATGCCTCTGTGTTTACACACAACAGAAGTCTGCTCCTCGCAAGAAGAACAACCTTGCAGCTCGCAATGGTACGCAGCTTGAGGGTACATTTTGCTACTTTTCAAGCTAAGATAGTCGCATGAACGATTCAAACAGTTGGAATGGCAGCGGTAGCGGAGCGGAGCTGCCGGTCGCGATTCGCGTGCTGCACACGGGCGCTGGTGCGTGCCCCGGGGGGCATTGGAACACATGTCACAGCAAGTTTGGCGGTCGCTCCCAGCCCAAGGGGTGGTGCCAACGCTTGCGTGGGAATACATGTCAGTCTGCAAGGCTGGCTGTGCAGATTGGGAACCATGCAAAGCAGAGAGAGAGCCGGCCCCGGCCCGCGAACTCATGCCTTCACCTGATTCCGGCCCCAAACACGGACGCCATGATAGTGCGTCTATGTGCAAGCACGCCGCGATGTGCCCCCCCCCCCCATGCAATGATGCATGTGCCGCTTCCACAGGCATCGGCGTGGGCTGTGGCGTGGGCATTGGCTTTGGACGGCCCCTCGACCTGGGTGCGGTGATGACGTGTCGCACAGCCGCGCCCTACCACCATGATGTGGCAACCTGCACGTTGCTGACACCACCCTTGCGCCTGCGTGCCGCCCTCCTCCTCCTCGCCACCATTCCACCCTGCACCACCACCGCCGCCGACGCTGACGCCGACGACCCGCTGCCGCGCCCCGCACAGGCGCCATACCCGGGGTGGGGCAGGCGGTGTCGGGCGTGTCCGCCGGGCTGGGCCAGGTCAGCGGCGTGCTGGGCGGCGCCGGCTCCTGGGCTCAGTCCGCGGCAGGTGGGCCTGCCATCGCCATCGCCATCGCCACCGCCATCTCCGGCCAGGCGCTGGCGCAGAAAAGGGCGATAATGGGATACAGACAGAACACTGCGCCCGCACGTGCACTGCGCGCTGAGACCCGGGTGCAGCTGGGCAGCGCCCAGGCGGAGCGCTGCTGGAGGAAGGAGCTTCGGGAGCTGCGGACTGCATACCCGCTGCGTACAGCCGCGTAACCGCACGGCGGAACCCCTCACACGAAGCATGCTTGCTTGCACAAGTGCCCCTGCACATGGCCGCTCACACGCGCCATCCCGCCGGCGCCCGCTGCGCGCTGCGCAGGCAAGCTGGGAATCAAGGGCCTGAGCGCGGGCCTGGGCTGCGGCGTGGGCATCGGCTACGGCTTCGGCGCGGGCCTGTTCCTCAAGCCCTCCGCGGCGGAGCAGCTGGCGCGGGCGGTGGAGTCGGCCGTTGGTGAGCGAGCGAGTGCACAGAGGGGCGGGCCCGGCAGGTCGGCAGGCGGTTGCAAGCGTTACTCATGACACGTGCCGTCCACGCGGCCGTGTCAGCGTGGGTGCACTGCCCTGAGCCCGAGGGACCAAACGTGCCTTTCCTTCCCTCATGTGGGATGGGCGAGCAGACACAACAGGGCCGCATGCACACATGGCTTTGCTTGGCGGCTGACGTCGCCACCCGTTGCTCCCGCCACCGGCCTCCTAC
The DNA here is from genome assembly GCA_016834595.1 of Chlamydomonas schloesseri. NCBI lineage: Eukaryota > Viridiplantae > Chlorophyta > Chlorophyceae > Chlamydomonadales > Chlamydomonadaceae > Chlamydomonas > Chlamydomonas schloesseri. The sequence goes on along the minus strand of JAEHOD010000021.1, from coordinate 119,449 downwards.
AAACCCGCTCGCAGGCGGCCTGGTCCGCCAGGCGCAGTCCAAGCTGCAAGAGGCCGGCATCCAGCTGCCGGGGTCGGCAGCAGCAGCTACTGCCGGCCATGCGCTGCAGCAGCCGCAGCAGCAAACCCCACCGCCTGGCATGAGTGCAGCCGCCACCGCGCCGCAGGGTTGGGGGCATGCCGCAGGCGCAGCGCCTGGCGCCGGGTGGGACCCAGCCGCCCAGTCACAGCACGGAGGGGAGGCCGCGCTGGGCGCCGCTCCGCCAAGCCGACCGGACGCGTCCACAGCACTGAGCGGGCTGCTCGCACCAGCGCTGGGCGGCGGCTTGAGGAACGGACTTGGGCTGGCGCCGGGTGCGGGCTCAGTGCCAGCAAGCGCCGCAGGGACCGGGGCAGGGGCAGGCGCGTCTGGGCACTTCCAGGGCACAGGCGGCAGCAGCGCTGCTGGTGGCGGAGCCGCGAGTGGTGGTGGTGCCAGCAGCGCCGCGAGCGCCAGCCCAGAGGAGTTCCGCGCGCTGCTGCGGCACGAGCGGGAGATTGCACGGCTCAAGTCGCAGAACCGGGCGCTGAGGCGCGCGGTTTGCAAGCTGGACAAACGGTGAGCAGGAGAGGAGGCACGTGGAGACTGGAGAGAGGGACCAGCGGCGGGTGGAGGTTTGGCGGCCGGCTCAAAGGGTACAAGGGCGGCCAGGCGACGGGGAGGACAACGCGTACAGGATCACCAAGGAATTTTACCAATCAAAGACCATGCGCGTGCGTGCATGCATGCATGCGTGTGTCACACTTTCTTGATACGGTACATGGACTCGCAACACCGTCACCCGCACGTGCGCTCTCCCTCTTCCACAGGCTTCCCATCTGTCGAGAGCCCACCAGCGAGGATGATGGGTTCGGCTGAGGCGCGCGGCGGAGCGGACCGCCCCCGCCCCTCCGCGACGCTGTGTGCCCCGCCTGTCTCAGTCCCCGCTTCTAGTACCGGGGCAATGCCCTACGTGGTGACAACCGGGGCAATCCCTACGTGGTGACAACCGGGGCAATCCCCACGTGGTGACAACCGGGGCAATCCCCACGTGGTGACAACCGGGGCAATCCCCACGTGGTGACAACCGGGGCAATCCCTACGTGGTGACAACCGGGGCAATGCCCAACGTGGTGACCTCCGGGGCAATCCCTACGTGGTGACAACCGGGGCGATGCCCTACGTGGTGACAACCGGGGCGATGCCCTACGTGGTGACGCCTGACAGCTAGGGCTGCTGCCTGTGGTCATGTGCAGTCGACGTGTGAGGCGCTGGACCAGGATTGCGGTCCAGCGTGACTAGGGCATGCAAATGGCTGCAAATGCATACAGGTAATGCATGTGCGTCATGGACCCTGGGTGCCGGAGGTGCAATGTCAAATGCTGAGGGGCAGGGAGGGCGGGGAGCGGTACTTCACTCCAGGGTGTTGGGCGAATGTGGCATGTCCGCATGTGTACAGCGCATGCGTCAGGTGCGGAGTGCGGTGGATAGCGTGGAGGATCGCATGAGCAGATTTCATAGTGCATGAGCCTGCGAATGTCAGGGGTTCCCCCGTGGGGTTCCCCTGGCAGGTGGAGTCACAGGATCGGATTACGGGCGCCAGTGCATGGATGTCAGGGGTCTGACGGTAGTGACGGCTCACCGCAGCTGGGGCAGCGGCCATAGAGCCCTGCGCCCCATTTGTGCTGTCACTGCTATTCGATGTTTCATTGTCGTGCGCGCGTACGGTTCTTGTCTTCTTGAGGTCATGCACGGTCAAATCAAAACAGTGGGCAGATGATTGGTGATGCCCCCCATGCCCGGATTTCATGATGAAGCTGCGATGTTGTCGCAGCGCTTCAAAAACTACGTTTGCGCTCAGGATGTGTGTTGCTTAGTTAAGAGCGTCATCAGAGAGTTGCGGATGAGGGGTCCGTGTCGGTGGCGCATGCACCAGTAACGGGGCACAGGACGCTACTTGCCAGGCATCCCGCCGTGTCCGTGATTCGCTGTAGCTGCCTCTCAGACCGTGATCCCAACCAGTATTCCTGCCTTGGCCTGTTGGCCATCCCATACCCTTATCTCAGTTTCGAAGGCAAGCACTTGCCCTCCCGTGTGCTGCAGCTGCGCGTATGCAGCACCCCGTTCCTGCAGTGCCGCTCGTCAGGCGCCCAATCAGGAAACCCCCGTGACGGCCCGGTGGCTGCGGCTCACATCGCTCCGAATCTCTCGGTTACAACCGCTCCATGCCTGCAATGTATACTCGCGCACTGCGCCGCATGGTGCCATGCACACCCGCAGCTCCGGACGTCACTACTCGCTCACTCGTGGCTCCATGCACTGCGCCATGGGCCCACCCCGATAGTTGTTCAATCACAATCCGTTTTCCGCTTCAACAAAAGCGTTCCAAAACTCAGGGCCGAATGGCGGCCCGGGGTCCAAAACGGTCACACGACACGCACCGACCCCGACTGCATTCCGACCCACAGCCAGGGGCCGTGCTAGGCCTACTTATTTAGTGCTTGCAAAACTGCCACACATTCGGTGGCAAGAGTCCCCTTGAAACGAAACAATGCCGCATCACCCGCCCAGGTGAAACGCTCCTCTGTCCCGTGTGCTAGTCCCCTGTCACCGTCGCTCCGCCCCGAGGATGGGCGAGCGGGGAACCCCCACTCCCCCGCCTGACCGCTGCTGCGCCAGGCCGCTTAGTTCAGGTACTTCTCCACGGTCTGCACGATGGTCGCCTTGGGGACGGCGCCAATGATCGTCTCGCACTTCTTGCCACCCTTGAACACCTGTGGCGGACCGACCGTGGAACCCAGCCCAGTTGATTTAAGCTCGGGCGCGAATGAAGCCAAAACATATAATTTAGGTGTTGCATGCCTGGCCTGCGCCCGGTCAGCAGTGTCCCCGCAAGCAAGCGACATGATTCCGCATGCCCCGGTCGCAGTCCCTCTTACCATGATGGTGGGAATGGAGCGGATACCGTACTCAGAGGCCACGTTGGGGCTCTCGTCGGTGTTCAGCTTCACGCACTTGAGCTTGTCCTTGTACTCGCCCGCAATCTCGTCGACGACGGGGGCGATGATGCGGCAGGGACCGCACCAGGGAGCCCAGAAATCCACCAGGACGGGCACGCTGCTCTCCAGAACAACGTTCTTGAAGGTGTCATCGTTCACGGCACCAGCCTCGGCGCGCACAACGATCGAGCGGCGCGGGGCAGCGCGAGCGAAAGCGGGGCGAGCGCTGGAGCGGGCCGAAGGCACAGCGGCGCGGCGAGCAACGAGGGCCATTTTTAGCAGTAGAGTGAACTAAAATAGAACGGGGTGGCTAGGGGATCAAGTGACAGCGCGGGGAAACTCTGTTTGAGGACTTCTGCTTGCTCGCGGCTCATTATCCATGCCGCGCCAATCCCCGGGCTCGTGTGTGGCTTCCCGGCCTCCGACGTCTTATAAAAGAGTTTTCCCTGTGTGTTAACATGCTTGAAAGCACACTCCCAGCCCTTGTTTGCGCTTGGCCAGGCCGCTCCTTACGCATGTTGCCTCCCTGCCCGCGTTTTCTGGCTGCCGCTTTCAGCTAGTATCTCACCCAGCATCAGATCAAATAATTAGCGCTACCGATCACCAGCCCGGCCTAGACTTCCTTGCATCCTAGCAGGCGACGTGATCCAAGTGACCCAAAACGGGGGCAGCCAAAATGCCACACCTGACATCAAATTTGCATCTCAAATTGAGTGCTCAACCCCCGGGAAACAGTGCGCTGCGGTCAACCACTGCCACCATGCCTATAACGGGGCTCAACACACCTTCGGGACCTCGCGCCCCGTGTGCCGTCTGTTGCTCCCTCAGTCCCTCGCAACTGGCCACTAGGTTTGGGACACACTCATGCACTGGAAATTGCAGGAAGGCGTTTACATTTGAGGCGCAGTGCGGAGACGCGGAATGCCCCTGGCCCCTGCTGCCGTGCCTGCTCCTCCCCTCCCGCCCTTGGCCCCTGGCTCCTCCCCCCCTCTTGCCATGCCCCTACCAACGCACGAAGTAGCCGCCACGCGCGCCCTATATCCGTTCCCAACTTGTAATGGACTGGACAGCCCCGGGCCGTGGGGCCTTGGGTCTGTGCTGGGCGGAAACTGCCACGCAGCGTGAATTCACGGTTGCGCAATCGCTCCATTGGACTCCACATCCGTCGCCCGCTCTCATCTTTCTCTTCACTGCTCGACGAAACAAACCTGCACATCTAGCTACAAACCTCCTGGGTTGCAGACCTCCTGGGATTCAGGGCTGGCACATCTTTTTGAATCGGGAGCCGCGGGGGGGCCTGCCCGCTTGCAGCCCCAGCGCCCTGCGCGACCAGGCTCTTCGCTGCAAACGGAGCACTTCAAATAAAGTTCCTACGACCAGACCCGCACATGACCGGGCCGCAGCTGCCAGCGGCACAGCAGCGAGACCAACCCTTTCTCCCCCAAAAGGCGCGCGGCACCGCGCTCCGGGCATCCGCGCCCAGCTTCGTGCCTCGAGGCAGCGCTGCTGCTGCTGCTGCTGGTAGAAGCGGCGCGGCCGCGGCGCGAAGTGATCATGGTGATGTCAAGGCGCCCGGCACAGCGCCCGCGGCGACCGGGGCGCTTAGCGGCGCGCCTGCTGCTGCTGCGGCTGCTGCGGCAGCCGACGATGGGCCCGGCGCCGTCGGTGCTGCTGCTGCAGCAGCAGCAGCGGCTGCTGCAGCACCTGGCAGCAGCAGCTGCTGCTGCGGTGGCAGGGGCGGGGCCGGGCTCGACCCACCTGGAAGGGGGAGGGGCGCCGGCGCGGCTGACGTCGCCGCTGGCGTGGCCGTGGCCGCGGGCGCGGTCGCGGCTGGGGTGCTGCTGACACCGTCGCGTCCGCCTCCGCCGCCGGAACCAGGTGCGTGCGGGTGTCATGTGTGCGTGCGTGTGTCATGTGTGCGTGCGTGTGTCATGTGTGTGTGTGTGTGTGTGCGCGCGCCGCGGGCATGCCACTGCCGCAGCTGCTGCACGCCTGCGTGGCGAGTGCCAGGGCAGGGGGCCGGGGGATCAAGAAGGAGCGACGGGGCAGTCCAGTCCCCGGCGTGCGTGCCAGCGTGACCCCACCCCCCAAACCCACACACACAGCAGCTTGCCCCACGACCCACGGGCGGGCATGGCCGTTGCACCTGCGTGGCTTGCCCTCTCAGCGCCCCCCGCCTCCGATATTGCCTCTTCGCCCCTTCCGCCTGCTTGCCCGCTGAACTGAACTGCCCGCTGCAGGCGGCGCCGGCGACCCACCGAACGGAAGAGGCGGGCGCGGGGCAGAGGCGCGCCCAGCAGGTTCGGCCGCTGACCACGGCCGAGGCAGCGTCGGTGCAGGCCTGCCGGGGGGGTCGGTGCCTGGGGTGGCGCTGCCGGCAGCAGCAGGAGCAGCGGCAGGGGCAGGGGCTACAGGCCCGGCCGCCGCCGCACGCCTAGCTCAGGTGCGCTCGCCCTTCGCAGCCGCCCCCTCTGTATTTGCCGGCCATCATCAGCGGGAGCAGAAGGTCAGTGCAGAGGACGGCGAGGACGCCCCTGCTACTGCCGGCTCTGCCGCCGCCGGCCCTGCGGAGCTGGCATCCGCCGCTGCTACCGCCGCCCCGGCTGCTACTGCCGACGCTGCTGACAGCTGTTGCATGGCCTCGCCGCCGCCACCATCACCCCTTGCATGGGTGCCGGCGTCGCCAGGGCCCAGCTACAGCCAGCAGAGCTGCGCACAGACCACTGCCAGCCAGACCGGCTGCTACAGCCACAGCCAGCAGCAGCAGCATCACAGCGGCAGCCACAGCTACAGCCACAGCCACAGCTGCTCCAGCCTGGCGCTGGCGGAGCGCGTGTTGTCACTGGACGCCTCGCAGCGGGATGCGGTGCTGCGCACGGCGCGGCTGGTGCGGGCCGCATCGCGCGGCCTGCCCTCCGCCGCCGCCACTGCCGCCACCGCCTCAGCGGCGCCGCCGGCTTACTCAGCCGCGGCTCCCGCGGCGGTATTGCCAGCGGCTGCTACGGCTGCAGCGACGCCGCAGCCGGCCCCCTCACCTGCTCCGCGGACTGATCCGGCGGGGCCCGCAGAGGTCGGCACTGCGGGCACAGGCGCGGAGCCCAAGCCCGCGGAGAGGCCGCCGCTGCCGCCGCCGCCGCCGCCACCGCCGCCACCGCCGCCAATGCCCATGCCATCGCCAATGCCGCCGCCGGCCGCGGCTGAGCCCGGCACGCTGTCGCCGGTGGCCGCCTGGGGGCCCCGCCGCGCCCTGGGTCTGCCCGGCTCCGCCTCCTCCTCCTGCCTGTCAGACTTGAAGCAGTGCTGGCAGGTGGCAGCGTCCACCGCCGCCGCCGCTAACGCCGCTAACGCCGCCGCCACCAGCTCTGCCGGCGCCAAAACTGGCGCCGGCGACGCAGCAGACGCCGCTTCCGCCGCCGCACGCCTCCTGCCGGGCGCACACTTGCGCCGCGGCGACACCACCGCCATTGCCGCCACCACCAACAACAACAGCAGTAGCAGCAACAGCAGTAGCAGCAGCAACGGCCTTGAGGGCCAGCGGCCAGCGCCGCTGTCGGCGCTGCCGGCATCATCGTCATCGGTGCTGGGGCCGCAGCAGCCCCAGGGCGCCTGCCTCAGCAGCGCCCCTGCTGCCACCGGCACCGCCAGCAGCAGCAGCCCCAGGGCGCAGCTGCTGCTGGGCTGGTCCGCCAGCGAGCCCGCAGCTGCGGCCAGCTCCTCCACACCAGCCGCACGAACCGCCGCCACCGCCGCCGCCTGCAGTGCCGCCGCCACCTGCACCGCCGCAGCTGCCGCTGCTGCCACGCCGCTGCCGGCGGTGGACCTCGCGAGCCTGCGCACCACGGGCGCTGCTGCGGGCCTGCTGCGGCTGGCCCGACCGCCGCCGCCGCCGCCGGCTTCACAGCCCCCTTCCCATCGGCAGCTGCCACCACCGCCACCGCCGCCGCCAGTGCCTCGCCCGCCGCCACCTCCCGTCGGCGCTCCTTACGGCCCGCCGCCGCCGCCACTGCCGCCGCCGCCACCAGCGCACATGCGCTCGGGCCCGGCGGCTGCAGGGGCAGCGGGGACGGTGGCGGCGGTGGGCGACCCGGGACTGCTGCTGGGCTTTGCGGCGCTCAACGCCGCAAGCAGCCCACTCGGAGGTCGGCCGGCGCCGGCGCTGCCGCCGGCTCCTTCGTCGATGCTAGTGCCAGCAGCCCCGCGGCCCCCGCCGCCACAGCCGCCGCACATGCCTCTCGGGGTGCCCATGCCCATGCCCATGCCGATGCCCATGCCGCCGATACCGATACCGCAGCAGCACCAGTACCGCGATCAGCGGCGTCAGCCGCCTCTGGGCCGCCGGCAGTTGGACTGGAGCGGGGTCGACGACCATCCGACTAAGCAGCACACGCCCATGCCAGCACACGAACCCATGGCTCACCACGCTCTCTACCCTGGCTACCCGGGGCACAACCACCACCACCAGCAGCAGCACCAGCACCAGCACCAGCACCAGCACTATCACCACCACCACCACCTGCCGCATGCCGGCCTGGATCCGAATCTGGATCTGGGCATGGGTCTGGATCTGGATCTGGGTCTGCCGGGCCTGGGTCTGGAGGAGTACGGCTGGCTGGACGGTCTGGTGGCGGCGGCGGTGGCGGGCGAGCAGGGCCGCTTTGAGGCGCTGCTGGCGGCGCTGGGGCCGGAGGCGGCGGCGGCGCTGCTCGAGGTGCTTGACACGCTAGAGCCGCCGCCCCAGCCCCCGCCCCAGCCGCCGCCCCAGCCGCCAGCGCCCCCACCAGCCATGCCGCCACCAGCCATGCCGGCACCGGCGCCATTTGGGTCGGGCATGTACCCCGCCCCGCCGGACCCGCCGGCGCCGCACCTGCTGCCGGGTTGGGGCGCTCAGCCAGCCACGGCTGTTGCGGCCGCGCCGGCTGCACCGGGGGCGGCAGGCGCTGCGGCAGATGGTGCTGCCCCCGCCAAGCGCGAGGCTGCAGGGCCGGCAGTGGCAGCGCCAGCGGCTAGCACGCCGGACGAGCGCTATGTCCAGGGGCACCAGGGGCAGCCTGAGCCACCACCACCACAGCGGCAGCCGGTGGCGCAATCCGCCTTGGCTGCTCACCCCTCCGTCTTCTCTGGCGGCGGTGCGGCCGCGCCCCAGCCCCAGCACGCGCTGACCCAGGGCTGGCGGTTCGCCAAGTCGGCTACTGGGGCTACTGCGGCTACCGCGGCTACTGCGGCTGCTGCGGCTACCACGGCTACTGCGGCTACCGCGGCTGCTGCGGCGGCAAGTCCCCAGACGGGCACTCGGCTGCTGCAAGCGCCAGCTGCAGCTCCGGTGGCGGCAGCGGCAGTGGCAGTGCCAGCTGGCGCAATCACCGCTGGGAGTGCGGCTGCGACCTCCCCTTTTGCAGCACCCACACCCGCACCCGCACCCGCACCTCCAGCCACGAAGCTGGAGTTGCAGGCGCCGCAGCCCCAGCCGCAGCAGCTGCCGCCGCACTCTAATAGCGCACCCGAGCCGCTGACCGGCGCCGCAGTAGCAGCAGCAGCAGCAGCAGCAGCAGCAGCTGCAGCTGCAGCTGCTGCAGCTGCAGCTGCAGCTGCAGCTGCGACTCCCAACAGCTCCAAGGCGGCCTCGCCCTTCGCGCTTGTGGCTACAGCCTCCGAATCCGACCACGGCGACTACCACCACCGCAACGACCACCAGCACCAGCATCAGAAGCAGGGCACGCGGTCACAGCCGCAGCAACAGCTCGGCAATGATGGCAGTGGCGATGATGACTTCCACGCGCCGGCGCACATCGCGCCGCTGCTGCTCACCACCGCTCGCACCATCCGCCCGCTGCGCCGCGGCGGGGGTGGTGAACGCCCCGGCGGGGTGGCGTCGTCGTCGGCCTCCTCGCCGGCGGCCGTGACAGGAGCACGGCCCCCCCAGCACGAGCCCGACAGCCTCGCTAGCGCTGTCGCCGCCACGTCCGCAGAGGCCGCTGCTGCTGCTGGTGCTGCTGCTGCGGCGGCGGCGGCGGCTGGGACTGCTGCTGCTGCTGCTGCCACTGACGCTGCTGCGGCGGCCACTGACGCGGCTGGAGAGGGCGCGCGGGCTGATGGCGGCGGCAGCGGCGGCCACCCGCCAGCAGCATACAGAGGAGCAACGGCGGCGGCGGCGGCGTGTGTTCCGGCGGCGGCAGGGGCTGCAGCAGCCCATGGTCCGGCAGCGCCAGCGCCAGCTGTAGCAGGGGCAGCAGCAGCGACCCCGGCGCGGCCGCCGCGGCCACCGCTGCCGCCCACGTCGTCCGTGCCGCGGCCGCCGCCGCCGCCGCCTTCGCCGCTGCTGCTGCCGCTGCTGCCCTCCGGCGGCGGTGCAAGCGGCGAGCTGGTTGGCCGCGCGGCCGCTGCCTGCGGTCCCACCAGCGGCCGTGCCACTCCTAACACCGGCAAGGCGGCGGCCGCCTCCCAGGCATCAGCAGCCACTGCTGCTGCTGCTGCTGCTGCAGCTACTGCTGCTGCTGCTGCTGCTGCTGCTGCTGTCGGCCCAGCTACCCCCTCCGCCAAGGCGCCATCAAAGCCAGACACCGCGTCCCCATCCCAAACCTCAGCTGAGGCGGGGCCCCAGGCCGTGTGTGCAGGGGCTGCCACGCATCTGCAGCCGCCGCTGCCGCCACCGCCACCGCCGCCCTCGCCGCCGCCGGGCCTTCAGCCGTCCCGGCTGGCCCTGACCTCGCCCTTCGCGCAGGCGTCAGTGCAGGCGACGCAGCAGCAGCGGCAGGCGGCGTGTGAAGGGCCACCGCCAGCGCCGCGCCCTGACGACAACGACGACGACGACGGCGGCCAACACGACGAGGGCCACCACGGCAACGGTAATGGCAAAGGTAGCGCTGCGCAGCCAGTGCCGCAGCTGTGTGAGGCGGCGTCGAGCAGCAGCCAGGCGCCGGGCGCGGCAGCTGCTGCTGCCGATGGTGATGGCGACCGCGGGGGCGCGGCGATGTGGCATCCGGACCAAAGCCCGCAGCTGCGCACGCCATTGCCGTCAGGGCCGACAGCGTCGCTGCGGCGGCGCGGCTCCTCCCGCGCCGCCAGCGGCCAGCTGCCGCCGCTGCCCAGCGGCGGCGCCAGCGGCAGCCGGGGCGGCGGCGGCGGCGGCGGCGGCGGCGGCGGGGGCGGTCTGGGATCGCGCAGTGGCAGCGTCCGGACGGCACTATGGCCGGCAATGCCGCCGCCGTCAGTGGTGTTGTCGGTGCCGCCGACGCCAGGCGGGGGGTACTGGACGCCGCCGGGCGCCGCCACGCCGGGGCCGCCGCCGGCGCCCCACGGCACGCCGTTCGCCGCGCCCTGGACCCCTGCGGCGGCGGCGGCGGCGGCGGTGGCGGTGCCGCCCGCGCACCGGCATGCGGGCATGATCGCGTCGCGGCAGGGCAGCTGGCAGCTACTGCCGCCGTTACCGGCTGCACCTGCTGCTACAGCTGCGGGTCACCATGTCCTGCACACGTCGCCCTTCAGCTGGCAGGCGCCGCTGATTGCGCTGCAGCTGCAGCCCGTTGCCGCTGTAGCTGCCGCCACCCAGGTCGCTCACGCCGCCACCGCGCCGCCGTCGGACGCCGACAGCTGGGGTTCGCATGTCCCTGCTGCTGCTGCCCCTGCCGCCGGCGCCGGCGCCGCGGCGTCCGCGACACGCCAAGACTCGGGCGGCAGCAGCGGCAGCAGCAGTCGCACACATCAGCCGCCAGCGAGTGCAGCTCAGCAATACGGCCGCCACCACCACCCGCACCACCACCACCACCACCACCACCAGCACCACCTGCAGCACCACCACGGCGGCTACGAACAGGGACAAGTGGTGCTGCTGGCGCCGCCTCCGCCGCCGCCTGCTGTGACGCCCGGCCCGGCCGGCGGCCTGGTGACGGTGTGGCACCTGTCGCCGGCGGCGTCCGCAGAGCTGTACCCAACCCACGCCCCGCCCCCCCACCTGCAAACGCACCTGCACCAGGCCTACCCATGCTCACACCCGCCGCATCAGGTCCCGTGTGGCTACCTCCAGTCGTCATCATCATCACAGCAGCCGTACCAGGGCCTCCTGCAGTGCCAGCACCAGCACCAGCACCAGCAGCGGTACCACGATCCCCTTGTGGCACCGGCACCGGCACCACCAGCAACCGACATGCAGGCCGCTGCAGAGGCAAGCTACAACGGCTACAGCTACAACCAGCAAGACGGCTGTGAGGACGGGCCTGCCGCAGCCGCCGCCACGTACGACACATTTTACCCAGGCGCCTCCTACCATTTCCAGGGGCCGGCACCTCAGGACCCCGACCAGCACCTGCAGCAGCAGTATCTGCAGCAGTACCAGCAGCACCTGCAGCAGCAGTACGAGCAGCAGTACGGTCAGTACGGCCACGTGGTCTATGATGCTGATAAAGATCAGCAGCAGTATGCCTACCATCAAGTGCCGCAGGCGGTGCAACACCCCGGCCCCGGCCCAGACCAGCAACAGCCCTGCCACCCACACCACCGGCGCTTCCACAGCTTCCAGCACCACCGCCACCACCACCACATGCAGGACCAGTACCAGCAGCAGCAGCAGCAGCAGCAGCAGCAGTACCAGTACCAGCAGCAGCAGCAACAGCAGCAGCAGTACGACGAAGCCGCGCATTATTTCCACGCCGCGGCGCACCAGGAGGGTCAGCAGGTGGGCCACCAGGCGGGCCACCAGCAGCACCATCCAGACGCGCTGCCTCACATCATGAGCGCTGAGGGCGAGGAGGCTGCGGCCGACGGTGAGTGTTCGCAGTGGCCGACGCGCAGCTTGCTACAGCCCATTGCTGCGATCATGCCACGTTTCTGGCTGTAACCGTCACCTCTTTAATGAAACTGCATCGCGCTTGCACTTGAGCATGCCAGCAGTGCAAACAGATCCGGCAATGGCCAACGCAGACTTTCATGCGGAAGACCAATGAAGCAGTGCAGACGTGAACCGTCAATGCATTACAGCCGGCTCCTTTGCCGCTAGTGTTGGCATTGCCTTTGGCGTGTGTTCCCATCCATTCATGCGTACAGTTCATGTACCGCACAGTCCACACCATGCCTGCATGCCTGAGTAAGCAGCTTGATTAATGGTGTCTACTCGGTCCACGTAAGGCATGCCGCCCACACCCTCTCCCCCCCAAAAAAACCCACTCTCCTGTTTGCCCAAATCACGCAGGTTCCTACGTGCACACCACCACCGCAGCCCGCGGCGCTTCACCAGCGGCCCGCCAGCCCTGCCCTGGAGCGGCGCCGCCCGGCGTGGCTGGCGTGACCGAGCACGAAAACGACAACGATGACGGTGACACCGGCCATCGCTCCGGTACGCCGCAACGGCCGCCCAGGGGGCCGCAGCAGCGGGAGGGCCGGCCACGTCAGCGCGACCGCGGCAGCGGCAGTGCCGCCGAGGCTCAGGCCGGCGCCGGGACCGGCGGCCGGGCGGCGGCAACACACGCGTCAGCGCACCGGCTGTCGCCGCTCCCGCCCGATCGACCCCGTCACACACAGCCCCAGCAGCCGCCGCAGCCGTCCCGCCGCCTGAGCCGCTCGCCCTCCTGCGGCAGCGACCGCAGCCGTAGCCGCGGCCCTGCGTCTGCTGCCAGTGGTGGTGGTGGCGGCAGCAGTGGCGGCGACGGCGGCTCTAGTACTGCTGCTGTTGGCGGTGGCAATGATGGTGATTGTGCCGGTGCGGCGGCGGACACGCTGTTCACGCTGCGTTGGTGCCACGTGCAGCACTCCCGCAAGCAGGTGGGTGTGCTGCGCCGCCCTTGAGCCACATTGCTGCCGCCTGGCCGCCGCCAGCTGCTGTGCTGGGCCCCACTGATAAGAACCTGCACCTGCCTGCTGCACTGCCGCCCGCGCACCTCCTAGCTGCCCCTCTCGACAACGACACCGGTGCACGCCAGCATGCCGCAAATTCTTCCACCCCTCACTACTCGCCCCTCGCCAACCGCCCCTCACTCCACCCCCGACACCACTGCAACCTCCCACCATGCCCTACCTCAACGCCCTCACCCCTAACCCCGGCTGCAACACCCCGCCCCTCACCCCGCCCCTCACCCCGCCCTGCTCTCCCAGGAGCCGTCGCTGGACGAGGGCCAGGTCCGCGAGCTGGTCAAGGCCCAGCTGCAGGCCAGTAAGCCCATCCGCCCGCCCTGGTACCGCGACGCAGCCACCAGCCGCCAGCAGGCGCAGCAGGCGGCGGCGGCAGCCGCAGCCGCGTTTGCAGCTGCAGTGGCGCCGGGAGGCAGGGGCCGGGGTGGAGGCGCCGGAGCCAGGGCCGCGGCGACGGCGACGGCGACGGCGCTGGTGGCAGGCGCGGGCGCGGGCGCGGACGGGGGCGCGGAGGGCCTGCAGGGAGCGAGCGCGGCGCAGGGCGGTGGCGGGGAGGGCCCGGTCGGCGGCAAGGGACAGGCGGCGGAGGGAGCGAGCGGCGGCGCGGGTGGTGGCCATGGCGCGGCTGTGCCACACGCGGCCCGGTCGGCCCCGGCAGCGCTGGGGTCGGCTGCCGGGTCCGTGTGGGGCCCGGGGCTGGGGACGGGAGTCTTCATCCCAGGCAGGGTATGAGCAGGAGGGCGTATGAGCGGGCGTCGCCCGGTGCCAACTGCCAAGGCTTTGCACACTGACCAGGTATTGGGGCAGCACATGGGTTCGAAGAATGGAGAGCGTGAGATCGTTACGGAACAGCGAGCTGAGGAGCTAGCTGGGAGTATCACAGGAGCCCACGGCCTGAACTTATTAATCTGACCATATGAGAGCTTCCTAATAATCTGCCAGGTAGTAGTCAGGTTTCGGAGCGGCGCTAAAGTTGCATGTGTTCGGTCAGGTGGGGGTTCAGGAGCGTGCAGCGGCTCTCCTTATCATGCATGAGTGTGGCTGCAGCTGGCAAACACGGATCTTTTCCGCATGTAACACATGGTGCCCACGCGCTCACCTTGGCGCCGCCTAGAAAGCGGCCGCGGCCGTCGCCGCCACGCTGCCCGGCATCCGTGCCCCTCCCGCTGTCCCCGCTGCCGCCGCTGGCCCAACCGCCGCCGCCGCCGCCTCCATCAGCTTAGTCAGCAGCGCCTCCTGCGCCGCCAGGCCCGACTCGTAAGCGCCGCAGGCGCCCGCCGCCGCCAGCAGCGGCTGCAGCCGGTCCTCCCATGCGGCGCCGGGCTCGGAGGCGGCGGTGGACAGCGCCCACGCCACGTCCTCGTACAGCTGCTGCAGCTGCGGCGCGGCGGCGAACACCGCCCGCAGCAGCGCCGCCACGTCCGCCTGGTGCTGCCGCTCCACGGGGATGCACTCGCGCGCCTTGAGCGCGCGCACCCTGTTTGTGGTTTTGGCGAGTGTGTGCGAGTAGGGTTTGTGGGGGGGGGGGGAGAAGGGGGGTGGAGCCCCGCGGGGAAGACCTCCGCAACCTTGCTGCATGTGCCAAACGCGCTCCTGCCCGGAACTGGCCGCTGGCTGGCACCGCACCTGTTTGCTATTTCCTGCTGGTCCGTCACAATGGTGCGGAAGTTGGCGTTGGCGGTTTGTAGTTGCTTGCAGAGCGCTTGCTGGGTTGTGACTGAAGCCGCCGCGGGTGCGCTCCTGTGCGCTTGGAGGGTGTCAACTCGGCATTTGACGTCGTGCCATTCCGACGCTTGTTGCACATAGTCGGCCGCAGCTCTGAGCGCTGCTGGTGTCTCCGCAGGCGCTTGCGGCAACCTAAGCCCGCTTTGCTGTGCGAGCGCGAGGATGTTGCTAAAAGGGTTCAGCGCCGAGCTTGAGCTTGGGCCTGGGCCCGCCCCAGTAATTGTGGAGGTCTGCATTGAGCGGAAAACGGAATTGCCAAGGTGACGGGACGGCTTTTGCGGCCTCGAAGCAAAGCCTTTGACGGAGCTGTCGAGGCCCGACTGTGTTTGCTAACTGACAATTTTGCACAGAATCCAGGACTGCGATAAGTAGTGATATGAGTTCTTGATACGAAACTGCAAAATGCTTGAGCGTGGGACCCTCCCCGGCGGAGTTGGCATCGCACGCCCAATCGGCTCCTCCGAGCTGCGCTATACCTGCTCAATTTGAGTCATAAATCTTCATTTTACCTGATCCATCCATTTGCACAGGTGAGCCAGACTCCAAACGTTCTGGAAGCACTTGCCTCGGCTGACGAGGCGCCGAAAAACGCTCGCAAGGACCCAAAACGCCTAGAAGCCAGCCCATCGAATTGCTTACCATTGCCTGTACATGCTCTGCTCAGATCACCCTCGCCGACCCTGATTCGGGCTCCTTTGCTTGCGTCGCGCGCAGATGGCCACCATGCTCAACGCCCAGCGCGTCGCCCTGAAGGGCCGCGCCTTCCAGCCGTGCGCGCCTGCGGTTGCTATCCGCGGCCGCCGCGCCCTGGCCGTGCGCGCCTCGGCTGACGACGCGTTCGCCAACTACAAGCCCACTATCGCGGCCATGTTCCCCGGCCAGGGCGCGCAGAGCGTTGGCATGGCCAAGGACCTTGTGGCAACCGTGCCTAAGGCTAAGGAGATGTTCGACAAGGCGTCGGAGATCCTGGGCTACGACCTGCTGAAGGTGGGTCGGACAGGGTCAAGTTGCGGCGCAAGCGACAGCGACCTGTTGGGGCGAGTGCAGCGGAAGGGGGCCACTAGGAGTGGGGCCGGGGGGATTGTGAGACAGGCCGTGGGGAAGGGCTGCGGGGTTGCGGCGCAGGAGCAGACAGGAGGGCGTGTGCCTCAGTAACCGGTGGCAGCGAGCAGTCAGCGCCTGCAAACCCTGCGCTGACCACACCGCCCCGCCGCTCCAACTCGCGGTGCAAGCTCCTAGACCGCATGCCAGGTGCCCATCCCCCACCCCCGCTACAATGCACTCTTCCGCGCTCGCAACGCACCACCACCTCCACACCACGTCACCACCCACCTACCCAGGCACCCACCTACCCACCCATCTACCTGCCTCATTGCCGTACCGGCCACCTGCCTCCAACTGCCTCCAATTGCCTCCAACTGCCTCCAACTGCCTCCAACTGCAGGTGTGCGTGGAGGGCCCCAAGGACAAGCTGGACAGCACGGCCGTCAGCCAGCCCGCCATCTACGTTGCCTCGCTGGCGGCTGTGGAGAAGCTGCGCGCGGACGAGGGCCAGGTAAAGGGGGAGCTCGGGTGGGGTAGAGGGAGGAGGGGAAGCTTACTCATGCGGTCATGCCAGAACCCAAAGCAGGCCGCCAACCGCGCAAGTGAAACCGACCTGCCAGCCTTGCTACGGGGGTAATCAAGGAGACAAGGCGGGAGCCGGAGGGAAGGCAGGACGGCAGGAAGGGCGGGACGGGTGACAGCGGGGGAGGGCGCATGAACAGGCCCGTGCTGTGAATGGGGGGAGGGAGCGCGGAGGCGCGGTAGCAGGGCAGGCGCAGGCGTGTCCGAACGTAGGGAGCTTGGGGATGCGCAAGCTCGAGGCAAGGGAGGGGTGAGTGGAGGCAGCGGCCGAAGGTGGATATGAGGTGCGAGGCAATGCTGGCACAGGTTAGGCAGCGGCCAAGCAGAATACGAGCGTACACACTCACACACCCGCACGCCGCCGCACGGCCACACACGCCTCCCAACGCCACCTCCTCCCACACCCCTGTCGCCCCCTCCTGCCCCGCCCCCTCCTGCAACCTACCTGGCCCCACCCACCCAGGCCGCCATTGACGCCATTGACGTGGCGTGCGGCCTGTCGCTGGGCGAGTACACCGCCCTGGCCTTTGCCGGCGCCATGAGGTCGGTCAGTCAGGAAGTCAGGAAGTGAAGTGGGGTGTGGGAGGGGGGCGGGGGCGGGGCGGGGGGGGGGTTGGTTGGTGCAGCGGTCTTGGTGATGACAGGAGTGAGTGACAGGAGCAGCACGCCAGGAACTCATACCGATGGCCGTCGGTGTTGTCGCGCCGACCAGCAGCTCCAGCTCCACAGTAGCCCGTTTGCTGATGCCTAAACCTAAAGAATGCGTATATTTTCGTGTAGCGCGTGTGGGGGAAAGCGGCGGAGGGCACCGGGGAGGGCGGCACCGGGGAGGGCAGCGGGGAGGGCAGCGGGGAGGGAGAGGGCACTGTGATTGTAGGGGAGGTGTCGTGAGTAGGCGCGCACGTCGATGGGGGTGGAGTGGAGGGAGTGGGGACGGCCGTAGGGGAGGGCGTGACAGGGTGTTGACAGGTGGCGAACCAGGTCTGGTCGGATCTGTTGGTGGTTGAAGGGCCGTTGGCTGGCTTCCCAGCACCCATGCTGCCCTGCTGCCACCAACCGCTTTACCCCCATCCTCCGGACCCCCTCTCGCGCCCATCACAGCTTCGAGGACGGCCTGCGCCTGGTGAAGCTGCGTGGCGAGTCCATGCAGGTACTAGGCAGGCGGGCGGGCGAGTGGCTGAGGGCGGGCGTGTGGGCGTGTGGGCGTGTGGGCGCGGGCGGGGGGTTGTGAATCTGTGCAGGTCGAGGCGTGAACGTGGGCATGGTCGTGCGTGCATGGGCGTGTGTGCATGCAGCTGCATCTGAAATGTGGAGGATAGGGGATAGGGACGCATGTGTGTGTGCCCGCCTACCGCCAAGTGCTCCTGGTAGGGTCGCCACGTGCGGCAACCTCGGAACTCACTGCCGCCCCCTCCACCCTACCACTCCCCGGCTGCTGCTGTCTGCTGTCTGCTCCTGCAGGCCGCCGCCGACGCCCAGCCCAGCAGCATGGTGTCGGTCATTGGCCTGGACAGCGCCAAGGTGGCGGAGCTGTGCAAGGTGCGGGGGGAAGGGGGGGAAGCGGGGGGGGGGGGGAGGGAGCGGGGGGGGGGCGTGTGAGGGGGCCGTGTAAGGGGGGCGTGTGAGGGGGCGTGGAAGCAGTTTGAGAGGTTTGTGGGGGGAATAAGGGTGGGCGGGGGCTGGAGGGAGGCAGAGCGGGGCAGGGCGATGGTGTGTATGTCTAGATGTGATACGCGTGAGAGGAGTCGGGGGAGAGCGGAGCAGAAGCGATAACGAGGAAATAAGGGGTATGCGGAGGCCGCGGAACATCGCGGGACACCCCCCAGCTGTTCCCCTTTGGCTCTGGGGACCGTTCTGGCTCACAGCCAAGTCGTGGCCCGCGCTTCTTTGTGAGCCCTCCAATACCCCTCCGCACCCGCCTCCTCCCCTGCTCTGAATCTAGTTCTGGCGGGTACTGTATGCCCAAACCCTCAACCCCTCAACCCCTCAACCCAAAACCACACCACCCCTGCCACTACCGCCACCTCTGCCACCCACCCCATCCACCGATATGTACCACGGAGTCCAAGAATACTGAACCCAACAACCCCACCCCACACATGAACAGGCCGCCACCGAGCAGGGCGGCCCGGTGCAGATCGCCAACTACCTGTGCCCCGGCAACTACGCCGTGTCGGGCTCCAAGGAGGGCTGCGACGCCGTGGAGAAGCTGGGCAAGAGCTTCGGCGCGCGGTGAGCAGGAGGGGCGGGGGGAAGGGGCGGGCGGGCGGGCGCGGGGGGTTGGGGGTGTGGGGGCGTGTGTGTTTCGGGGGGTGGGTGGGTACGGTATGTGGGCGTGTGGGTGGGTGCGGGGGCGCAGCGGGCGGCGGAGACGTGGAGGAAGGAAGGAGTAAATGAGGGCTGGGAAGAGGGCTGTCAGGCGTGCCGGAGGCGGCCAGGGCGTGGGCATGGGGTGGGCGAGGCGGGAGGAGCCAAACAAATACAGAAAGGAAGGGCAGGTAGTTGTGGCGGAAAGTGAAGGGGCCGACATGGCCCACACATTCAACCTTGACCCGGCATACCTCCTGCATACCTCCCTTGCTCCCTCCCTCCCTCCTCCTCTCACTCAAGCTTCGCCTCCCATGCATTCAGCCCCCTCACCCACTCGCTTGTCCTCCCTCCCTTCTCTCACCACCACCATACCTTCTCTAACTCTCTCACCTCCGCTCACCTCCTCTCACCACCTTTCACACCCTCCCACCACCTCCGCCCGCAGCATGACCGTGCGCCTGGCTGTGGCCGGCGCCTTCCACACCTCCTACATGTCCCCCGCCGTGGACAAGCTGAAGGCCGCGCTGGCGCAGGTGGGCGGCGAGGGTGGAGGTGTTTCGGAGGGGCGGGACCTTTCTTGAGGGGGGGCGTATGGCAGCACACCGGTTGGGGAACGGTGGGGTTGGCATGGGGCGGGCCACGAATGTAGAGGCCAGTGCGCGAGAGGCCGTGGGGGCCGGGTACGGGGAGGGCGAGGGAGAGGTGGGAGGACGAGGGAGAGGTGCTGTGTGTAGGGGCGGTGTGGAGACGGGTGTGTGCAGGCAGGAGTCATGACAGCACAGCACAGCACAGCACGCGCCACGACGTGACGTGAACAGTGAGAACCAAGCATGGGGGTGAAACGTCTGCGCTTTATCCCTGCGCCATCCCCTAAACGCACCGCCCCCACTGTCCCCCACTGCTCCCCACTACCTGTACTGCTGCTCTGCCAACTGCCAACTGCCAACTGCCCGTCATTTGACAGACCACAATCGTCAAGCCGCGCATCCCGGTGGTGTCCAACGTGGACGCCCAGCCGCACTCGGACCCCGCCACCATCAAGGAGATCCTGTCGCGCCAGGTGGGTGGGGGCCTGGGGGGCGAGGGATGGGGGGATGGGGCGCTTGGGGCCTGGGGGGCCTGGGGTCGGTGTCCCCGCCGCACACGCCCCACCGCTGTGCACGTCAATCACGCCAATTTGCGTCCCTTCGAGCCCAACCGTGCCACCCTGCCTGCTATCCCTATTGTCCCCTTCTGAGCCGCTTGCCGCCTGCCTGCCATGCACTTGCCTGCTACTGCCTCTGCCTGCCTTCTACTGCCTGATAATTATGCCTGCTGCCGCCTGTCTCTGCCTGCCTGCAGGTGACCTCGCCCGTGCTCTGGGAGAACACCATCAAGACGCTGCAGGAGAAGGGTCTGACCAAGTCCTACGAGATCGGCCCCGGCAAGGTCATCGCCGGCATTGTGAAGCGCATGGACAAGGGCGCCACCATCGTTAACATCACCGCGTAAAGCAAGACCTGCTTTATCGGCTTCAGGACTTTCGTTGGCTCCTCAGCACGGGCATAATGATGGTGTATTTACTGTGCCTGTGGTAGCATGACGGGAGACGACCACATTCGGTGCTGCTGCGGCCGGGAAGTTGTGCTCTGGGCGGCTGGTGCGTTTTTAAAAGAATCAAGCGCTGACTCGCGGGTTGGGCTGTGTAACAGGTGGACGGGGTTATGGAGGTGTGGTGACGTGCGGGAGTTTGCAGGCACTAGGTCGGGGCCAAGATACCCTACCTGCAACAATTTTGTGTTGTTGTTGAACAGCATTCGCTGTTGGCCACGGGACTCGTGGGTTGCAGCCGCCGTTGACTTAACGGGCAGGTGAGCAAGCAACAGGTGGCGACACTAGCTGTGTTGGCTGCGGCGGATGTGGTGGTTGGAGAGGGAAAGGGCCAACCGGAATGTAACGTTCTAGGTAAATGCATTTCGAGACAGAGGAGGGGGGATTGATGCGGGGCTCGAGGCTCAGGAACAGTGGAGTGTGCTGACACCTAAAACCTGTCTGACGCTCACATCCTCTAAACCGCTTTTATGATAAACAGCAGCACGATGCCGTCTTCCATTCACATAGATGTCAAACCATGACGCAGTCTAAAAAGCCAGAGGTGAAGTCTGTGGAAGTCGGCCCCACATTCATAAGACATCCTCGTCGGCACGCGTGCCGGCACCTTCATCCGCAACAGCCAAAGGGCCATCTTCAGCCTTGGCATCAAACAAGCCTCCCAAGTACACACACTTCATACCAAATAACAAGCAACATTTACCAGAAACCGCATCTATGTTTGACGAAGCCTTTGCACCCGAAATGCCGCATGCCGCGGCATGTGATGCCGAATCGCCCCCGGCCTCACCTTTTAGCCAGCCGCTCCCAGAGATAGCAGAGCAAGTATGTGCCCAGTTCATGTTCAATGGCGAGGGATTGCTTGGGCTCGCTGGCGTCAACCAGTATTGGCGCGCCATCGCGTCGAATGACTACATTTGGGGCCGCATCAACGCCGCGCGCTTTGGCGAGGAGGTCATGCCATGTGAGCGAGCTCGTTGGCAACCGTGTTGTGGCATGAGTTAGCCTTGCCGGCGCTGGGTTTTGGGACCTGTCATCCGTGTGCTACCGCCGTTGGTGGTGACTCACCTGCCGTCGGCAACCCAGGTTCCTCGCTCGCCACGAACCCCCACCCCCACCTGCCCAGACCACATGTGCATGCCCCCGCCCGTTCCCGGCTGGAGCTTCTTCCACAACCTGGACTCGCACGGCAACGACTGCGTCGACCCGGGCGTGGACCGCTCCCCGCCTTCGCTGGAGAAGGTGGAGCGGCTGGCGCATCTCGCCGACCTACACGGGGCCGTGGCCTTCAACACGGGTGGTGAGCTCCTTAAGCTGGACAGGGGGTCATGCCAAGACGCAGAAGGAGCATAAGGTGGTCCACAGCACCGTTCGTGTTGTTCAGGTGCTGGAGCTTTGCAAGGCCAGCTCTCACTCCTTGTAATGCATGTTGGGAGGTGGCGCGCTGCGTGCTATGCAACGCTGACGTGCTGAACGTGCTATGCAACTAATGCAACGCTCGCAGGCTGGGTGAAGACGCGCGTGAGCCCGCCGCAGAACTGGGGCATCTCAACATACGAGCCGGGCGCAGGTGGGTGGCTGGGTGGCGAGCGCCCTACTGGTGCAGCCGGCCAGCTGCGTGTGCGTGCGTGCGTGTCACCGCATATTCCACGCACGCTGCCTTATTCCACGCCGTATTCCCGCCATTACCGGACTTCCGGATCATGCAATCTCATGGCAAGGGTTCCCCAATCTCATGAACATGCCGCTTGACCGCTCCACCTCCCCCCCCCGCCCGTCGTCTTCCCCATCCAACCAACCGACCAACCAACCAACCAACCAACCAACCAGCCAACCAACCAACCAACCACACACACATGCCTTACACACGGCACAGGCATGTTTGTGCGCGACTCATACCTGTCCGCCCGCCTGGCGCAGCGCGGAACGCCCCAGCCCACGCCGCTGCTGCCGGGCCCGCCCAAGCCCATCGCCCGCCCGCCCGACCTGCCCGGCTGGGTGCTCTACCCGCTGCTGGACTCGCCCGGCTTTGAGATACAGGCCCCGGACGGCTCCAACTGCTTCCAGCAGACGTGAGCCCAGCTGCGACTACACTCAGGTTTCGTGGATTGCTTTTGGCGGATAGCTAGCTAGTCCAGCTGGTTGCAGATGTGGTCAGTCAGGCTTTCAGATAAGAGTAAGAGATACAGCATGCGTCCCATCCTCTCGCCACCAACTCCCCGCCCCCCCCCAGATGCCGCACCTTTGAGGAGCTGGCGGCGCGGGCTGGGGCGACGCCGGGCGCGGTGGCGTTCAACACGCTGGGCTACGTCAAGTCGGACCTTCACGCACAGGTCGGTGATGGGGGTGCCATGCATGTTAAATTAATGACGGGGGCGTAGCCATCCATGGATGGTGTTTAACCAATAATGAATTGCCGATGTCCAGAGGTACAGGGGGTACACGCAGCACTGTTCATACCGTTGGGGGGGCCGGTCGGGGAGGGCGTGTGCGTGGCAGTGTGGGGGTTGGGGTGGGGAGGTGATGGATTCAGGGATGGTGGTCAGCAGCAGTCACCACGGGTTGTTTGCTTGCCGCCAAGTGTGCACAGCAGCACCTGGTGCCGCCGGTGATGTGCCATGTGCCATGTGCCATGTGCCATGTGCCATGTGCCATGTGCCATGTGCCATGTGCCATGTGCCATGTGCCATGTGCCATGTGCAGCAGCAGCAGGCACTGTAGCAGCCGTTGTATAATACCATCGCCATCGATCCGCCGGCTCACCGACCCGCCCCGCACACCCCGCAGGCCAACTGGCAGCACCGCAAGGGCCTCAGTGACAGCAGCTGGGCGGGGCTGTATGTGCGGGAGGAGGTGGTGGCGGCGCGGAGGCTGCTGCGCCCGCTGCCGGGTGAGCCCTTGCAGGCAACAGCAGGGCGCGTGTGTGTGGGGGGGGGGGGAGGTGCGCCGATGCCGCTACACTACGCAGGTGTGAGGATGTACCCCGAGATGAGCCCTGCCTACCGTACGTACCCAACTGGTTCAAGCCCAACCTACTGGCTCCTTGCGGTCTTAGCCCTGCTCTCGCCTCCCTCCTGTCTGCCCCTCATCACTCCCGCCCAGGCGGCGGCCTGGACCCGCGCCTGCGCTATTTCCAGCTGAATAAGACCCGGCTGCAGGCGGCCCGGGACGGTGGGTGGGTGGGTGGGTGGGTGGGTGGGTGGGTGGAAGCGGGTCGCGCATCCACACAATCCCGCCGTACGTGCTGCGCCAGTAACTAACGCTCGCTGCACTGAGTCCTGCCGCCTTCAACTCACCTAAATGATATCAGTTAGTTAGCACGCACTGCACTTCATGTCTGTGCTTTCGGGTCCCGGGCACACGCGCGCCCACTACGCCCACGCCCCCTCCCTGCTTCCCTTCTACCTCACCTCCTTTCGCCCAGCCCGCCATTACTACCATTATTTGCTGCTGCTGCCCGCTGCTGCCCTGCAGTGCACGTGGTGGGCCTCAACGGCAACCACATGGAGCGCATCGCCGACCCCGACACCGATACCGACCCCAACCAGCAGCAGCGGCAGAAGGACAAGGAGGAGGAGGGGAAGGATGATGATGTGCAGGGCCCGCCGCCGCCACAGCAGCAGCAGCAGCTGGTCCGGCTGAGGAGCATCTGCTGGCTGCAGCTGGACGCCGGCTTCTACGGTGCGTCGTGTGGCGTGGCATTGTGGCGTGGCGTCGTGGCGTGGCGTGGCGTGGCATTGTGGCGTGGCGTGGCGTCGTGGCGTGGCGTGGCGTGGCATCGTGGCGTGGATATGCCGCCGCGGGCTGGGCAGCACATCGTCGTCAGAGTGTCCGTTCATTAGACATCCTTGGGCGTGTCTGTGTGGGGGAGGGGTGGGATGCACCATTCACCGTACTGCTAGTGCCAAGTAGTAGGATGCGTTGATCAGCAGGCTAATGCTGGAGTAGCTTACTACCTTTGGCTTGATGGCTACAGCGCCGCACGTGATGCATGTACCGTGTGTGTGTGTGTGTGTGTGCCCGCCGCGTCCACATAGTACCGGTATATGCCACTAATGCCGCCCGCGACTCCATCCTCACCCAGGCCTGGGACCGGGCCGCTACCAGGCGCTGTGGGTGATGCGCAAGGAGTGCGCCGCCGACGTGCCCGTCACCAAGGTAGGTGGGAGTACAGGTGACGAGCGAGTCCACTGATGGGAGGCAGAGCGGGAGAGAGCGAGGAGCTGATGCTGTGCTTTGGCATGGGGGTGTTACGCCACATGCGGACACGCGTAATGCGGCTTATTGGTGCGCCACTCCATACCGTACGTACTGTACGTACGTACGTACGTACGTACGTACGTACGTACAGGCGCACGTTACCGCCGTACATCCACCTAGTTTGGTGTACCCACCTAACCCACCCACCCACCCAACCAACCAACTACAACCAACCAACCGCTCGCTCGCTCAGGTGAACTTCACCATCACGCTGAGCGCCAAGCGGCCGCACCGGCCCCTGGACGTCTTCCGCAGCGGCGGCGGCGGCGCTGACCCGGCGGGCCCCCCAGGCGGCGCTGCCGGCACAAAGGATGATGATGAGCCGCAGCCGCTGGGCAGCAGCAGCAGAGGCCAGAAGCGGCAGGAGGTGCCCGAGGCAAACGAGAAGAAGCGAGGGCTGCTGCTGCAGGCGCCCGCCGGGCAGCAGGGTGAGGCGCCGCCACCGCAGCAGCAGCGGGAGGAGCAGGGCCGGCAGCAGCACCAGCAGCAGCAGCAGCAGCAGCAGCAGCAGCAGCAGCAGCAGCAGCAGCAGCAGCAGCAGCGGGAGGAGTTGCAAGAGGTGGCGGGGCCCAAGGCGGGCTCCCAGCTGAGCGCCAAGACCAACGTGGACATGGGCCTGCGGCTGACGTGGACGGACGTGGTGAGCGCGCCAGTTATGATAGGTGTGCACGAGCTGTGCGCTGTGTCCTGTTGTTGGGTTGGGCTGTGCATCGCTAGCTCGTGGCTACCGTGCCGTATGCTGTGAGCCTTCGCGTGCGCGGGAAAGCGGCAAGTGCGGGGGCCGCGCGCGTTGGGGCGGGGTGGCAATGCGGGCAATGCATGGGGCGGCGCGATGGGGCGGGCTCAGACAGCAATACCAGGTACCCAGGCGTCTCGAGTGCCGCCGTACCGCTCGATCTGACATTCTGTGATAGTTCTCGTGGACTCGCCCTCAGCCAATTCCTTCACCGTTGTCCCCATCCACCTCCCCTCCCGCTCCTGCATGTCCCCCGCCCTCCACCATCTACCGCGCTCCCCAGCCCGCGGGCGAGTTCGAGGTGCCGGCTGGCGCCATCTACGACGTGGGCGTGCGGCTGTGGAACTTTGACGGGATGTGGAAGCACCACCTGCTGTTCAAGGAGCTGAGGCTGGTGCGGCTACTGTAGGCGTACGTGGCAGCCTGTTGGGCGCTAGAGCTTGGCAGGCCGGAGCTTGGCAGGCCGGAACTTGGCAGGCCGGAGGCTCAGCGCGGTACTGTAGCCATGGCAAACAGCAGCGCGCATGCGTCTAATAAGATAACAGCACTGTCTGTGGAGCTGACACGCACCGAGCGCGAGCGCAAAGGGACTGTCCACACGGGTGGCTGGGTCGGGACTCGGGAGCAGGCAAGGGGGGGGGGTAGCAGCGGTGTGTGGTCATAATGTGTGCTGGTTTGTTAGTCCACGGTGATCCGTCCGCCCTTCTCTCAATCCAAGGGTGGTCTGGTGGGATGGTTTTCCACCCCCTTGGTTTACATAAGATTGTAAAAGATCTGAACCTGACTACCGTACGATTTGACAAAACCAGCAGCAGCAGCAGCAGCAGCAGCAGCAGCAGCAGCAGCAGTGTTACATCACTTACATGCGGCCAGCTTGGCGCCCCCGCCCTGTCGTCAAGACGTGAGCGCATCTGCTGCTGTCGGGGGGCGCGCCATGTGTGTAGCTAGCCTTTTGACTTTCCACCAAGCACCTATGAAGCTCACACCACAGACACATTCCCAGTCCCACCCGTCCAGGGCCTGTGATGGCGGACTTGGCTTCCAAGTGAAACCTGATTGCACCGGCCGGCCTGGGAGCCTCTATCTGAAGGACCGCTACGCTAGGCCGCCTACTTGCCATGCCCACACTAAAGCGTGTCTAAAGCAGCTATGGAAGAATTAATGGGGGGTTCCGTGTACCTAAATAATTCTATGGCCATTCAATCATTCCTTGCTAGTCGAAGCCTATGCCGCAAGACAATGTTGCGGGCTATGCCTAATATGCTAGGACACCAACCGCCGCTGTCTCTGCGGGTTGGGGTGCTAGTGCAGCAAAGCACGCTGGCTCTAGTATCATTGGATTCCATGTCAGTAAGCCTAACGCCGTACCATCCCTGCCTTGGGCCCCTCACACCCACAGCAAAAAAGCTTGCAAGCCAACCCGTACAACCCAATCAGCGGCCACCGTGCGCATACCAACCATCCTTCCACACCAACAGCCCAACACCCTGTACACACAAAGCGCCACCTCGCCAGACAGACCCCTCGCTCAGAGGTCCCTCTCCTCGGAGTCTACTAGGGAGGCATCATCCTCATGGTCCAGCGCGAATGTCAGCCGCCGCTTGTTCCTCTTTTTGGCCGGCGGCGGCGGCGGCGGTGGGCTGGGGTCCGCCGCCGCACCGCTGGGCGGCGGCGGCCTGGCTTTGCGCCCAGACGTGCTTCCGCCGGTGGCCGCAGGCGGCGGCGGCTTCTTCGCTCTCTTCGTTGGCGCAATCTCACCACCGCCGGCAGCAGGCGGCGGCGGGCGTTTGCGGCCGCCACCAGTGGCCGGGGTGACTGGCGGCGGCGGCGGGGGGGACTTGGCGCTCGCCTGGTTTGGCTCCGGACCCGTGCCGCCAATGTCCGTGTTGGGTGCGGGCTTCAGTTTCGGGGGAGGAGGCGACGGTGGAGGGGGCGAGGGGGGCGGCGGCGACGGCGGTGGTGAGGGCGGCTTTGGCGACGGCGGCGGCGGCGAGGGCGGCTTGGGCGAAGGCGGCGAGGGTGCGGGGGGCTTGGGTGACGGCGGGCTGGGGGGCAGCGGCCGCGGGGGCTTCGGGCTAGGTGGCGGCGACCGCGCAGGCGGCGAGGGCGGCGAGGGGCTGGCCGGCGGGCTGGGCGGCGGCGGCGGCGAGGGCGGGTGCGGCGGGCGGCGCTTGACGGGCGGTGGCGAGTCCTGGCCGGGCGGCGAGTCGTCCATGATGCCCGGCGGCTCGGCCTGCGGCGGCGGGCGCGGCGGGCGCGGCGCGGGCGGCGGCGCGGGCGGCGGCGAGGGCTGCGTGCAGTCGGGGTCCTGCTTGTCAATCAGGCCGTCGCAGTCGTTGTCCTGTAGGGCAGGTAGGCAGGCGGACGGGTGGGTGTTGGCAAACGGGCGCAAAACGGGAGTTGGAGTGGGTCGATAGGGGCCTCCGCAACACCTCAGGTGAGGACGCAGAACGATTGAACGAATGACCCCGCGAGGCGTAGTAGTTGCGTCCGCCGCGCCCCACCAGAGCCGGCCCCGTAGCACCGCTCTCTCCTCGATCGCACAGACCGCACATTTCACGTCACGTGGGGCACTCCCCTGCGTCTGCCTCAGCCAGTCGGCTTACTCCCTCCCTCCCTCCCTTCCCTGGCCCCCCTGTCGCACCTGGCCGTCCCCGCACGACTTCTCCGTGACCTCGCTGAAGCGGCACAGCCCCACGCGGCCGCCCATGACGCCGTGCGACAGCTGCCTCAGCATCCAGCCCTCCGTGGCGTTGCTGCGCGAGGGTTGCGTGTGGGTGGGTGCGAGGAAGGGAAGAGCGATAAGGGGGCGAGGAGAGGAAAGAACAGCAGGAAGCGATGCAACCAGGAAACGGCTGAAACCCGGAAGGTGAAAGCGTCAAGCCTGCCGCCGACCTCCCTTTACATTCCTCCCCACCAACTCCCATCCATTAGTCCCAATTCCCATCCGTCAACTCCCCATTCCCCTGCACATCATGTGGACCTCCACCCCCCCTGCGGTTCTGGGTTCTGGGTCTCATTGGTTGGTCGCATTGGGAATCGGTATGAGCCACCCCGCCCCCACCCAACCCAACCCTCCGACCCGCCGCCCCCCTCTTCTGGTTTCTGGAATGAACTACCCCCCCCCCCCGCCCCGCCCCCACCTGTACGTCTCTCCCGTGAACACCGCCTGCAGGTGCCGCGTGCGCCGCACGCTGGTCTGTGTGGCGCCGTCGTAAAAGTAGATGGAGGTGGCGTACAGGTACTCCTCCGGCATGTCCCAGTCATACCGCCCGCTGTTTATCCGGTACGAGATGAAGTACGACACGGGGAAGGACGTGGCGCCCGCCGCCGCACTACCAGATCCGGATCCGGATCCGGGGCCGCCGACGCCGTCGCGCCGGCCCTCCGGCAGCCAGTCGGGCTGGATCCAGATCATGTGCGCGTCGGCGGTGTGCTGCGCCGGCAGGTCAAAATACAGCCACGTGTGGCGCGGCCACGTGGCGGCGTTGAGCACCGCCAGCGGCTGCCCCCAGCCCAGCTGCCAGTTGTTGGGCGCGTTGAAGCAGCGCAGCGCGCAGCAGCCGCCCATGAGGCTGGAGTAGTCGCAGTACTCGCAGCCGCTGCTGTCGTTGGCGTGGTGGATGTACAGGTTGTGGCCCAGCTCGTGCATGTACGCCATGGCGCTGGAGCTGGATTCGCCCTGGATCCAGGTCATGCTGCTGACGTACTGCGTGCCGTCGGGGCCCTTGTCCACGGGGCCCAGCGTGCCCAGCCCCGTCCACCCGCAGCCCGCCTCGTACATGAATCCGCGCGGCATGACCAGCACGCGGTGGCGGTAGCGCGCCAGGTCCACGCCCAGCGCGGAGGCGGCGTACTGCTGCGCCCACGTGTGCCAGCCCCAGTAGTCGCGGTAGGTGCAGGTGGAGGTGGAGAACCTGCGGGCGTGTGTGTGTGTGTGGGAGGGGGTGCGTGGCGTGTGGGAGGGAGTGCGTGTGTGGGGTGGGGTGGGGGTGGGGGTGGGGGGAGTGTGTGCGTGTGGGGTAGTTTATTCCAGAAACCAAAGCGACCATTGCAACCCAAAAACCCAGAACCCAGAACCACAGAGCGCGGGGTGTGTGTGTGTGGAGTATGTGTGGCGCGGGTCCTCAAGGGATCCTGTCGCATGTAGCACCCACCCCTCAGGGCCACGCTCGGCTCCAACCCGCTGCACCCCAGCCACCAGCCACCCACCAGCCATACACCCACATGGCCACACACTCACACACCCTGCAGGACCCCCCCCCCCGACCACCACCACCACCACCACCACCACCACCACCACCACCACCACCACCACCACCACCACCACCACCACCACCACCACCACCGCCACCGCCACCGCCACCGCCACCACCCCACCGCCCCGCCCCACCGCACCTCGCACCTGTACGCGGTGCTGTTGAAGGCGCAGGGCAGCTGCAGCGGCCCCACCACCAGGCTGTTGCCCCGGTTCATGGCGGTCCTGGTGGCGTGTGTGTATGTGTGTTAGTAAACGGAAACGGAGAGGAACTGCCACCACCACCACTGGTGCTACTGCTACTGCCGCTGCTATTGCCACCACCACTGCTACTGCTACTGCTGCATCACAAGCCCCCCCGCCGGCCCAGCTGCTCCTGCTGCTGCCGCACTCACTTGCCGCGGCTGCACTCGGCGTAGTATGCCTCCACGGTGGGGCCGCGGTTGTTGGGGCCCGCGAACAGCACGCTCTCCAGGTCCTGTGTGGGTCCCGTGTGTGAGTGAGGGCGCGTGTGTGGGAGCCGGGTGCGGGGTGAGTGGAGTGGAGGAGCGGCGGCTGATGGAGAGCAGGCACGTGTGACGTCGCTGCACCCGCCTTGAACACCGTCCACCAGGCCCCCTCTGCCCCTGCGCGCGGACTCCACCTAGGTTTTTAGGCAATCCCCCCCCCCCCCCGCCCCACAATCACCCATCTACATCTGTCGCCTCTGCCGGATTAAGATTAAGTTGGTATGCACCTCCCCCGCCCCGGAACACCCCCCCCCCCAGTGTGTGCTCCCTCCCTCTCCCCTCTCCTCACCGCCACGCTGATGGACGGCCCGAAGCCGCACATGCCCACCACCATGTACAACACGGGCATGTCCCGCACCACACGCGTGTTGCTGAGCACCGCCGCCGCCGCTGCCGCCCGCGCCGCGCCCGTCGGCCCATCCGCCTGCGGCCCGCCCGCCTGCAGCCCGCGCGGCCGCGTCGCCGCCGCCACCACCGCCGCGGCGGCGTCAGCCGCCGCCGCCGCGACAGCGGCGGCCGCCGCCGCCAGCGCCGCGTCCGGGTCCCCGTACTCCATCATCAGCCTGTGCCTGCCTGCTACGCCTCCTCCGCTGCCGCTGCTAAACGTCGCCATCTTTGACACGATGCTGACCACGGCGATGGCGTCCTCGCCCTGCCGGTAGCCGGTGACCATGACCGGGTCGCCCGACCCCAGCGGCGAGTGCAGCAGGCTGTGCGGGATGCGCAGCTCGAACAGCGAGAACGCCGGCTCGTGGACCTGGGGGCGTGTGTGTATGTGTATGTGCATGTGGGTGATGACAGGGGTGAAGGGCGGCAAGTCGTGTAAAGGAATACACACGCCGATCCCGCAACACCCCCGACTGGTCCACAACTATATTCCTCTCTGCCGCAGACCCGCGCGTCCCTTCCCGCCGCATCCGCGCGCTGATACTTCTTCCCCCCAAACCCCGCCGGGTTCTGGGTGATGGAATGAACCACGCCGCCCGCCCGCCCCCCCGGCCCCCGGCCCAGTCACCCACCCACCCACCTGCAGCAGGTAAATGACGTCTGTGGAGGTGGGGTCGGCATCCCCGTCCTCCTCCCCCGCCATCTCGCCCGTCATGAGCGTCAGCGTGCCTGCATGTGCGGGGTCGGCAGCTGGAAGGTCAGGGAGTTGAACTTTGAAGTTTGACTGCATTCTAGCTACCGTGGGTCACCACTCATCGTGCTGGCCACGTGCTGAGCAGGAAGGAAAGGCCAGGGCTCCCCAGCCACCGCAACGTGCCCCCACCCTCCTCCCCTCAAGCTCACCCTCCCAGCGTTCTAGGTTGGTGTCGGCCGTCTGGGCTCTAGACGCCGATACAAAAAGTAGGCCCGCGGCAAGTAGGCTTAAAAGCCCAAGTTGCCGAAGCCCGGGCAACGTCGCCCGGCGTTGCATCCTCGGTCGACGCCGAAGCCGGACTAGTCTCGCCAACCTGTGCCTCTGCTTAGGCTCCTATCTGCTCTGTATCACGCTCATGGAGATGTATAGTTCAGAATGTTCAGCACTCGCAGACGCCGAGTTCGGCTGTCTGTCGACCCGGCCCGGCAGCTGCGCAAGTCCTGTAGCGCACCGCGCTCTTGCTGGCGAGCCTGTCAAGCTATTTAAAGCAATTACGAGTGTGTATATAATAAAGAAGCAGCAAAGAGACTAAACGACGATCGTAGTAAGGAAAACTAGTTTCAGACCGTTGTCGCGTTCCCGCAGTCCGCAGGGAGAAGAGTGCACGTTTGTATGACCTTGAAAAAATAAAGTGTTGCTTTCAGTAAATCGTATCTGCTAAACAGACCCCCGACTCGTCAATTTTTGTCCGCTACAGGCCTGCGCATGCAAGCTCGCAGCCGGCCCATTCGCAAATTGCCGTGCGCGCTCGCATTTACAGTAAATCATGTAAATGCCCTTCAAACGCAAATGTCTACGGGCTTTTGTGCGGCCTCGAATGAGCGTCGTCCGCACGGTCACCGTTTACGCACGTCGTCCACCCCTGCGCGGCAGCAGCCCCGCCGCCCCGTGCAAAGCCAGCCGCCTCCGCCACAACTAAGCAACGCTAATATTCCTTCAATCCGCAACACACCATGGCCTGCATGCCCTTACGAAATAGGTTGGTGCGCAACTTAGCATCCAAATCAGTCCCTCGCCTAACACATCTCCACGAACCCGCAGGGAACACCAGCCTGCCCATGCTCGCCCCGGTCCCGTCGTCAGCGTGAGCACCCGCAACACTGCGTTTAGTTAGTTCACTCCTGGGCACACACTTACAGCCATCCCGCTACGTGCATCATATCGAGAAAGGGACGCTGCATCAACTCGTCCCCCTCTCGTTACAGTCCGAATCAAACCAGGTTTGCAGCCCTCCCACCACGAATCAACCCCCCCCCCCCCCCGGGAGTTACCAATGGTGGCAACTCACCCCCGGCACTGTCCATTGCCCGTTTCCCAACCGGCAACCGCAACTCAACACACCCCGCCACAAGCCATCACACACCCTCCCCGTCACAGGCCACGCTAGGTCACCCGCTGTCTCACGACGCCTCCTCCTCGCCCTCCTCACCGCCCTCCTCCTCGGCCTCGCCCTCCGCCGCCGCGCCGCCGCCCGAGCCGCCCGCCGCCGCCGCCACCGCGCGCTTCTTCTTGTTCTTCTTCTTCTTGCTCTTGCTTACCGCCGTCGCTGCCCCGGCCGCCGCCGCGCCGCCGCCTGAGGAGCTGGTCGACGCCGGCGCCGCCGCGGGCGCGGGCGCCGCCGCCGCAGCCTTGGAGCCGTTCGAAGACGAGGAGGCGGCCGCTGACGTGGAGGCCGGCGCCGCAGCGGCGGCAGCAGGGGCTGCGCCGAAGGTGGGCACGAAGGGCTTGGCGGCTGCGGAGAGGCCGGAGTGCGGCGGGGAGCCGCCCGCGGAGGTGCTGGCTGTGGCGGCCGCGGCCGGCGCGGGAGAGGACGCGGGCGCGGGCGTCGCCGGCGCGGCCGCGGGCGCGGGGTCTGCGGCTGTGTAGCTGCCGGGCTTGTCGAACACGAGCTCCTTGGTCTCGGTGCGGACCACCTTGAAGCCCCTGCGGTGTGTGTGCATATGGGTGTTGGGTCAGGAGTGCTGAGTCAGCAGTGTTGAAAGCGATACCGGCAACGAGGGCGACGTGCACGTGCGAGATGCGACAGCACAGACAGGCAGACAGACACGTGTTAAAGCCCCTCGCACGCAGCTCTTTCCCCTTCGCACCCACGGGGCTGCTCCACCTGCCCGCCGCACAACTGGCCGCCCCGCCCCGCCCCGCCCCGCCCCGCCCCGCCCCGCCCCACCCCGCCCCGCCCCGCCCCGCCCCGCCCCGCCCCGCCCCGCCCCGCCCCGCCCCGCCCCGCCCCGCCCCGCCCCGCCCCGCCCCGCCCCGCCCCGCCCCGCCCCGCCCCGCCCCGCCCCGCCCCGCCCCGCCCCGCCCCGCCCGCGCCCCCGGCCCGCCCCGCCCGCGCCCCCGCCCCGCCACCCGCCGCGCACCTGATGCGCTCCTCCTCGCTGGCCGCCTCGCCCTCCGCCAGCGGGCTCCAGGCCCAGCCCTTGTTGGACACGGCCATGGGCCCCACCGTCACGCGGGCGCCGGGCGCGGCACGGATCACCAGCGCGCCGTCCACCTGCGCGCGTGTGTGAGAGGGCCACCGTGTGTGTGTGAGAGGGCCCATCGTGTATTTAAAAGCATGAGGAAGGGGAAAACACGTCTCGGTTGTGCGTAACGAGGATTTGTCACGTCTTTGGAAGGCAAATGGATGGCCGGTGCACGCCTGGTATCGAGGTATGGTGCTCTGAGTGCTGCGCGCGCCGACGCATGCCGCGGTTGTGGTAGCATCAGTCATCATCGCCGAGGTGAGGTGAGGTGAGGTGAGGTGAGGTGAGGTGAGGTGGGATCACGAACACAGACAACCAGCAGCGCAGTCCGATCCAAAGCACGACCGGGTTACACCACCGCTCCTAGCTCCACGCCTCAGCCCAAACAACCCTGACAGACACACATGGACACACAACCCAGTGCCCAACCCACAACCAACTGCCCGACCCACAACTGTCCAACCCACAACCAACTGCCCAACCAACTGCTCCCACCTTGAGCGGCCCCTGGATGGTGATGTCGGCGCCGTCCAGCACCAGCACCGCGCCCGGGCCCAGCACCAGCGAGCCGGGCGCCACCTTGGTCTGGGAGGGGTGGGTGTGGGGGTGGGAGTGCGGGAGTGCGGGTGCGTGGGTGTGGGAGTGCGGGTGCGTGGGGTGTGGATGTGGGAGTGGGTGTGGGAGTGCGTGGGGTGTGGATGTGGGAGTGGATGTGGGAGCGCGGGTGCGTGGGGGTGTGGGTGTGGGAGTGCGGGTGCGTGGGGTGTGGATGTGGGGAGTGGGAGTGCGTGGGGTGCAGGTCGCATGCGTGAAGAAAAGCAGGGCTGCTGCAGGAGCAGGGGACCGTGGCTGACCACCACCACCACTACCACCACCACCACCGCCACCACCACCACCACCACCACGGCCGAGGGGCACGCGACGCGCCGCGTGCGCGTGTGTGTATTTACAGAGCTGCCACTGTCACCTTGAACCCCTTCATTTTCCCCTCCAAAGTACCCCTCTTCCACACCTGCAGAAACCCCCCCCCCCCCATCCCACACACACACACACACACACACACTTACGTAACACGCCAGCACACACCCCTCTGCCCTCCGCTGCCCCCCTCTGCCCCCGCTAGCCCCCGCCCCCTCACCCCCCCTGACCCACCCACCTTGATGTCTGCCAGGGAGGGCGCGAAGGCCGGCCCCAGCACCACGCGCGGGTACAGCTCTGTGGCGATGCCGTTGAACACCGCGGACTGCAGCGGGCTGGGCACCTGGGGGTGGGGGGCGTAAGGGGGGATGCATGGGGGGGAGGGGTTGCATGCATGTTTAATTAATGACGAGGTAGACGTAGAACAGACGTTGGATGCAGGGGGGAGGGGTTACATGCATTTAGAGTTAGAAGGAGAAGGCGTAGCCAGGTACACAGGTACAGAAGTGGTGCCGGTTCCGATGTAAGGGGGGGGGGAGTTGCAAGGCTACATGGCGAAGTGGTAGAATACGGGGGGTGGGGAGGAGGGGGGGGGGGATGAGAAGCGGCAGGAGGGGGGCGGCGGCGGCGGCGGAAGGCAACGTCGCACGGGCCACCTGGCTTTGCTACTACTGCCAGCCTTCCAGTCGCCCGATAGGAGGCGATGGGAATCGGAGCTAACCGCCACCCCCCACATTCAGCCCCCACCCCCACCCCCTCACCCGCTCACCCCCTCTCACCTGCACGCCCGCTACCTCATGCAGCGCCAACACATTGGCCTTGTAGATGTCGAGCTCGCCTGGCCGGGCGGGGGGCGGAGTCGGTTAAGTTCGGCAGAAGTTATGGTGCACAAAGCCACAAACAACAAATGGCATGCTTGTCAGTGAGCCGTGAGCTTAAACCACTAGTGCTGTGCAGTCTGTGCTCAACCTGTCATCAACCCCCAATGACTCCAGCCCCCTGCGCTTGCCTAGTTGCACAACCGCTCCGCCGATGTAGTAGCGCCTCGTCCTCCCTCGCCTACCCCCCTGCTCTAGCTCTCAAGCACTCGCGGCTGCCGCTTCCATTCGCAGCACCGTTTGCGTTCCTCAACGGGCAGGGTTGACCACCAGCCCCCGCGCTACCCGCGCTACCCGCGCTACCCGCGCTACCCGCGCCCTGCCCTACCCGTGGTGGCGCTGTGTGTGGGGTTGCCCTCCTTGAACTTGGCGGCGGCGTCCGCAGGCGAGTTCTTGACGGGGGAGTAGGAGGCCCACACCTGTGATAGGGGCGGCGGCGGCGGCGGCGGCGGCGGTGGTGGAGGTGGAGGTGGAGGTGGAGGTGGTGCAGCGGCGGCGGCGGCGGCGGCGGCAGCAGCAGCAGCAGCAGCAGCAGGAGTGGGAGGGAGCGCAGGGGCCGCAGTTTGTTCGATGGCGCACGACCACGACCTTGGGGACCTTAATACAGCCAAGCCTTCCACAAACCCAAGCGGACGAACTCAAGCCCCCACGCCCGATGAACCTAATACACGCACACACGCACACACGCACACACGCACACGCACACACACCTGGTTGATGGTTGTGAAGCCCACACGCGCGGAGGCGGGCAGGGCCTTGGGGTAGTCCTGTATGTGTGGCGGATTGTGTAGGGCAGCAAGGGGGGTTGTGGCAGCAGGGGGGGTTACCAGCCCAAACTAAGCCAAACCCAATGCATAAGAGGGGGGTGTATGCGAAATTATTCAAACTGCGCTGCGAATGGAGGCGACAGCCGCAAGTGCGGGCTAGAGCAGGGGAGGGGGGCAGGCGGGCACGGCGGTACGACAGGTGGGCCTCATCATCATGTCGTCACGTCGTGGACTTAGGGTTAGGTGAGTGGGTGACCACTCAGGGGGTCGCATGGCGGCACGCCGATGGCGGCACGTGCCCACGCTCACGCCGCACGCCCTCCCCCCCCCCCCCTCCCCTTCCCCCCTTACCCACGCACCCACGCCACTCCCAACCGACACACACGCCCCCACCCCACCCCACCCCACCCCACCCCGTCCCCCGCCCCCACCTGCATCATGCACTCCAGGCGTGTGCTGCTCTTGAAGGCGGTCTTGGTGGCGTCCCTGCGCGGCGCGGTGAGCGAGCGAGAAGGTGAGAGAAAGTGACAGCCACAGAGAGAGACAGAGAGAGCCCTCGCCCTCCCAAGCACTCCCCACTCCTCCAGCTTGTTCCACACTACCCCCCTTTTTTCGGGTTCGGGTTCTCTTGGTCGTTTCGCTTCTGGTTTCCGGAACGAACTACCCCCCTCCACCCCTCCTATCCCGCCCGCCTACCCATCCACTCCCCCCTCCTCCTCCTCTCCTGTCCAACCCCCTCCCCTCCCCTCCACTCACTTGTACTTGGGGTTGACGAACTCGCTGATGACGCCCCCCGTGGCGGCCAGCTGCGGCACGTAGCTGGACAGCTTGAGCACCAGCTGGTTGATATTGCCGGGGAAGGGCGAGTAGCCTGTGGGGTGGATGGGGTGTGGCGGTGGTGGCGGTGGCGGTGGTGGTTTGGGTGGGGTTGCAAGGATGGGGTGGGGTTCCAGGCATCCAGGTAAAGAAGGGTAGGTGTAGACAGGCAGGCGGTGGGGCGGTAGTCTGGGTGTTTGGGTAATAGCATGATGGAGCATGCCGGCAGGGTTGCACCGGCACGTTAAGGCTGGACACAACCATCCGTACGGCACCCCTATCTGGCCCCCCCTCTGTCCGGGCCTCTCATCGCCCGAGGGGCCGTGAGAACCAATGCGTGTGTGTGTGTTAGAGGTCACAAGGGAGAGTGCTATGAAAGACGCGTGCGTGTGCGTGGGCAGACGTGGGGTTTCAGACATGTCGGACGCAGCAGGGGCCAACAGAGCCTCTACCTTCCCACCGCCCCGGCCCTCTTCCTCCGCTCGCGCCCCCTCCCCCTCCCCTCCTACAGCCCTCGCCGCCACCTGCCACCTCCCCACCCACCCGTGTCGTCGTTGACGTCGCCCTGCTTGCTGATGGTCTCCCGCAGCAGGGGGTCCAGCTGGTTGTACTCCACGTTGATGGTCAGCTCCTGAGGTGGAGGGATGAGGGGGAGTGAGGGGGTGAGGGGTAGTTCATTCCAGGGGGTGGAGGGGTGGAGGGGTTGGGGTGAGGGGGTGACGGGTGGCAAGGATACGTAGCAAAGTGGAACAGGTAGGCAGCAGGCGAGCTTAGGCGCGTACGGGGGTGGGGATGAGAGGGTGGGGGGTGTTGGGAGGGGGGTGTTGTGGGAGGAGGAGGGACCTGAATATGAGGGGGGGATTGTGGTGGTAAGCTGGTGGGCGGAAGGCGTGGACAGGGGTGGGCGTGCGTCGCGGATCAGAGCGGATCCGCCGAACCGCCCCACCGCCCGTCCATCCCCGACAGTGCAGCCGTCAAGGCCCCACCCCCTCACACACACCGCTTACCCCCCCGTTTCGCTTCTGGTTCCTGGAATGAACTAACCCCTCCCCCCCCACACACACAAACACACACCCCACGCACCCTGGGCTCGGGCCCGCTCGGCCGCGACAGCTTGGCGATGGCACCAATGGCCTCCTTGGCCCTGGCGGAGTGGGGGCGGCGGCGGCAGTGGCGGGGGCGGGGACAGACGGCGGTTGGTGCGGCGGCGGGCAACAGGTGGTAGTTGGTGCGGCGGTTGGTGTGGCGGTTGGTGTGCGTGCGAGAGAGCTAGCTAGGAGAACAGCCCAATGTGTGGTGCGCCTGGGTGGAGGCGGCGGGGCTGGTCTCTCGAGGGGCTGGACACTAGGGCCCCACAGCCCCACCCCGCCTACACTCCCCACGCCCCACCCCGCCTACACTCCTCACGCCCCACCCCGCCTTCACTCCCCACGCCCCAAATCTGCCGCTGGATTTGCCACCAGACCCCCCACCACCACCACCACCACCACCGCCGCTGTGCCATGGAAGCCCCGTCAACTCCCAGCTGCGCCACGCACTGCGCTGCCCCACCCGCCACCCACTACCCACCGCTGCCCTACCCGCTACCCAGTACCCAGTACCCCCTTACTGCGCGGACACTGCCGCATCCTAGCACCACCACCACCACCACCCCACCACCCCTACCACCACCCTACCACCCCTACCACCACCCGTACCACCCCTACCACCCCTAGCACCACCACTCACTTGCGCGGCACCGCCAGGCTGTTCATGTCGTAGCCGTGGCGCGCGCTCACGCCCAGCGCCGCCAGCAGCCCGCGGAACACCAGCGCGTTGGTGTCCTGGTGGGGGGGGGGTGGGGGCGGTTGGAGGTGGGGGCGGTTGGAGGTGGGGGCGGGGAGGTGGGGAGTTTGTGTGGGGAGGTGGGGGAGAGGTAGCGGAGGGGGAGGGGAGGGGCGGAAGGAACCAGGCGGGAAGAGCGGCGGAGGCAGTAGCGGAGGCAGTCAGGGGGCTGGTGGTGGGTGGCAGCTGTGACGGGTGCGACGGGTGGCGAGAGCTTGAGGGGGGATGGGAGGGACCCGCCACCGACCTGCCACCGACCTGCTCTCGCCACCTCAATCCCCCACATGCCCCCACACCGCACACTGCCACCGCCTCCCACCATCACCATCACCCACCTCATCACCCATCCTGCCCATCTCCATCACCCACCTCACTCTCCACCCCCCCACGGCCGCACCCACGGCCTACACTTCTCACCGCCCCTACAGCCCCGGCCCTACGGCCCCCCCCCTACAGCCCCGCCCCTACAGCCCCGCCCCCCACCGCACCCCCTACAGCCCCGCCCCTACAGCCCCGCCCCCACGGCCGCCATACCACTTCCCACCGCCTCCCCCACCCCCTACAGCCCCGCCCCGCCCCGCCCTGCCCTACCTGGAAGAAGCACACCCACTTGAAGCCCGCCGCCAGCCAGGCCTTGGCCAGGCCGCTGGAGTGCAGCAGCATGTGCACGTCGCCGTGCCCGTGCGGCTTGGTCTGCACCGCATACCTGCGTACCAGGGGGGTTGCACGAGCTCGGAAAGAGAGGGAGCGCAGGCGAGGGCAAGGACGAGTATACAGGTGGGGGAGGCATGGGCGCATGCATGACAGCCATGGCAATGGCGTGAGCATGAGAGCACCGTTTGTGCGTGTGTGCGTGTAGGAGTGCGTGTGTGTGTATGTGTGTGTGTTGGGGTAGTTTATTCCAGAACCAGAAGCGAAACGACCAAGGGTGTGTGTGTGTGTGTGTGCGTGTGTGTGCAGGGGGGGTTGAGGTGGGTGTGGGTGAGAGGGTATGAGGTGGGTACGGTGTGGTGGATGGGTGAGGTGTGGTGTGTGGTGTGTGGTGTGGGCCTTACCGCCCCCTACCCCACCCCTTTTCCTCCCCTCCCCTTCTATTCTTTAACTCATATTGTGTGTATCCCCCTCCCCCTCCCCCTCCCCCTTCCTCCTCCCCCTTCCTCCTCCCCCTCTTCC
The DNA here is from genome assembly GCA_016834595.1 of Chlamydomonas schloesseri. Lineage (NCBI taxonomy): Eukaryota > Viridiplantae > Chlorophyta > Chlorophyceae > Chlamydomonadales > Chlamydomonadaceae > Chlamydomonas > Chlamydomonas schloesseri. Next base: position 79,599 of record JAEHOD010000021.1, on the reverse strand, counting down.
CTCCCCCCGCCCACTCCCACTCCCGCTCCTGCTCCCACCTGTCAGTCGGCTCCAGCGCCAGGTGCGCGGCGTTGTCGGTGAGGCACGCCACCTTCTCTTGCTTGATCAGGGTCACCTGCAGCGAGAGGGGAAAGGGGAGGGGGGGCAGGGGGTGCCATGCATGTTTAATTGATGACGAGGTAGACGTAGAAGGGGGGGTTGTGGTTGTAGAAGGGGGGGAGAGTGGAGGTGAGGCGTGGAGGGTGGAGGGGAGGGCGGTATGCCATGCATAGGCAGGGCGGATGAGGGCAGCAGCATGGGGAGGACCGTGATCCCGGGGGGGTGACGCGGGTGGACAGATACCGCGCTGCTCCCCCGCCCCCCCTGCTGCGCCCGCGCCGCCCCTTGCTGCGCCCCTCTCGCCTGCCGCCTCCCCAGCGTGACACGCCTTATCTGACCCGCGCCCACCCACGGCCAAGCCCTAGCCGCCCCCCCCCTTCCAGCTTCCTTTTGCTCCCCCCCTGCTCGCCCACCCCCACCTTCCTGCATCCCCCCAGTCAGTTTCTCAACGGGAATGAACTACCCACACGCACACACACACACACACACACGCACACACACACGCACACACACACACACACACACACACGCCCGCACCTGGCTCTCCTCCATGCCAAAGTAGTTGTTGCTCCGCAGCAGCTCCAGTGTGCGCCCGTGCGTGTCGTCCGACGTCATGATGGCCAGCGGCAGCTTGCGGGACGTGCCGGAGCGGGCCTGGGGGAGCGGGGGGGTAGCCATCCATAGGATGGTGTTTATCAAATGGTTGTGAAGTGCCGATGGGGGGGTAGTTCATTTCAGAAACCAGAAGCGACACGACCAGGGGGGCGGAGGGGGACGGGGTCGGAGGAATTGAGTGAGGGAATTAGGAGGAGTCAGCTGTAAGCACCCGCCCAACGAAGACAGACCCAGCCGCTGCCGCCACCCCCACCCACGCGCCACCTCGCTTTCCCCAGCCCCGAAAACCAGCGCCTCCAAAGCCACCACTTCCCCTGCCGCTGCCACCATATGCCAGCCACCAGCACCACGCCTCCCCCCCCCTTATCCCAAACCCATACCCCCCGGTATCCACCCCCATGCCCCCCCGGCCCCCCACCCCACACACGCTCCACACACGCCCCCCGCCCACCTGCAGCGCCAGGATGGTCCGAATGTAGAGCCCCAGGAAGGGCGTGGCCGTGGCGCACTCGGAGGGCAGGGCCACCTTGATGCCTGTGTGGGTGGGTGGGTGGGTGGGTGGGTGGGCGGGTGGGTTGTAGTGATGCGAGGGGGGTGCCATGCATGTTTAATTGATGACGAGGGAGATGTAGACAGACGTTGCGGGCGGGGGGGGGGGCGGCAAAGAAGAAGTGGGTGGGTGGGTGGGTGGGTGGATGGCTTGCAGTGCTGGGGGACGGTGCAGTGTGTGGAGTGCGGGTGTGTGTGTGGGTGTGTTGAGTGTGGAGGTGGTGGGGAGCAGGCCGTGTTGGACCCCATCCTCTTGGCACGGCTGACCCCATTCTCCACTCCCTCCACCGCTCGCCCCCCTCCATTCTTGCTCCAACCGATCTCCAGTACCAACCGCCAGCTCTGTCCATCGCCCCTCTGGTTTCGGGGTCGCAACGCTTCCAAGCCCCAGCCACCCCCCCTGGTCGTTTCGCTTCTGGTTTCTGGAATGAACTACCCCCCACCCCCATTTCCATCCCTATGTCCCCCCCTCCCCCCTCCCCGCTGTACCTCTGGGCACCGGCACTCCATTACTGATTAAACACCATCCATGTATGGCTATCCCCCCCCCACCCCACCACACACACACACACACACACACACACACACACACACACGCCCACGCTCTTACCGCTGTACCCCAGCCGCTCCCCCAGCCCGCCCGCCACCAGCACGAAGGCCGCGCCGCCCGCCTCTGCCAGCCCCGCCGCCTCCAGCTGCATGAAGGGCGGCGAGGCGAAGTCCAGGCGCTCGCCGGAGGGCACCGACGGCACGTAGCCCTCAAAGGGGTTCACGCCTGCGTGTGGTGGCAGCGGCGGCGGCAGGTGGCGGCAGCGGCGGTTGCAGCAGCGGTTGCAGCAGCGGTTGCAGCAGCGGCGGTGGGAGACGCAGCAGGTGGTGTATGATGTATGGTGGGTGTTGGGTAGTGGTGGTGTATGGTGGGTGGTGGATGGTGGTGGTGGTGGGTGGTGCAGGTGACAAAGCAGTGGGAGGGAGCTGCTCCACCGCTCTGCCGCCGCCCCAGTTGCCACCGCCCCAGTTGCCGCCGCACTCTCACCCCACCCCCCTCGTCCACTCGACCGCCGCACCCACCCCACCCACTCGGCACTCCACCCCACCCATCCCAATTCCAACCCAACCACTCCCCATCACACCCCTACCACCCACTCCTTACCCTCTCCTCGCCCACTCCTCATCCTCTCCTCACCCCAGCTCCCTCCCACCCTCTCTCACTCCCTCCCCCTCCCTCCCTCCCTCCCTCCCTCACCCCAGCTACCTCCCTCCCTCCCTCTCCCTCCCCTCACGCGCCGCCGCCCTCACCCTCCTTGCTGTCCGCCAGCAGCTGCCGCGCGTTGCGCACGTACGCCGCCAGCCCGCCGTGGTAGCTGGCGTCCAGCACAGCCAGCTGCGCCAGCAGCCGCCGCTTGGGGGCGTCGTCCGTGCCTGGTGGAGGGCGGTGGTGGTGGTCCGTTCACCCGCAGTCCGCAGTCCGCAGTGCGCAGGGCGCAGAGTGCGTCTGGTATAGCCTCCTCCTCCTCCTCCTCCTCCTCCTCACCACCACCACCACCACCACCAACCGTGGCCCCTCCTCTTGGCAGCCACCTCACATTCATCCCCGTCCTCCCCCTCCTCGGGCTCCCTCCTCACTCATCCCCACCTTCCTCCCCGTCGTCAGTCCCCCTCCATCCCCTGCCCCTGCCCCTGGCCCCTGGCCCCTGGCCCCGCCCCGCCCCTGCCCCTGCCCCTGCCCCGCCTTAGCTCACCCTTCTCCGGCCAGCCCTCAAACAGGTGGCCCTGGTCCAGATCCAGCAGCGCCGCCACCAGCGCCCGCTCCTGTGTGTATGTGTTTGCATGTGTGTACGTGTTTGTGCGAGTGTGTTGTATAGGTCACAAGGGAACGAATAGCAGACAGAGGGCAGTGCGTGCGTTTGTGTGCGGGGCGGGGCAAGGCGGGGCATAGGCTGTTGGTGGTGGTGTGTGAAAGGGTGGTGGTTTGGGTCAGTGCGGGGGGGGGGATATTTGTGGCGGTGTTGGTTTGTGTTACCGTATAATGGCCATCTGTGTTTGTGTGGTGGTGGGTCGGAATTCACATGCCGGTGGTGTGCGTGTGTATGGTGTGGGCACTTTGGTATGCTGCATACATCCACACAGAAGGTCATACAGCAGGCACGCAGCGTGATTGTGCATTGCAGCTGCTAGTTTGGGCTCCTGCTGTGCGGTGTGCGGGTAGAGGGGGCGGGAGGTTGCTGCGCGCTCACATTGTCATTGAGAAGGCTGGCGTTGCTCTTCAGCACGGCCGCAACCAGGTCCGGCTTGGAGGAAGAGGCGGCGGAGGAGGAGGACGACGAGGAGGAGGCAGCAGTAGCAGTAGTAGCAGCTGGTGCTGCGGGCGCCGGCGCAGCCGCGGCGGCGGCAGGCGCCTCCTTTGGCGCAGGGGTCTCCGTAACGGCGGCCGCGCTGCTGCTGCAGGCACAAGGAGTCGTTACAGCGGAGCGTCAGCACATGACGTGTGGGATAGGCAGTGGGTCATAATGAATGAAAACAGATATGGAGCGGTGCACGCATGCGAGCTGCCGTGGTGCTGTGATGGCATGCGACCGTGTAAGGTTGACAGGTGGAAGCGCTAGCGTTCACCCGCAGGTCCTGTCCGCGAGAGATCAACCGCATCCTGCGCACTCCGCTTACGTGTACTCACTTTTTCAAAACATTGTACGCGTACAGGCCGATTCCGCCCGCGGCCACAGCCGCTCCAACACCTGCGAGGCAGGGTGATTCCATGCGCTTCTTCCGAAGTTGGCAACGGAGATTGTGCCCTAAGCTCGACTCACCAATAAGTAGGCCCTTCCGAACCATCTCCTAGAAGCTCAAGGCTTCTACTTGAGCTTTCGACGCAACGAGCTCCCGGAGACTTGGCGATAACTAAGAAGCCCAGATCGTTTATGAAACTTTGGTATAAGCTTCGTTTTGTAATCTTTTGTTTGGTAGCTGGATGCGACATGCCCTGCAACATTCCAGGCTCCCATGCAACAACGCAGATGAGTTGGGCTTTTCCGAGCCCGTTTTCTCAAAAATGCGAGTTGACATACACATTGTATATAATCCTATGCAATTCGCCAGATAGCGGCGTTTGTCAGATAGCGGCGACTGGATAGCGGCGACTGAGACTGATGGCTCCGGGATGCCGGGATGCCCAGAAGCCTCACCGTCCGCATCGTGTTTGAACTGCACGGCCTGCGCCATGCACAAGCCCCCTGAATCCAGTGAGCCTCGCACGTACATGTACGCGCTGTATGCTTAATGCATTGCGACGTGCAAGACAACCGCCACCGTGCACGCCACGCCACGGCATACATGCGGCGGCATGTCCGTAACATGACGTACCTCCTTGGGGCACCGAGAGCCCGCCTGCATGAAGTGAAATGTGGCCTGGCGTCCTCAACCATGCCCGGTGGAATGCGAGTGTTTTCGAAACATGGCTACCGAGTATCGACCTCGAACTACCCGAGAGAAACAGCGCTCATATCTTACGAAGGCAGGGGCGGCGCCAGTGGCCGAAATCCGAAACTCAGCTGCGTTTGATTGCCGAAACCCGCTGCCGCCGCTTCGTTCACGGTTCACCCCAACATTTGCCGGGGGCTCCGCCCCCGACCCACCACCCGGCACACGGTTTGTCACTTACACCAGCGCACACCATCTCACAACGTTGCAGGTTGCCTAGGCGGCTGCTATTGCCCTCAGCCCATGTTTGCGCCTCCTACACAGCAGAATATATTCCAGCGCACGCCGTGTCCCAATGTTGCAGCTTGCCAGTGCGGCTGCTGTTGCCCCCCCAGCGCATGTTTGCGGCTCAGCGGCAACAAATATTCCAACTACCCGACAGACAGATGTGCCGCAGATGTCAGTCGCACCCTGCCGGCACGCATATACCGGTACTGTCTTCAGCAGCAGCTAGCAAGCACAACCGAGATGCGCCAAGAGAGCTGATTGATGAGCCTGCATTATGTTCGCCACAGCAGCCGCTCTCTTAGACTCTTACAGAAGAGCCTGTTCCGTGGCCATGCCCGTGCCCGTGCCCGATGGCCACCCCATCCGCACACGTGACCAACGGACGCCAGAGCCCGCGAACATATTGGGTAATGTGGCCGCTCACTCCTCCTTGCCGCTCACCCTCCTCTCGTGCTGCTTGCTAGAACCGACGTCAACTTCCAGTCGGTCTCGCATTTCGTATTCGCAATTTAGCGCACGTCCGTAACATGTAACTTACAGATACCAAAATCGCCAAAGGCGCCGTTCAACATGTGCCTTGGGCATTAAGATAGCAGCCATAATTGTGCATCAGCGTAAATGCATGACACCGCACCTCACACACGTCTCATATACGCTCTTGCTTTACCCACACGTCGTCAGCCGCGGCATCCGTACGGTATGTCCCTTGGCCCCCTCTCGTGCCTTCTGCAACGCCGCTGCAGTTCATGCCAGCCACTGTGGATGACACCGCTCCCACACCTCATACACGCACGCCCTTGATTCATCCACGCGCCGTCAGCCACGGCGGTGCCACTCTGCCCCCTGGCCCTCCCTCTCCTCCCTCATGCCGCTTACCAGCACCACCCGCTCCACCCGCTCCATCCCTATCACGGCCGCAGCGCCGTGGCGTTGGCCGCCGCCGCCAGCTCCTGCGCCGCCGCCCGCGCCGCCGCCGCCATGGGCACCAGCGGCAGCAGCTCCAGCTCTTCGGACAGGCCCGCCGCCAGCCCGGGCCGCCAGCCGTGCGAGCCCTCCTGCAGCGCCAGCCAGCGGTCCACAGGGACGTAGAACGCCTCCACCGCCGCGGGCGGCGGCGGCGGCGGAGGGTCCCCTGCGCCTGTCGCCGTTTGCTGCTGCCGCCGTTTGCTGCTACTGCTACTGCTACTGCTACTGCTGCTGCCATTGCTACTGGCGCTACTGCCACTGCTGCTGGCGGCTGGGCCACCTCCACGGCCGCCACCGCTTGTAGCAGCACCTGGCCGCTTCTGCTCCTGCTCCTCCGCCTCCGCCTCCGCCTCCTTCTCCGCCGCCTCCGCGCGCGCCGCCTTCCCTACCACCACCCCATCGCCGTCCAGCCCCGCCAGCCGCCTCCCTCCACGCCTCCGCTGCCGCCCTGCCGTAGGCACCGCCGCCACCCCTGCCCCTGCCGCCGCCTCCGGGCCCGCCGCCGCCGCCGCCGCCGCTCCCACCCGCCTGGCGCCCTGCTGCCCCCCGGGCGTGTACCGCAGCAGCCCGCTGTACTGCTGCAGCAGCAGCAGCCAGTAGCACTCCAGCCCCTGCGACGTCAGCATGTCGCGGACGTAGGCCTGGCCGGCGGCGGCGATGCGCGCCGCCGCGGCGTCGTGGCGTGTGGCCCAATCGTACGCCCACACCACCTCGCGCGGGCGGTGCCGCCAGAAGGGCACCTGAGGGTGATATGGGTGGGATACTGGTAAAACAGCCCCGGTGAGAAACAAACTGCGAAGAACGTGACTGCGCTGCAGCGGGTATGGGGGGGTTGGTTGGTGCAGCGGTCTTGGTACTGACAGGAGTGAGTGACAGGACCAGGGGGAGAGGTTACACGCATTAAGTATTAGAGAAGGCGTAGACCGTAGTCGACGGGGGGGGGGTGAAAGAGGGTAAAAGGGGTGGGAGGCGGGGGAAGGCGGCGGGGCCGGGTTTGCTGTGGGTGGGCAGACAGCACACGTGGGCACGCACATAACCCGCCCCGTGCAATTATTGGTCACGTGCCAGCAGCGTGTCTGACGCGACTCACGTAGTGCTCGAAGCTGTGGAGCCCGTCGTCATAAAAGGCCTTGTAGTTCGACTGCTCGCGCTGCAGTGCAGTGCAGCGCAATGCAATGCAATGCAGTGCAGTGAATACAGGTAAGCAAGTTTTGTGAACTGGGGCACTCAAATGGCCTTCGCATTCGGACTGTCCTGCACGCCTTGCAGGACTGCATCTCCATTCGTCATCTCCCCGCCCCTAACCGCCCCCAGCCCCAACCTTTTCGTGCCCTCATGCTCCTTTCTGGACTTCCCTCCTCCATACTCTCCGCCCATTTCCCCACTCCCTTTCCCCCACTCTTCCCTCCCCTCCACCAGCCCCCCCCCCCAGCCCCTCAGCCCACCAGCTCCCCACCCCCCCCCCTCACTCACAAGCACCAGGCTGCCCAGCGCCATGAGCTGCCACACCTTGGACGAGCAGCTGATGCCTGATGCCGTACGGTTGTCAGTTGTCAGTTGTCAGTCGTCAGCGAATATAGGGGGGCGGGGGCGGGGGCGGGTCCCGGGGGAGGGGGTCCAGGGGGTCCAGGGGGTTGGGGTGTGAGGTGTGCGGTGTGCGGGGCAATGCGTGGGGCAGAATGACCATGGTTGTGCATGTGTGTGCAACAGACATGTACATGCCAGGCAAGCCCCGGCCAGCGGATTGTCCCTTGCGCCCATCCGCCGACTTTCGATAGTTAAAAAGAATCAAGGTAAACTGAAAAATCCACCCACCCGCCCGCCCGCCCGCCCGCCCACCGTCTATGTGAATGGCCATCTTGTACGCGGCCCAGCGCTCCAGAGGGCGGCCCGCGTCAAACACGATGTGCGGGCTCTTGACCTGGGCGGGCGGGAGGGGTGGAAGGGGGCGGGAGGTTGCGTGAGATAGACGAGTGTGTGAGTGCGGCATGTGCGGCGGCAGCTGGGTTGGGTGTTGGGTGGGTGGGGGATGCGGCTGTGTGCAAGCAATGGAAACCAACTACTCCACCCCAGACCGCGCCCCATCATTGTCTTCGTGCCTTGCCGAACTGCCCCACGTCCGGCGCATCTCCCACACACCACACACCCAATCACACAGCCCCCGATCCTGCACAGCCATCACACAGTCCTCACACGGTCACAGGCTCACGGGCTAGTAACTAGCTAGCTGGCTGGCTAGCTAGCTAGCTAGCTGCAAGCTCCTGCTAGCTAGCTAGCCAGCAAGCCAGCTGGCACTCTCACCTCCTTGTTGAGGAAGTCGGCGAAGCGCTCTCGGACCATAAAGGGGTCGCCGGGCGCGATGCCCGTCTCCATGTGCTTCCTGTTGGCGGCCATGGCCTGGCTGCGGTGGTCTGTGGACGTGTGTTAGAGATCACACGGGAGAGAACGGCAGACATAGGACAATGCGTGTGTGTGTGGCGCGGCGCCAGAAGCCCCCAAGCCAAGCCAGCCAGCCCCTAGCCCGCTACTACTCACACAGCAGGCCGCCGCCGTAGGCCTTGTGCTCGCGCTGGGCCCAGGGGTGGTCCTGGTTGAAGTGGTGGGTGCGCGAGAAGAAGCTGCGGGCGGGCGTAGGGGGTGAGGGAGGGAGGGAGGGAGGGCAGTTCATTCCAAACCCAAAGAAAAACAGGCAAAAACCCAGACCAGGGCAGTGGTTGCAGGTGGGGTTGTCGGTGCAGGTGGGTGGGCAGGTGGCGCGGTAGGGCGCGGTGACGTACTGACGTAGAGCAGCAGCTGGGCAGACGCGGGCGGGAAGCGACTGCTGCAGAAGTAAGCAGGAAGCGCAAACGTTCACGTGGGGTTCCATGCATATTAAATTCACGTGGGGGAGGAGGCACCGATCCCCTCACTCACTTGGTTGTGGCGTTGAGTGTGTAGAAGTGCCAGGTGGGGATCTGTGGAAGGCGGTGGCAGTGGCAGCAGCAGCAGCAGTCGCAAAAGGGCCGCAACGCCATGCCACTCACTCCTATTTCAATGCTACGTTACGGTAGGCTGCCCGCAACCACAACCTCCATCCCCTTTGGCTTTGGCCCCCTTCCTGTCACGTCCATGCTTGAAACAAATCCCCCAACCCCAGCTCTCAGCACAGACCCATGTTGGTTTGCTTGGGTGGTGGATCATCCACCCCACCCATACCATCCCATGGATGGCTTTCTTTAGATTGGTTTAGTTTGGGCTGGTAACCACAACCCCCCGCCCCCCCCCCCCACACACATAGACTCCCTGTGAGCTCTAACACACACACATAACACTCACGGTTATGTCGGCGGAGGCGGTGGACCTGCAGTGCTTCATCACGGGCAGGGGCGGCCCCGCCACCCAGCCGTCCGGCAGCGACACGTCCTGGCTGGGGTCGTCGTCTGTGGGGGGAACCAGGTGCGGGTTGTTGTTGTTGTTGTTGGTGGTGGTGGGGTAGTTCATTCCAGTAACCAGAAGCGAAACGACCAAGAGAACCCGAACCGGGGGGGGGGGTAGCCATCCGTACGGACGGTGTGGGTCCATGCGAAGATGAAGTGCCGCTGGTTGGAGGGCGTGGGTGGGTGGAGGTGCGGGGCCAGCACCGTGTGGGAGGAAGGGACACCCGGGCGGAGGGGCGCGTGTGGTGCACACTGGAGGGAGGGGGTGGGGAGGGTACTTGTGAACCGAATCCATTGGGGCAACGAATGCAGGGGACACGGGCACGGGACAAGGGGTGCACGGGCAGGGCGAAGGTTTGACGCGAACGGCATACGGTAGCCCGACCCTGCCAGCACCCAAAGTTCCTAACCCTAGCACGCACGCCCATCCGATCTGTCACCTTCCCGACCCCCGCACACAGCGCACGCCCAACGCACACACCCCTTACCATTTGATAAACACCATCCTATGGATGGCTACCCACCCACCCACCCGCGCCAACCCGGCCACCAGCCCACCCACCAGCACCCACCCACCCACCCACCAGCGTTTTCCTGAGGGTCCCAAAAGTTTCCGGGCATGTATGAAGCTATCTTAAATTTTACTCCTGGCACGTGCCAGGACGGCCCCCTGCCGGGGCCCTAAAATGCTCCTGTCGTGCAGGAACACTGCCCATGTAGGCTCCTTGCACTAAATTTTTTCCCGGCGCATACGTAATGTAATGACCCCGCATGTTACATTTAGTCAAAGCCCGGCTCCGCCAGCTCAAGCGCCTGCGCCAGGGTGGGGTCCTCATCGTAGTGGCCACGCCCATGGGCACCATGCGCCCGGTGACGGTTGGCTGACCGCGTAGAGACCCCGCCCCGCCGCGCCCCCCCCCCCCCTGGCCCCCCTGCCTAAGACTGCAGGAGCTCCCTTAGGCAGGGGGGCCAAGAGCGCTCCTGCCGTGCAGGAGGAGGGCCTTGCGGCCCTCCTGACCCACGGCAGGAGCTCCCTTACGGGCGCCCCTCAGCCAGGCTCCTGCGCCGCAGGACTGCGGCGCAAAATCCCTCCTGCAGTTTTCGCCAAACACCCTAAAAAGTCCTTCCCAAGTCCTTACTGGAGAACCCTGCCACCCACCCACCCACCCACCCACCCAGGTGGTTGGTTCGGGTTCTCTTGGTCGTTTTGCTTCTGGTTTCTGGAATGAACTACCACCCACCCACCCACCCACCCCCCTTACCCAGCCCACCCACCCACCCACCCACCCGGCCACCCACCCACCCGGCCACCCACCCACCCCACCCAGCCACCCACCCGCGCCCAGCAGCAGCTCCACGTCGGGCAGCGCGGGGCCCCATCGCGCCACCAGCCGCCGCAGCACGTGCACCCACACCAGCAGGTTGTGCGCCCACCAGCTGCATGCAGGCATGCATGCATGCGGCAGGTGGGTGGGTGGGTTACTGGTAAACAGTCCCGGTGAGAAACAAAATGCGAACATGGGTGGGTGGACTGGGGATGGGGCGCATATGATGACAGAGGTCGGCGCACACGCACGCACGACTCAGGATGTGCGCCAATGTCGAGGCTGACCGACTGACTGACTTGCTAGCACCCTAATCACTCACGCGTACGTCTTGCTCAGCGGCGTGCTGCGAGCCACGTACAAGGTCCCCTGCAACATTAGCAGTAGCAGCAGCAGTAGCAGCGAACGCATCAGCATCGAACGCAGTAGCAGTAACAGTAGCAGCAGCAGACGGAGGAGTAGGAGGCATTGGGAGGAATTGCGCACCCCCTTCCCCAAACTGAAGGCGGCTGTTCCGGCGGCATCAATCGGTGTGGAGCCCGCCGCACCTCACTCACGCCGCTGCCATGCACCGCCCCCACCACCGCCTTAACGTGCTCCCCCGCACATGCAACGCAACGGGACTCCCCCGGATGACCGTCCTCACCAAACGGCCATGCTGCTCCACCCCACCCACGTATGGCCGACTTACCCCACGGCTGTCATACACGCCGTATCTCTCCAGCCACCCACCCATTCAGCCGCCCCAATCGCAACCACCACCACCACCACCCACTCACGTTCACGATGGCCACCGCCACGCCCACGCGCTTGGTCCGGCCCGGCTCCGTGCCCAGCGCCTCAATGGCCCGGCCCATCAGCTCCTCGCTGATGCCCGACTCCTTGGGTGGTGGTGGTGGTGGTAGTAGCAGGTAGGTATGAGGCAGGGTCATAGAAAGGACACGTACGGTACGCACGGAGGAGAGCGCGAGGGAGAGAGGGTCAGCGGTGAGCAGCGAGGCGTGCAGCGAAGGCAGCGAGGCAGCGCTTGGCCAACAGTGAGATGCAGAGCCTTTTGGGCCTTGACTGCAAAGACGGCAGCTTCGCACAGGACTGGTACAGCAAACGCGGCAGGGGTCCTAAGCTGCAGCGTTAATTGCTGGCACATGGGCGGCGCAGGGGGTAGGAGGCGACAGAGCGTCCCCCCAGGCCCGACCGTGTCTCCCCAGACCCCTTCCCGGTCACACCTGCCAGAAGAGCAGGTTCTCCCATATCCCGCGCTCAAAGGAGGACCACCGCTCGCAGTGCGACGCCCACAGGGGCGTGCCAGCGTCCGGCGCCGTTACGGCTACGGCTGATTGGCTGGCGCTCTGTTCGACGTGGGGAGGTTGGGTTTGGTCAGCGGCGTGTTGTCAGTTGCCGTCAGTGTTAGTAGCCGCAGACTGCGCGCCACATCTCTGCGGCCGAGTCTCTCTCCCCCCCCCTGTTCCCACCCTTAAGCACAACGCGAGCGTCTGTCACTCCCGCATGACCCGGGGCGGGACATGTGCCCCTCTGGCCGCCGTGCGCGGTCGTCGCATCGGGGCATAATTGAGGTTGAATTCCTTTCTCTTACCAGAAGCAAAGCGCCCAGCAAGAGCAGCAGCGGCCCCAGCGCGCTCGCGGTTCGCGCGTTGCGGGAGCTCTCCTTCATGTTCGTGGTCCGCATGCCCGGCCCTACTCCATCTTGAACATTTCATATGCTCCTATCTTTAGTTCTGTAGCCACTCTCTATGCCGGACTGCAGCCCGGTAACAGGTTCATGCGGGCGCGATGCAGGTTTGACTGTTCTAATGAATCACAAAGCCAGTCAGGCACTAAAGAAATAAGAATAGACATAGCCAGGAGCTGACTTCCAGGAATTCCCGCCCGGCCAGCTTTCCCCCATTCTGCGTCCCCGTCTCCCCCGGGATCCCACGCTCTCACCCTTTCTTTCCCCTTACCTCGGTGTCAGCCTGCTCTCCTAGGGCCGAGTGCGCCCTGCCCCTCACAGCCCTGAGACTCCTGACATTTGGATACGCGCCCCAACCTGCGAGATGCTTTGCTTCACAGAGTGCCATGACGCACACAAACTCGTGCCTGCTTGTGCCCCAGGGCGCTTCCTGTTCCTCGATGGGCCTCTCGCTTCCCATTTGCAAGTCTGCACAACATTCAATCGGAGACTCGCCGCTAACCGCCCCACATACGAATTCTTAGCTTGGCACCTTCTGCTTTGAGTTCATCCTGAGAAGTTCTGGTGGGCGCCCAGGCACATGGCAGGACCCACCCGGCCACCCTGCTATTCTAACATCACGAGCACAGATACCTTCCGATACCCCCACGTCGTCCCCTGTCTAGCTAAGCGAATTGCGGACATGCGAACTGCGAACATCCTCGGCTGCGAACAACGACACCCCACCACACCCCACCACACCCCACCACCTGGCCATAATATTGAGCAGCATGCGCCCTTAATCAAAACAGAACCTCCCACGCGGTCTTGAACAAAATTGCAAAAACACATTCACCTTTGTGTGCATTCAGAGTTCAGGCCTCAGTCCTGACGTCATGCGCTGCCGTTGGAAAGCCGCGGCGGCACGGCCGGGGCGAAATCTAGCTCAAGCCGGATCTTTTCTACCAGCATCCGCACCTGCTGCTCCACCGTGCTCTTGCTACTGCCGCCGCCGCTGCTGGTGCTACTGCTACTGCTGTTGCTGGCGGCGCTGTCGCCACCGCCGGAAGAGGAGGCGGCGGAGGGGGCGACAGGCACTGCACTGCCTCCCGCCTCCCCACCCCCTAGCTCCTGCTGCGGCTGCACTTGCGACGGCGATGCTTGGGCTTCCGCCGCCGCAGACGCTGCTACAGCCTGCGGGGAGTCGCTTTCCCCATCGGTGCTACTGCTGCTTTCGAACAGAGTCGCCTCGCTAAGATTGCTGCTGCTACTGCTACTGCCGTTTCCATTGCTGCCCTCCGAGCCCACACAAGTCGCTTGCGCTTCGAGCAAGTCGCCGCGTCCTGCATGCGCCTGCCCAAGCCCCGTTGCTGCTACTGCCGCCCCCTCCTCCGTTTGCACCAGCGCCGCTCCCGCTCCCGCCGCCGCCACGCCAGGCCCTGGCCCCGCTTCTACTACTGCTGCTACAGCCGCGCTGCTGCTGCTGCTGCTGCTGCTGCTGCTGCTGCTGCTGCTGCTGGTCGCTGAGAAGGCTGGAGAGGATGATAAAGAGGTTGGGGAAGAGGAGGCCATCGTCAGAGAAGATTCAGGCACCGGCGAAGAAGAGGCGGGCGGCGAGGCGGGCGGCGACGGCGGGGCGGCTGGCGAGGCGGCGGGGGCATAGCGCTCCAGGTACAGCGATAGCTCGATCCAGGCGTCGTCGTACCGGCGGCTGAAGTACTGCAGCAGGCCGTACTGCAGCTGGGCCTCGCTGCGGGTGTCGTACGGCAGGAGTGGGTGGAGGGAGGAGGCGGGTGTGCCAGGTATGGTTGGTTGGGGAAATGAAGGGGGTGCGGGTTGGCGATGGGAGTGCTGACACGGCTGTGTGGTGGCGAGGTTGTGCCAAGGCCTGCCACAGCTCACGTCCGCTGCACGCCCGCTGCACCACCGCCGTAATCGCCACCTGGGCCACTCCCACACAACCGTTCCCGCTCCACCCACACGGCCACACGGCCTCAAAGCCACGCCGCCCCCCGCCCCCACCCCCGCCGCCATGAGCACTGCGCAACACACTACCGGTATGCGTGCTGCTGACTCGACCCGACTCACGGGTCTTCGGGCAGCAGCCACAGCCGCTTCTCCGCCGCCGCCAGCGCGCGCCGCAGCGAGGCCGCGCGCACGCCGCTGCCGGGCACCTGGACCTGCATTGGGGAGGGGAGGGGGGTGGCGGTGGCGGTGGCGGTGGGGGCGGGGGTTTACACGCATTAGAATTAAAAGGACAAGGCGTAGCCAGGTACAAAGGTACAGTAGTCGTGCCGTTACCGATGTCCGTGTAGTCCAGCGGTGTCGCGCGCCATCGGCGATGCTCCGGGGGGTGGAGGGTGGAGGGTGGAGGGCGAGGGTGGAGGGTGGAGGGTGGGCGCAACCCGGTGAGGTGCGATCCCAGCTGCCATCTGCCACCTCGACTGAACCCTGCCCTCCTTCATTCCCGTGTGGCCTTGAGCCGGCACTGAGACTTGAGCCGGCACCTCCCGCCCTCGCGCCTCTCCCTGCCCACGCTCCTGCCCTCTCCCTGCCCTCTCCTGCCCACCCTCTCCTGCCCACCCTCTCCTGCCCACTCTCTTCTCCCGCTCTCTCCTCCCACGCCGCCATCAAAACACCCACCCAAACACCCGCCCCGCCCCCCCACACCCCAATGACTGTATGGCCCGACCCGACCCGACCCGACCCGACCCGACCCACATGAGTGTGCACCCGCCCACCCACCTTGTTCTCCAGCGCTGTGGCGGCGCTGAGGGGCGTCATGGCCCCGGGGTTGGGCGGGCAGCCAGCCGCCGCCGCCCAGTGCGCGTCCCGCAGCTCTCCCAGCAGCGCCGCCAGCAGCTCGCGGCGGGATGCGGGCCGCTGCAGCAGCTCCGCCTCCTCCACGCCGAATATCTCACACACCTGGCGTGGAAGGCAGGCGTGGTGCGTAGTGCAGTAGAGGGGAAGAGTGTGGAGTGTTGTGTGTGTTTGTGTGTGTGAGAGAGAGAAATAATGCGCGGTCTTGTGTAGAGCTGTGCAAGGACACCACTGGCCCGCCTCACACACAAGTCCCCAACCCTCATTCCCCCCTTTCCCCCCTTTCCCCCCTTTTCCCCTTTACCCCTTTCCCCCCGCCTCCCCCCCCCCGCCCACCGGCCCTCAGGCCCTACTGCAGCCCACCCACCCACCCCCCTTCACCCACCCCCCTTCACCCCCTTCACCCACCCACCCACCTCCTCCAGCAGCAGCAGCCCCCCGCGGCCGTAGGGGTCCACCAGGAAGCGCTGGCCGTCGGCGGTGAGCGGCGCCTCCAGCGGCCACACCACAAAGTAGCTGGGGGGGCGGTGAGTGGAGTGGAGGGGTGAGTGGAGGGGTTGAGGATGAATAGGAATTGGAGGGGTGGAAAGGCGGGAGTAGGTGGAGGGCACGGGTGACAGCTTGCAAGGACGGTTAGCGAAGCTGCGAAGTGCGTCAAACAACTCGCATAAACGTGCTGAGAGGCTGAGGGCTGATGCTGACCCTCCTCCCCCCACACTCCTCCGTAGCAGCACCGCCCACCACACACACACAATCCTCCCGCCCAACCCCCTCACCGGCCGTCCTCCAGCGGCCGCGCCGCCAGCGGAAAGCCCAGCCGCTCACACACCTGCACGTGCAAAACACATTCACACATACACACACATGTGCACGGTTTACGTTTGCTCCCTTCCTCGTGTTCCTCGTCCGACACATGCTGTACGTGCACAGGTGCATCTTGGTGGTGGTGGTGGTGGTGGCGGTGGCGGTGGTGGTGGTGGTGGTGGTGGTGGTGGTGGTGGTGGTGGTGGTGGTGGTGGTGGTGGTGGTGGTGGTGGTGGCGGTGGTGGTGGTGGCGGTGGTGGTGGTGGTGGTGGTGGCGGTGGTGGTGGTGGTGGTGGTGGTGGTGGTGGCGGTGGTGGTGGTGGTGGTGGTGGTGGTGGTGGTGGCGGTGGTGGTGGTGGCGGTGGTGGTGGCGGTGGTGGTGGCGGTGGTGGTGGTGGTGGTGGTGGTGGTGGTGGTGGTGGTGGTGGTGGTGGTGGTGGTGGTGGTGGTGGTGGTGGTGGTGGTGGTGGTGGTGGTGGTGGTGGTGGTGGTGGTGGTGGGGGTGGTGGGGGTGGTGGTGGTGGTGGTGGTGGTGGTGGTGGTGGTGGTGGTGGTGGTGGTGGTGGGGGTGGGGGTGGGGGGTGGGGGTGGTGGTGGTGGTGGTGGTGGTGGTGGTGGTGGTGGTGGTGGTGGTGGTGGTGGTGGTGGTGGTGGTGGTGGTGGTGGTGGTGGTGGTGGCGGTGGTGGTGGTGGTGGTGGTGGTCCGGCAGCGGCCCCCAACAGCGCCTGGAGCCATGATGCCACTCGGGCGACTCGGTGACTCCTTCCAGCCTGCATCTCCCACCTCACAACCCACCCCACCTGCCCACCCCCACACTACCAACCACCACACCCATTACCACACCGCACCCCCACCCGCCACTACTATCCCCCCCCCGCAACCCCCCTGCATTACTTCACTCCGCTTCCTTTAGATTGGTTTATTTTGGGCTGGTAACCACAACCCCCCTCGTTCGCTTTTGGTTTCTGGAATGAACTACCCCCCCCCCCCCCCACACACACACACGCCCACCTCCAGGTACAGTATGGACAGCGCCGCACTGGCGCCCACACCGCCCTCCAGCACCGCCGCCAGCTGGTGGTCGCTGTGGGTGGGTGGGGTGTGTGTGTGTGGGGGGGGGGGGTTCCATGCATGTGAAGTTAATGACGAAGGAGATGTAGACAGACGGTGCGACACAGAAGGCGTACCGATGACCACAAGGTGGGGGGGAGGTGATGGGTGATGGTGGCGCGGGCGTGGGTGGAGGGAAAGGGGGTGGATGCGGGGTGGATCAAGGGTTTAATGAGGGAATGTTGCTGGGACAGAGGAGGGAGGTTGCGGGGTAAGCATGGAGGAACAGTGGAACACTGGGCGGCACGTGCAGGGCAGGACTCAAGAGAGCGCAGTCCTTGGCGCCCGCCCCCTCTCGGTCCAAGAACTCGCCCCACACACACCGCGACCCAGACCAGACCCGCGACATGCATGGTGACGCACGCGCGGCACACAATTGCATGCATCACACCACATTTCTACCCAGGTGGCCCCAGTCGTGGCCCCAGTCGTGCCCCCAGCCGCCCCCACCTGGGCACGCCGTAGCGGTTGCAGGGCTGGTAGCCGTGCCGGTCAAACAACACCTCGTTGACCGCCGCCAGCGTCTGCACCGGGTAGCGCCGGTACAGCGCCTGCCGCCGCCCGTACAGCCGCCGCCGTACAGGCCAGGCGGCGCCGTAGTACGGTCGGCTGGTGCTGGTACCGTCGGCGCCGGTACGGCTGCTGCGGCTGCTGCCGCCCACCGCTCCGGGCTTGTTGGAATGGATCCGATCCAGGAGCTGCTCCTGCTCGGCCTCGAAATCAAAACTGCCGGACAGGGCCTCTACGGACAGCTTGTCGCCGGACCCGCCGCTGCTGCTGCTGCTGCCGCCGGTCTCCGGCGCGCTGCTACTGCCGGGGCTGTGGCTGCCCAGGCTGCTGCTACTGCCGCCGGCGCCGGCGGCGCTGCCGGGGCTGCTGCGGGGCGTGCCCATGGCGAAGTTGGATCCAGGGCTGGGGCTGGGCGTGGCGCTGGCGACGTCGCTGCTACTGCCGCTGCTACTGCCGGTGGCTGTAGCCGAAATGGCGTCCTCATCCGAGGCGGCGGAGGGCGACGGCTGCGGCGTGACCGACTGCTCCCCACCCGAGTCCGACCCAGACCCGCTGCCCCACCCCAGACCCTCCTGCTGCCCCCGGCCCTGGGCGCCTCGCCCGAGGCCCGCTCCCCCAGCCGCGCCACCACCACCGCCGCCGCCGCCCTCGCTGTAGCCGCCGCCCTCGTCCTCGTCCTCCTCATCCTCCAGCGGCGGCAGCCCCAGCGCCGCCCGCCGCTCCGCCTCCTCGCGCCGCCGCTCCGCCGCCGCCATGGCCGCCGCCGCGTGCTGTGCAGTGGGGTGAGTGGGTGGGTACCGTGGCTCATTCCATCAACCACAGCGACCATTGCAAGTCAAAACTCGGGGGTGGGGCCGACGTGTGGGGGTGCGGGGTGGTCGCGGCTGGGTCGGGTTGAGACAGGAGCCGGCGGGGGCGGTGCTGGTGCAGCCTTCCCCCTGGAGCGCCGTCAGCCACACACCCGTGGCCCCCACAACACACACGCCCCAGCCCACACACGCCTCCCTACACGCCCATCCCCCACCCCCACCCCCTCCACCCCCCCCCCCACCTGCAGCCCCTCCAGCGCCGCCCGCTCCTCCAGGGCGCCGTCCAGCACCGCCGCCACCTGAGTGCACGGCAGAGCGGGGGGGTGGGGGTGGCCATGCATGTTAAATTAATGACGGAGGACGGGGGGTTCCATGCATCCAGATTAGGGGGGTTCGCCATCCATGAGGGAGGGAAGGGGGTGTGCAGGGGTGCAAGCGCGGCACTGCAGGAGTGGTGGAGGTGGAGGTGGTGGTGGTGGTGGTGGTGGTGGTGGTGGTGGTAGTGGTGGTGGTGGTGGTGGTGGTGGTGGTGGTGGTGGCGGTGGTGGTGAAGCAGGCGACGCTGCACTCGCGTTGATCAAGACCCTGCATCCTCCCTCAGTCCTCCTCCCACAGCCCTCCTCCCTCAGTCCTCCTCCCTCAGTCCTCCTCCCACCAGCCCTCCTCCCTCAGTCCTCCTCCCTCAGTCCTCCTCCCCACAGCCTCCTCCCACAGCCCTCCTCCCACAGCCCTCCTCCCCTCAGCCGCCCACCCCCCACCCCCGCCCCCACCTCCGCCGCCAGCGCCTCCAGCCGCTCCCCGGACCAGGTGCTGGCGCTGCTGGTGGAGCGCGGCCTGGGGGGGGGGGGGTAGCCATCCATGGATGGGGGCAGGCGGGGGGGGGGGGCAGCGGGGCAGTCGCGGTGGGGTTACAGGTATGATTCGTTGGGAGGGAGAGGAAGGGCGGTGGGAGGGGGGGCGGGCATGGGCAGGGAGGGAGGGAGGGGCGAGGTGTGGGGATGCAGCAGGGGTTGCCGGGAGTGCCCCCCTGTCGCGGTGGCATGCAGGGAGGGGGACCAGCCGCGGCGGGTGCTGAGCAGCCGTGCCTAAACGCCTGCGCGTGCCTGCGTCAAGAGCACGCGTCGGGCCTTACAACCCTCCATCACATCCTACGCCCATTCACCCCCCCTTCCATTCGCAGCGCAGTGGGTTTCCCAACGGGAATACCATTAGCCCCCTCACCTCCCACCCACCCTCCCACACACACTGTCCCCCTGGGTGTTTTGGCTTTGGGTTTGGAAATTAACTACCACCCCTCCCCCGCCCCGCCCCTACCCCGCCCCCGGCCCCGCCCCACCCCCCATGGACATCGGCACTTCACAAACATTTGATAAACACTATCCTATCCCCGCACACACCCACCCCCTCACCTCAGCTGCGTCATGGCCGCCACCAGCTCCTGCAGCTCCGGGTGCACGCCGTCGCCGCTGCGGGCCGCCTCCTCCTCCAGAGCCACCAGCAGGCAGGCCTGTGGCGGCGGCGGCGGCGGCGGTGGCGTCGGCATAGCAGGAGCAGGAGCAGACGCAGGAGTATGGGGGTGCGAATGCATGGGGACGGGGGCGTGTGTGTGGTGAGCGTGTGTGCAGTCCCGACCTAACCCACATGGTCAGCATATCCCAAGCCGCTGGCCCCCCTTTTTCATCAAACCCTCTCGCCCTTCCCTTCCCTTCCACCCCACCCCACCCCACCCTTCCCATCCTTTCCCCCCTTGACGTGTACCTCTGGACATCGGCACTTCATTATTGATTAAACACCATCCATGGATGGCTACCCCCCCCCGTTCCGTCCCACCCTTTTCCCCTACACACCCGGCGCCCACATGCCGTGCCGTACACCCGGTACCTACCTTGGCCAGGTGCACGCCGCTGTCGGGCATGTGGGCGGGGCCGGGCCCCGGACTGCCCACACAGCGCCGGAACTCCTCGCGCGCCCACGCCACCACCTGTGTGTGTGTCCCGCACCAAACATTGCCGGACAGGGCGGTCAGCAGTAGCAGCAAGGGGCATGACGAGCTTCGGGTAAGGTGGGAGGCGTTTTTGGGGGGCGAGGCATGGAATGTGGTGAAACAGGAATGAGGCGCATCACGCGCTCGCCTGGAGTCACGTGACTGGCTGCACGGTTGCATGGGGGCTTGCGGCCCATCCGCTGCGCCCGCATTGCCTTCCGTCCTCGACACCGCCTAACGCCACACGAGGCACGTCTTGCACACGCTTTCATCCCGAAGACACTCTGATACATGGTGTATCCTCCCCAGCTGTGTCAAGCACGAGCACCCTCCCACAGCTAATACGGCGGCAACCACGGCCCACGGGGTTGCTACCACCAGCCTTGTTCCCGGGACACCCTCGCAGCGCAAAACGACGTTATCCCGGACGGCAGCCTGCATGGCGCCGCGTCAGCCGACATCCCATCAGCGCAATCGCACCTGCGTCCAGTCCTGCGGCAGCTCGGAGCTAGCTCCAGAGCGGGCAGGCGTCGCGGCGCAGCGGAGATGCGGTCCGCGCGCATGCGTCGCGCGCCTGGAACCCGGCTGAGAGGGCCAGCCGACCGCTCCGGTGGCGCTCGATACTCCCCTGCATGACCGTGCTTGCGTCTCCCGGCGCGGAGGCGCATGAGCGACTCGCTCCGTGGCTCGCACACAGTTGAGGCTGGCCTCCGACGCTGCCCCGCAGCGCTGGGAGGTTATCAACATGCTATCGAAGATAGGAATTTGCGAGAGACAGATTTTTGGGGGGTGATAAGGCTTGCGCGCGTCGATAAGGGCAGGCGCTCGCTAGCCGGGCGCGTTCTATAATGCCCCCATCGTGAGAGAAGCAATTGCTATCTAATGTCAGAGAAACCCAAAGACAAGCGGTATCAGCTGAAGGCCAGGATATCTGGCGTCGTCTAACTACCAGGCTTGCCGCTGACAAGCCTTGAGCCCAACGTTCCTAACGCATTAGAAATCTATACTTTGTTATGCAACAAACATTTAAAATCAGTAGTTGCAACGCGGCATGTGGCAAAACGTCGCGGAGTCGCGAGACATGACCCTGCGCAATGGAGTATACTACGTATGGATAAAACATACTCGCCAAAACTGAGGGGCATTCAATCCATCAGCAAGAAACAAAGCGAGAGGCCAAACGCACGGAGTACCACGGGTCACAGCGGTCTTTAGCCAACCCGCGTGCAGAGCAGCCAGAGTAGTATTCAGGGATTTATAACGGCCGTGTTATATTGATATCATAGACCCAAGTAGTCTTTCACGTTCTGCTGCGAAAGGTCGGCCATCCGTTGAGCATCCCGAGGCAAGCGGTGACACCACCCTTGCACCCCAGCGGCGGCTCGCGGTCAGGGGCAAGCTTGCCTCTATATTAGGTAAGGTGAGGGGTCGGGGGCCGGCCCGAGGGAGCATGGAGCGGGCTGGCGACATCGTGTCTCCGAGCGCTAGGGCCTCTTACTTCACGCCCTGCTCGGCGCCCAGACTACTTATGAACTCTTTGTGCCCGCTTGCATGCCTCAACAATACAACCTGCTTAAATATAGCACGCGAAGTACAACGTTGCCGACAAGTTCCCACAGCTTTCGGCCCCCGCGTTCTCGCCTCTCAGGTCGTGTCTCCGCCAACTCGCTCGCCCGCGGGCTGTTGTAGCCAGGCTCACAGCTGGTGTCGCCGGCATGAACGAGGGCAGTCCCGGAGGCGCGCGGCGGCAGCCCACGCGGCGCTCCCCGCGTCAGCCCGGCGCGAGTAGTGTTCGCGGCGGTCAGGCCGCTGCCCCGCCGCCGCTGCCGACCCACGCGGCTGCTTCCAGAGGCCCAGAGCCACCCGTAAGTGTTGGCCGGGGCTGTCGGGAGGCAGGCAGCGCGCCTCGAGGCAGCTGGGAGCAGCGCGAGGGCGCGGGGCGGAATCTCGTGCGCTGGCTGCCGCGCTTTGTTGTGCGCGCCGGCGCAATGATCAACATGACACTACGTGGCATCAACAAGACGGGGCGCGCGGCTACGCAGCTCGGTTTGGGCCTTTTGGGGTGGGGGGTGGGGGGGCCCGGGGCGCTCGTTTCGGAAGCGCCCCCGGCCCGGTGGGTCACGCAGCCGCCCGCGATCGCTGGGGGCTCCCTGCTGTGGAAGCGGTCCGGACTGACAACAACAGCTGCTGCCATGCGTTGCATTGCTTCGGCGCGGGTTCGCTGTGCGTGGCAGCCCGCGGACGACTGGGCCTACAGAGCTGCTTGGCTCTGTCGAGCCGCCGGGACCCTTGCATGCGCACCACGCACAAAGCATGCAGCCACAGAAGGCACCTTTGCTGGTTGATTGGTGCTCAAACAGACCTTTGTTACATTTCATTCAATTGCCTCAACACAACATTCCCCTGTATGTCCCCCCGGCTCTGCCGTGCCGTAGGATCACACCCGTCGTGGCGCGGCACAATCCCCGCAGCGGCAGCAACCGCAGCCGCAGCCGCCGGCAGTAGCAGCAGCATCACAAGAAGCCGCGCCAGCGCCCGCACCCGCACCACCAAGGCAAGCAGCACCAGCCGCCGCTGCAGCAGCAGACGGCGACGCCACGACCCCACGCACCACCTCCGATCACCCCGACTCGGCTGCCGCCACCACCGAGGCGGCGGCCCGACCCGCAGCTGGCGCCGCCGGCACCGCCACCGCCGCCGCCGCCGGACCGGCGCCCTCCTCAGCCACCCCAGCCACCCTAGCCACCCCCACCTCCACCTGCCTGCTGCCGGGCCTCTCCCCGGTCGAGGCCGCGGCCGCGGCCGACGCTGATGCCGACGTCGCTGCGCCTGCTGTGGGTGCGGTCGGCCGCGGAGGCGCTTCCGAAGGTGGCCCTGGCGGCGGTGAAAAGCATCAGCATCAGCATCAGCATCAGCATCAGCACCAGCACCAGCACCAGCACCAGCACCAGCACCAGCAGCACCAGCACCAGCAGCCGACGGTGCCTCATCCGCAGCAGGACGGTGGTGGTGCCGCTGCCGCTGCTGCCCATGCTGACGAGCCCATCCCCGTGGTGTCCCCAGCGGCCCACCTGGCGCCGCACCCCCGCCGCCACGCTCCCACAACAGCTGCAGGCGCAAATGCCGGTGCGGTTGCTGCTGCTGCTGCTGCTGCTGCTGCTGCTGCTGCTGCTGCTGCTGCTGCTGCTGCTGCTGCACCACCCACACGCACACGCGCACCCGCACCCACCGCCGCCACTGGCCCCACGCCGCAAGGAGGTGAGGCGGCGACGCCGCTGTCAGCAGGGGGCACGGCTGCCGCTGCTACTGCCACTCCTGCCGCTTCCGCAGCCGCTGGTGATGAGGAGGCGATGACGGCGCGCCTGCCGCGCGTGCGGGCGCCCGTGCCAGCCGAGTTTGAGTATGAGGAGGCGAAGCGGATGCGGCGGCAGCCCCACTCTGGAGATCAGGAGGTGGCGCCAGCAGGCTCGCAGCCGCGGGGCCTTGAGCACACGCAGCAGCAGCAACAGCAGCAGCAGCAGCAGCAGCAGCAGCAGCAGCAGCAGCAGCAGCAGCAGCAGCAGCAGCAGCAGCAGCAGCAGCAGCAGGAGCCACCGGCGACGCCCACAGCCGCCGCCGCCGCCGCATACGCCGCCGCATCATCAGCTCGGGAGGAGGCGGAGGAGGCAGCGACGCCACCGTCCGGTGACGTGGCAGCGCGGCGCGGGGCCGGGGGTGGGAGTAGCCATTGGGAGAACCTGCTGGTGGTGAGGGCTGCGGCGGCGGCCGCCGCACGGGCCGCCGCCCTGGCGCGTGGCGACGACGTCCTCGGCGGCGGGGCGATGCGCAGCACGCCGCTGCCTTCCTCCTCTGCTACTGCTGCTGCTGCTGCTGCTGCTACTGCGGATCCTACTGCTACTACTGCTGAAGCTGCTGACAGCGCCGCGGAGTGGTACGGCGCCAGCTCCGACTACAACGGCAGTTCGATGATTCCAGCCGGCGGCGGCGGCGGCGGCGGCGCCAGTGGGGCTCTTGCGCCGTCATCGCTGCTGTCTGCGCCGCCGCGCCAGCAGCAGCAGCAGCAGCAGCAGGAGCCGCAGTCCCGTGCTGTGCTACAGCAGGTGTACCAGCAGTACCACCACCACCAGCAGCAGCTGCAGCAGCAGCAGCAGCACCTGGTGCGGCAGGCGCTGCTTGGTCAGCGGTCTGCACGCCACCACCATCACCAAGACTACTACCGCATCATCAGCAACAGCGATGGTGGCGGCGGGAGTGGCGGGCACGGCGGCATGGCGTCTGGCGGCGGCGGCGGCGGCGGCGGTGGAAGTGGAGCCGCCGGCATACTAGCGCGGTACTCGCACCCCCACCAGAACCACCATCAGCCGCCGCAGCAGCCGCAGCAACACCCTCTGCATCAAAGCTCTCAGCAGTCACAGCAGCCGGGTGCGGGGGGCGTGGATGCGGCTGGCGCGGGAGGTGGGCGGTGGGCGCCGCAGCAGCAGCGAAGCCCGGTCGCCGCCACCGCCGCCGCCGCTGATGCTGCAGCAGGGGCAGGTAGCGGCGCCGCCGCCACTGGTGGTGGTGGTGGTGGTAGTGGTGGTGGTGGTGGTGGTGGTGGTGGTGGTGGTGGTGGTGGTGGTGGTGGTGGTGGTGGTGGCGCCAGCAGCCCGCATCAGGGCCAGGGCCAGAACCTGCTGATCTCGATGCTCCAGAGCATTCTGAACGAGCGCCGACAGCACCAACAGCACCAGCAGCACCAACAGCACCAACAGCAGCAGCAGCAGCAGCAGGACAAGCAGCAGGCGGCGGAGCGGCGGCGCGCGGCGGAGCTGCAGCAGCGGCTGTGGGAGGCGGAAGCCGCTTGGGAGGCCGGGAGGGCTGCGGCGTCGTCAGCCGCGGGCGCAGAGCCACACCTGGCGGCGGCAAGTGACCAGGTGCGGCGCCCCAGACCTGCTGCGGCTGCTGCTGCTGCTGCTGCTGCTGCTGCTGGCGAGGAGGATGTGAAAGGAGGCGCCGCACCTTCTGCAGCTCCTGCTGCTGCAGCTGCGGTAAAGGAGGAGGCGATGTGGCAGCGCGAGGCTGCGACTGCGGCTGGGGTCGTCCGCCACGGCCCGCCGCCACCGCCTGCTGGCCTTGTCACCACCGGCGGCGGCGGCGGCGGCGGCATGACCAGCACGGGGCCCGCCATGCGCCCGGCGGCGATCGCTGCTGGCCCGGGCGGCCCCACTTCGGGTGCGCCGGCGGTGCCTGTAAACCGCAGCGCAGCCCAGCAGCAGCGGCAGCAGCAGCAGCGGCAGCAGCAGTGGCAGCAAGGCCTCACGCCGACCCGGCCATCCGCGGCAAGCCCGCAGGCTTCTCATCAGCAGCAGCTGCAGCAGCCCCAGCAGCCGGCGGCATTGCGGTCTGCTCCCGCCACGGGCGGCGGCGGCGGCGGCGGCAGCCGGCGGCTGTTTGCTCCGGACGCGCCGCCCATGGGCAAGGCCCTGCCTCTGACGGTGCCGCACACCGACGCCAAGTGCCCCAAGCTGCTGGCGCCGCGCTCCCAGCGGCTGGGCGACATCAAGCACCTGGTGCTGCCCGCGGGCATTGCCTCGGTGGGGAGGGGGGAGGGATGGACGGGGTAGCCATCCATGGGGGGTGGGTGGAGGGAGGGGGGGAGGGAGGGAGAGGAGGGGGAGGGAGGGGCGGAGGGAAAGGAAGAGATTGGAGGAGAAGGGGAAGGGTTCTTACTTCGTTGCAGAACCCCTGGCACAATGAACAATCAGGCCAATAGGCGCCCGCGACTGACGTTGCCGCCTGCCACCTGCCACCTGCCACCTGCCACCTGCCTCCTGCCGCCGCGCACGCAGGAGCTGACGCCGGAGGTCAAGCAGGGCCGCCAGAGGCTCCGAGTGAAGACCGAGCTCCTGTTGGGTCGCCTGGGCGCGCCGCTTCGCGCTGGCGGCGCCGGCGGCGGCGGCGGCGGCGGCGGCGGCGGGTGGTCCAGCCGGGGCGGTGGTGATGAGGACGGCAGCAGCTTAGTGGCAGGTGCTGCTGCTGCTACTGCTGCTACTGCCGGGGGCGCTGCTGGCTGTAGCTACGGCCGCACTGACGGCGACCACCCCCCGGACGACGACCTGGACGAAGACGGCCCCGACGACCTCATGTGCCACACCGGCATCGGGCCCGGCGGCAACCACGCGGTGCAGGTGCGGGGGAGGGGGGAGGGGGTAGCCGGGGTGGCCGGGGAGGCCGGGGTAGCCGGGGGGAGAGGCATTTTTGCCGATGTGTGCGCGTGCGCGTGCGTGCGGATGTTGCGTGGGTGACGTGCTCCAGGCAGGCTCGTGCCCCCCTGCCCTGCCTTGACCTGCTCGAGCCCAACCTGCTTCGCGAGCCCCCGGCGGCCTCAACCCTCACACGCATGCATGCATCATCATCAGACCCGCAACCTCCCCTCACAAATCCTAGCCATCATCCAATCGTTCTTTCACCTACCTATTCCACACACGCCTCTGAACCCCCACTCCCCCCGGTAGTTGAATGATGCCCCCCACCCCACCCCACCCCACCCCACCCCACCCCACCCCACCCCACCCCACCCCACCCCACCCCACCCCACCCCACCCCACCCCACCCCACCCCACCCCACCCCACCCCACCCCACCCCACCCCACCCCACCCCACCCCACCCCACCCCACCCCACCCCACCCCACCCCACCCCACCCCACCCCACCCCACCCCACCCCACCCCACCCACCCGTGCAGGTGCCCGTCACTCGCTCCATGTACGGCCGCCCGGTCAGGTCCTTCACCCTGGACGCCGACCCGGACGCCGACCCAGCCGCTGGCGGCCTCTGCCTGACCCTGAAGCTGGGCAACCGAGAGAAGCCCCTGCCGTGGCCGTCGCCGCCGCCGTCACAGCCGCCGGCCGCAGCAGCAGCAGCAGCAGCAGCAGCAGCAGCAGCAGCAGCACCCGCTACGCCCACCGCCGCTGCGGCTGCGGCGTCGCCTTTCCGGGCACTGCGCGTGGCGACGGCTGCGACGGCGGCGGCGGCGGCCGAGGGCGCGCTGAGTAGTGCGCGAGGGGACGTCCCCGCACCTGCTGTTGATGTTGGCGGCGGCGCAGCAGCGGCGGCGGCGGCGCCTCCCCATGCCGCCGTGTCTCATCATTCCTCCGGCGGGCTGCTGGGCCTGATGATGAATGTGGCAGGCCCTGGCCCCGGCGGCAGCGGCGGCGGCGGCGGTGGACCGCGCCAGCCCGGCATCGGCGCCAGCGGCACCGCGGCAGCTGCTGAGGGTGCTGGCGGCGGCGGCGGCGGCGGCGATGGCGGTGGCGGGGGGCCGCCGCCACAGCCGCGGAAGCGGCCGCTGGCTACCGCGCAGGAGGAGGACGAGGAGCAGGAGGAGGAGCTAGGTGGTCAGAAGCGGACAGGCAGCACCAGCACCGCCACCACCACCACCGTCTCAGGGGGCGAGGTCGCGGCAGCAGGCAGCCGCGCTGCCGGCGGCGGCCACACTACTGCCGGCACTGCTACTGCTACTGCTACTGCTGATCACGGAGGCCCCCAGTCTCACCACCACCACCAGGGGGGGCACCACCACCACCAGGGACTGGGACCCGTGCTGCTGCACTTGGCGGCGTCCTCCTCCTCCGCTGCCGCGTTGGCGGCTGCTGCTGCGGATGGCGCAGCCCCAGCCCCAGCAGCAGCAGCAGCAGCAGCTGCTGCTGCCACAACCAGTGACAGCGGCAGTGACGGCGGCGCCGGCGGCGGCGGCGGCATGGGTTCGCTGGCGGCCAAGCGGCAGCGCCTGACGCCGGCGCCGGTGCCGGCAGCAGCGGGCGCCGCATTGCCGGCCGCGCAGCCAGACGGTCAACACCCGCGGCACCCTCACCCGCACCCACACCCGCACCCGCACCCGCACACGCAGTCGTCACAGCAGCAGCAGCAGCAGCAGCAGTCGTCACAGCAGGCGCAGGCGCAGGGGAAAGCCACTGCCAGCAGGCTCCCAGCAGGCAGCAGTAGCAGCGGGCTGGAGGGCGGCAGCGACGGCGGCGGCGGCGGCGGCGGCGGCGGCCCTGCTGACGCGGATGCCCTGGTGGCGGCGCTTCTGTCGCCTCTGCCGCTACCCGCACCCAATACTGCTACTGCTGCCGCACCTACCGCACCCACCACTGCTACAGCCGCTGGCCTGGACGCCGCGGCGGCTCCAGCTGTGTCGCCTCCGGCCGTGTCGCCACCGCCGACCAGTAGCAGTTTGCGGGCAGCAGGAGCCGCCACCGACACGCACAAGCAGCAGCCGCCACTGGCTCTGCAGCCGCCACTAGCTCTGCAGTCGCCGGCCGCGGTGCGTCTCAACCGCTTCGCGGACGGCAGTAGCAGTGGCGCTGGCGGCGCCCCCGCCGACGAGCTCCCCTTGACCGCAGCAGGAGCCAGCGCCGCCGCAGCAGCAAGAGGGGCAGTAGCTGCGGACTCCGGTGGCGTGCCTCTGCAGCGCCTCCTCCACTCCTCCGGCTACGGCGGCGGCGACGGCCACCCCACCGCCGGCAGCAGCAGGTGGGGCGGCGGCACAGTGGGCATGCCGCCACCACTGTCGTCGTCGACTCTGCCATCTCCCCTGCCATCTCCGCTGCCATCTCCCCTGCCTCCATTATTACTGTCGCCGCCACCAACCGCCCCACCGCCGCCACCGCCACCCGGCGGCAGTAGCACTACTGCTACTGCCGCCACCGGCCCGGCCGAGTTCTGCCGCGCCGGCACGGTGCTGCACGTGCGGCGCAAGCCGCAGCCGCCGGGCGGTGGCGGCGGCAGTAGCAGTGCTACTGCCGCTGCTACTGCCACTGCCGCCGCGGCGCTGCAGCAGCCGGTCATGCGCTCCACCAGCGGCTACCTGGACCGCAAGAAGCACCTGCCGCTCATACCGCCGGTGCTGCAGGTGCGTGCGTCCAGGAGGACTCGATGTTTATTTCTTGTGTTTTGTGTTTTGTGTTGTGTGTGTGTGTGTGTGTGTGTCTCATGGGCTTCCTTTGAGCGTGGTGCGGAGGGAGCGCATGTGTTTGCTTCCGGGTTGCTGGCGTGGCATGTGTGCGTGCCGTTAGAAAGAAGGGGGACGGAGGTATTCGCTAGTGTAGCTAGCTGGGGGAGCGGCGGCCTGCTGTTCCTCGGGCTCATGTTCGTACAATCGTACGTGCATGCGGTCGTACGTGGTACGTGCAGCGTGCGCACGCACGCACTGCTCTGCGAAGCCCACAGCCCCACAGCCCCACAGCCCCACAGCCCCACAGCCCCACAGCCCCACAGCCCCACATCCGCATCCCACACCCAACACCCAACACCCAACACCCACAGCCCTGCCTGCACCCATCCACCCAACGCATCACCGGCCTGCCTGCCCACCTGCCTGCCTACCTCCCTCCATCCACCCAACGCATCGCGCCTATCACCGCGCCACCCACCTGCTACACCTGCCTACCTCCCGCCATGCATCCACTCTTAACTGAACACACACCAGGTGCTGCCCTGGGCCGTCAAGAGCAGCCAACGCGACGTGCACGTGCGCCTGCTCATACCCAGGACTGCCGCCGCCGCCGCCGCAGCCGCGGAGCTGGTGGACCGCCTCATGCCCTGGCCCGCTGCTACTGCTGCTACTTCTGCTACTGCTACTGCTGCTGTGGCCGCACCTGCGCCTACGCCTACACCCGCAGTAGCTGTACCCACTGCAGGCACCGCCGGCACGGCCCTGGCCGCCGCCGCCGGCGCAGCCGCCGCCGCCGCCGACGTCGACGCCCGTGACCCTGCCGCCGCCGCCGCCGCAGCAGCAGCCCCCACCATCACCGTCAGCGGCAAGGACGTGGTGAGCAGCGGCGGCCGGGTGGTGGTCAGTGAGGTGCTGCTGGGCCGGCAGCGGCAGCGGCAGCGGCAGCAGCAGCAGCCGAGGGAGGGTGCGCGTGCTGCTGCGGCTGCGCCGCCGGCGGTGTCCGCGGTATCTGCTGGCGATGGGGAGGATGGTGAGGAGGAAGAGTTTGAGGTGCAGCACCTGATGTGCACCATCGGCCAGACCGGCAGCCATGGTGAGTGGCAGCTAACTGCAGCGATTCAATTCGACCACTAGCACCACATGCAAATAAAATGGGCGAGCGAAGCAATGAAGCCGTGGTGCAGGGGAGGGAGAGGAGGAGGTAGGAATGTGAAGGAGTTTGCTTTCTGGACGGGTTGCCGCAAGCCTCACTCGGTGGACGCTTCATTGCAACCCCTGCACTCTTACCTTCCCCCTGCGCCCTCCCCCTCCCACGCCCTCCCCTCCGCCCCCCTTCCCCTCTCCCCCTTCCCCTCTCCCCCTTCCCCTCTCCCCCTTCCCTCTCCGCCTTCCCTCCCGCGCTCCCAGGCTGCTACGCGCTGCAACTGCCCGTGAACGCCACCATGTGGAACCGCCTGCTGCTGTGCATGACCCTCATCCCGCCGCCGCCACCACCGCCGCCGCCGCCACAGCAGCCGTCACAGCAGCAGCAGCAAACGCAGCAGCGCTACACGCAGCCGCCGCCGCCGGTCACAACGCCGCACGCGCCATCGCCATCGCTGCCGCCGCCGCCTGGCACACGGCTGCCGTCACCTGAGCCCAGCAATGCTGCTGCTGCTGCTGCCGCTGCCGCTGCCGCTGCCGCAGGCGACGCTCTCCCCGAAGGTGGTCACGGTGCGGTGGCGGCGGCGGCGACGGCGGCAGGTGGCGGTCCACCGCCGGAGGGTGGAGCCGAGGCAGCGCAGCCACCGCCGCAGCAGTCACAACCGCCGTTTGAAGGGAGCGGTACGCAGCGGCGGCAGCTCAACGATCAGCCGGCAGCGGCGGGAGCAGCCGCAATCCCGCCGCCACTGACCTCCCCCTTTCATGAGGCCGTGCAGGACGTCTCCCATTTCGCGCTATACATGCAGCACCACTCGCCGCCGCCACTGCCGTACGATGCAGCAGATGGCGGTGGCGACGATGGCGGTGACGGCGGTGGCGATGGCGGCGGCGGGCCAGGAGGCGGCGGGGCAGATGGTGACGGCGGCGGCTACGTGCTTGAGCTGGTGTTGGGGGCGGTGCTTGACGGCCTGGGGCCGCCCAAGCTCTCCAACAGCCCGGCAGGGGCCGGCCGCGCCGGCGGCGGCCGGGCCGCCGCCGCCCGGAGCTCTGCCGTCAAGGCGCAGCAGCTGCAGCAGCAGCAGCAGCAGCAGCAGCAGCAGCAGCAGCTGCAGCAGCGCCGCCAGCTGCAGCAGCTGGGTGTCGTACGAGACACGCCGGAGCTCGGTACAGGCGGTGGTGGTGGAGCTGGCGCAGCTGTTCTTGGGGAGGGCTACGGATGGCTCGGGTATGGTGATGGGGCGGGAGAGGCGGGCGACGGCGGCGGCGGCAGCAGCCGGCTGTCGCCGCTGCGCCGTGTAGTCAGTAGTCCGTATCACCATCATCAGCCGCCGCAAGAGGGCGGCGGGCTGCCACGAGGGCGCCCGCAGCTGCTGCCTTTCGGGAATGGGGCGGCGGCGGTGGCGGAGGACGACGGGTCAGACCCCCTGATCGCGGGCCCCAGGGCCGGCGCTGGCCCCAGGGGTGGCGGCGGCGGCGGCGGCGGCGGCGGCGGCGGCGGCGGCGCCGCCGCCGCCGCGGCGGCCGCTGGCCTGCGGCCGCTGCCGCCACGGCTCTCACCCGGTGCTGCTGCAGCGGAAGAAGACGACTGGCGCTCTGGAGGCAGGGATGCGGTGGGTTCTGGGTGGGAGGAGGACGCGGTGGGCGCCGCCGCCGGAGCGGGAGGCGGCAGCAGGGGGGTCGCGAGTGGCCGCCGCCGCCGCCGCGCGCCGCCGCCCCAGCGCTACCTGGCAGACATGGACGCGCCAGCCGCCGGCAGGCCGCTGCTGGGCGGCGGCGTCCGGGGCGCACTGCAGCAGCGGCGGCCTGATGCTGCTGCTGCTGCTGCTGCTGCTGCTGCGGGGGCGTCTGGGTACAGCGGAGCTGACGAGGAGGACTGGGGTCAGGACGTGGATGATGATGAGGATGAGGAGGACGAGGAGGAGGTGGGCGGCGGCGGCGGCTACATCAGCACTTCCGACGACGAGTACGGGTACGGCGTGGGGCGGCGGCGCGGGACGGCAGTGGCTGCCAGCAGCAGCATCAGGCGCAGCCGCCGCAAGAGGCGCACCACCGCCGCCGCCAGTGCCATTGCTGCTGGAAATGCCGCGGCCCGCCGCGCCGCCAGCGGCCGAGGCCAGCAGCTGCAGCAGCAACCGGATAGCTGGGAGTACGGCGGTGGCGGCTACGGCGCCTACGGCGGCTACGGCACGCGCCGCAGTACCGCTGCTGCTGCCGCTGCAGCTGCGGCGGCGGGTGTCGCTGGGTTGCCGCTGCCCTCACCACGGGGTCCTCAGCAGGCCCTTCCGGCTGCTAAGCGGGCGCGCCGTGAGGTTGTTGGCAGCGGTCTCGGCTTCGGCTTTGGTGGCGATGGTGATGGTGACGGCAGCAACCTCGCAGGAGCATGGGGCTTCGGCCCGGGCGGCCCGGGCGGCGGGGGCGGCGGGGGCCTGGGCCTGGGCCTGGATGCGCTGGCCTCTGCGGCCGCCGCCATGGAGGCCGCGGAGGAGCAGGAGCAGGAGCACGTTGAGACCATGGAGGCGGAGCGGCGGCGGCGGCAGCTGGAGGCGGCGGAGGCGGAGGCGGAGGCGCAGGTGGCGGCGGCGCTGGAGGCGGAGGCGCTGGAGGCGGCGGCGGCGGCGGAGTGCCAGCGCATCGAGATGGCGCTGCTGCTGCAGTCGCGGCGGGTGCTGCAGTTGGAGCGGCAGGCGCGGCAGCAGGAGGAGCGGACTGTGCGCTGGCAGCAGCACCGGCAGCAGCTGCAACACGCGGCGGCTGTAGCGCAGGGGCTGGAGGGCGGGGTGCCAGATGTGGAGGAGGCGGAGCAGCAGGAACAGCAGCAGCTGCGGCTGCTGCAGGAGCAGGTCGGCGAGCTGCGGCAGGGGCGGCAGCAGCTGGCGGCGCTGCAGCGGATGCGGGCGCAGGCGCTGCAGCAGGCGCTGCAGGCGCAGAGGTTTGCTGCTGGTGGTGTGGGCGGCGGCGGGGCAGCAGCAGGTGAGGCGAGCGCAGTGGACGTGGCCACGCACTGTGCTCTCGTTGCTCGCTTGAAATAGAATGTCAATTCGTTCTTTGTCCCTCCGCGCACACGCTGCCTCTCTGACGTTGCCCGCGCCTGCCCGCCCCCTATCTATCTACCTACCCTCCAAGTCCGTCCCATTGACGCCTCCTGCTGCTGCTCACCGTGCCTGTCTCTGACTTGCAGGTGTGCTGAGGCCCCGACTCGCAGCAACAGCAGCAGGAGCAACAGCAGCAGCAGGAGCACCAGGCGCCCACGGTGGTGGTGGGGGCTTCGCGACTGCGTACGACGGTCTAGCCATAGAGGGCCGCGGCGGCGGCGGCTGGGCCGGCGCCGGTGGCGAGTCACTGCTGGCGGCAAGGCGGCAGCAGCACGCGCCGTTGCTCCCAGCGGCAGCGCCACCTTACCCATCATCACAGCAGCCCCAATACCACCGCCAGCTCCATCACCCGCCGATGCCGGGCTTAGACGCCCTCAGCGGCCTCGGGCTTGGAGGCGGCGGCGGCGGCGGCGGCGTCCGCAGCAGCCCTGCTGCCAATGGCGGCGCCGGCGCGCGGGCACCATCAGGCCTCGTCTCGCCTCATCACCATCCCGCCACACGGGCCTTTCCCTACAGAGACCACCAGCAGCAGCTGCAGCAGCCCTCGGATGAGCGGCAGCAGCAGCAGCAGCAGCAGCCGCGGCTGGTGTGGGGTCGTGGCGGCGGCCAGTGGCATGGCACACCGCCGCCGCCAGGTGTTACTGCCGCTGTTGCGCCCTCATCACCATATAGCAGGGGGTTGCGGGGCGATGAGCCCGCCGGCAGCACTGCTGGGGGTGGCGGTGAAGAGGGTGGCCTTCCCTGGGGCCTGCGGCGGCCGGAGGTGGGGCCAAGCCAAGCGCGCGGCGGCGGCGGCGGCCCTTCGCTGTCGTCGCTCGGCAACCGAGGCGGCCAGCCGCGGGAAGAACAGGAGCAGGACCGCCACCGGCCGCAGCCGCAGCAGCAGCAGCGGCAGCAGTCGCAGCAGCAGCAGCAGGCGGCGGCGCTGGTGCATGAGCTGCAGCGGCTGCAGCGGCAGGAGCTGGAGCGCCAGCTGCGCAGCCGCCTGCAGCAGCTGCAGGAGCAGGAGCAGCAGCGACTGGCGCTGGCGCAGCAGGGGCAGCAGCAGCAGGAGCAGCAGTACCGGGAAAGGGAGGACGAGGCGACTTCTGGCAGCGGCACTCGGGGGCAGCCCGGCGCGGGCGCCGCCGCTGAGGCTGAGGCGGCGGAACCTGCTGCTGCTGCTGCTGCTACTGCTGCTGCTGCTGCCCACGCCGTTCGCCAGCAGCAGCCGTCGCACATGCAGCGGCATGGGAGCGGCGGCGCCGCGCTACCGCAGACGCTGCAGCTGCTCATGGCGCACACCGGCCTGCAGCAGCAGCAGCAGCAGCAGCGCCGCCTTCAGCAGCAGCAGCAGCAGCAGCTACAGCCGTATGAGCCGTCACACCGGTTGTCTGAGGAGCATCTCACCACGTCAAGCCAGCCGCCGCCGCGGGAGGATGCGCGTGCGCTTCTGATGGCGGCGGTGGCGGCGGCGGTGGCGCAGCGGGAGGCTCCAGAGCTAGCAGCAGCGCCAGGACGCGATGACCACGGCGAGGAGGGCAGGGGGCAGGACCCACAGCAGGAGCGGGAGCGGGAGCGGGAACGGGAGCTGCGGCGGCCCAGAGGCGCAGACGACCCACCCGCCGGAGCCGAGGCTGTCGCTCCAGCAGGGCCAGGCGATGGTGGCGCCGCCACCGCTGCTACTGCCGCCACCGCTGCTACTGCTGCTGCTGCTGCTGCTGTGGAGGGGGATGGCGACATGGGGGTGGATGACGCAGCCGAGTCCGTTGTTGCGCCGGGCGGCGGCGCGGCGGGCCCGGAGGGTGCGGTGGATGTGGGCCTGATGGATACTCAGCAGCAGCTGCAGCAGCAGCAGCACGCGCCGCACAAGGAGTCGCTGCCAGGCCGGCAGTCAGCGGGTCGGCAGCAGCAGCAGGGGGCTGCAGCTGGCGATGGGGGTGATGCGCCGCGGGGCGGCAGCCGCAGCTGCAGCCACCAGTCGTTCATGTCGCGCAGTGACGGCGGCGGCTCGGCGGCGGCGGTGGTGGCTGCGGCGCACCGGGCCAGTGGCGAATGTGGTGGTGGTGGAGGTGCCTCCGCTGCTGAGCCTTCCAGCCGCCGGCAGCAGCCGCCCATGCTGGGGGTCATTGCTGCCGCTGCTCCCTCTCCCGCTGCTCCAGCTGAAGAGGAGCAGGAGGGCGAAAGCGGCGTTGAGTCGAGGCCCACAAGGCTGCCGACAGCCACAGCAGCGCCACCCGCATCCGCACTACCAGGCCGTGTCGGCGGTGACGACGACGCCCTCGGCAGCGGCAGCGGCAGCGGCAGCGGCGGCGGCGGCGGCGCCCGGCAGCGGCATTCGCCACTCCTCGCCATGCACCTGGCGGGCGCGGCGGCTGCTGCTGCTGCTACTGCCGGCAGCGGCGGCGCGCGGTGGCATGCTGACACCGGCGGCAACGGTGCGAGGGCGGAGCCGCAGCTGATGGTGGGCTCCCCACCACCGCGGCGCTACCCGCCCGCCGCACTGCTGCCGCCCTTCCCACCGCCTCACGCGAGCGCCGCCATGCCTCCTCTCGCGCTGCGCGGTGGGTGGCCCTGGGGCATGATCAGGCAGGCCCCGACTTTGCCTGAGCCTGCTGCCGCTGCTGCTGCTGGTGCTGGTGCTGCTGCTGGGGTGTACGGGCAGCCGCCGCCGCCGCACCGGTACTATCCGTACCCGCCGCTGCCAGCAGGCCGCGCATACCCGCGTCTGCACCCGCACCCGCACCTGCCGTACGGGCGGGCGGCACCGCCGCGGCCGGCGGGCGGGTACGGCCCTGCCCGGCACGTGTGGCCGCATCCGTACCCGCCGCCGCCGCGGTATGCGGCAGGCTCGTTCCCTGCTGGCGGTGGGGGCGGCGGCGATGCCACCAACTGGCGCGGCCCAGACGGCTTTCATGACCTGCTGGATGATGTCACGATGGCGCCTGCGGGTGCTGGTGCTGGTGCTGGTGGTGTGACCAGCGGCGCCGCCAGTGCCCACCTGTCGCCAAGCCGCGTGCTGCCGGCGCGGACGCCGCCGTCACCACCGCCGGCCCTCCTCGCTGCCGCTGCGGGCCCTGAAGCAGGCGTCGCAGGTCACAGCAGCCGCGGTGGCTTTGGGCTGGGGCGCGCAGGCAGCGACAGCAGTGACCGCGGCGGCAGCGGCAGCGGCACGGGCGGCCGCGGCGGCCGCAATCATGAGGCTGCCGCAATGATGGCGGCAGCGTGGCGGCACGCGGCGGGCGGCACGGTGGCCGTGCCGGGCCCTGAAGGCGTGTCGGCGAATGGGGTGGCGGCGGCGGCAGAGGCAGGCATGCGGACTGCTGCGGCCGGCGGCGGGGCTGCGGGCGAGGCTGCTGACGACAGCGACGTGGTGCTGGCCCGGGTGTGGCACGCGCTGGAGCTGGAGCTGCCGCCGCTGCAGGCCGACGCCGCGGCGGCGCTGCGCGTGCTGAGCGCAGCCCTGGAGGCGCCGGCGGCGGCGGCTGCGCAGCCACCGCAGCGCATGGGTAGCGGAGGTGACGAGAGCCTCTCTGGGGCGCGAGATGTGCCAGCGGCGGGTGCGGGTGCGGCGGCGGCGGCGGCCCTGTCGCCGGCCGAGCGGCAGGCGCTCACTCGCCGGCTTGCGGGGCTGCGGGCGGGGCTGCGGACCGTGTGTGAGCTGCTGGGGCGGGTGCTGCGGGCGCACCAGCAGCAGCAGCAGCATGGCGGTGGCGGCGATTTAGAGGGCCCGGATGTGAATGCGGAAGCCGCCGCCGCTGCAGCTGGCGCACCCGGCGCAGCACCCGGTGCCGCCAGCAGGCGTACGACAGCAGTAGCTCGCAGCAGCCGCAGCAGTAGCAGCAGTAGCACCGTGGTGCTGCAGCGCGCCGCGGCCCCGCTGGAGGCAGCGGTGGAGTGCCTCAAGGCCGCGTACCAAGACCTGGTCAGCAGGTCGACGGCAGTAGCGGCGGCGGCGGCGGCGGCGGTGCCGCGTGCTACTGCGGCTGCGGCGGCGGGCCGCAGTAGCCGCAGTGGCGGTGATGGCTCGGTGGCTGGTGCCGAGCAGCAGCAGCAGGGGGAGGCAGAGGCAGCTGGTGATGAGGCTCGTCGCGCGGCTGCGGCGGCTGCGGCGGCGGCGGCGGCGGCGGACTTGACGGCGGTGGCGGGCCGGTGGGAGGCGCCGGTGGCTCGTGTCGCCGCTGAGCTGGAGGCAGCGTTGGTGGGCCTGCAGCTGTAGGCTAGAGCTGGGTAGACAGTAGCAGGCTGGTAGGAAGCCTGGATCAGAGAGGTGATAAAAGTTGTACATAGCGGCGTAGAACTAGATTTTGAAGATCGGCGGGCAAGGCACTGGATCATAGTCAAAGGTGTGCGATACATGCATGCCGCGCGGCACGAAGGGTGGAAGTGTATTATGCGCAGTGGCTGCAATGCAGGTTGCATGCGTGTGGTTCAGTGATTGAAGCAAACGATGCTCAAGGTCGGGGAACGTATGCACGCTTGACGCATTTGCACGGAAGTTGCGGCAGGTTTGTGTTTAGCCGGCAGTCACCCTGCCAGACAACGGCGGAGAGGACAAACACATGAGAGAGGCCGCCAAGATTGCCAGTAAACAGGATTGATCATACTGAAGAAGCCTAGGCAGTAGTACCATATCGCCGTGCCGCTTCATGCAGCGTGTGCGAGAGGGTGGTGGTCGTCCCATGGTGTGCGGCGCCCTACCGCTGTGTGTGCTGCGTAGGGAAGTCGTAGCTCTAAAATGCTGAAAGCTGAAGTAAATCGAACTGATCAACCGGATACCTTGTCAAAGGGATTAAGAGCAAACGTATTCTTGTGAGCCTAGGAGCGCCCGGGGGCCTGGGCGGGGGCGCGGCAGCAAGATCCAGGATCCGGTCCAGCTGTGTAAATGCTTCTTATACTTATCGCAAACAAATTTGCCAACACAATGTTACCTGCAAAAGGACGAACCAAGCTTCTCTGTACCCGCTGCAGCCTTCAGCTACCATAATGATTTTGCTGAGTCAATTTCACGGGAGGCTAGAAATTACATAATGGAAATTATGAAACAATGCCTTTTGGTAGATAGACACAGACGTTTTTGGAGTCGCGAGCGAAGAAGTCAGCGCCATTTCTGCGACGTCGCTAGCCGCAAGCCTCTTGCATAGTCTCAAGTGATGCTGGCTTGGAGATGCGTGCTGATCGTTTGCGCACTGCTTGCGCTGGGCTTGTCGGTGAGTTCTGAACCTGAGGGGCCCCATCCAACCCCTTTCCTGCGTGTGGCCCCCTCCGACTGGCCTGCATCTCTTCCCCGGGCTGCAGCTGGCTCACGCAAGACCTGCTCAGGACTCATCAGATGTGCTGACAGAATCTGACTATGCGGCTTTGCTGCGGATAGCAGAGCAGCAGCTCCGCAGCAGAAGTCAGCTACTGAGCGGCCGAGGCGATGTGGGGTTAGCGGGGGCTGCTGTGGCGGCAGCGCAGCACCAGCAGGCGCGCCAGGGCGTGCGCCGGCGCGTGCTTAAGGATGGGGAGGGGGTCGCTGGAGATACTGAGGTGGCTGGGACCAGCAGCGGCCGCAAGGCCTGCAGCGCAGAGTGCTACAAGTGGGCGACGTGCAATGAGGAGCTCGGCAGGTGGGTGGGTGCGTCGGGGGCCCTCGGGCGGTGCGTCGCCCCCACCCCACCACCTACCGCCTCTTCTGCCTGCTGCGCTCACAGCCTACTCCTCACACACCGGCAGACCACTGCATGCACTCCAACCACACACCCAGCCGCTCTACCGCTGCTCTGCTGCGCCCATGTCGTCGTCGCCGCCGCCGCCGCCCGCAGGTGTGACTGCCCCAAGCACCGCGCCGGCGAGCATTGCGAGCGCAACGCCTCCGCCGCCGCCATGCGCTACTTCGTGCAGTCGGCGGCGCGGGAGGTGGAGGAGCCCATGGCCTGCCTCAGCGCCTGCAGCGGCCGCGGCGCGTGCGTGCTGGGCGGCTGTGTGTGCCAGCGGGGTGCGTGGAGCGGGATGCGTGGAGCGGGGGGCGTGGGGCTGGGGGCGTGGGGCTGGGGGCGTGGAGCTGGGGGCGTCTCGCGGAGCGCGCCATGTCACGGTCACATGACATTGGATGATGGCACCGGCAGGAACGGCGCAACTGCGCACTGCCAGTGGGCGCTGGGCAATGCATGTGCGGGGTGGGCTTTGACGTTCACAGCCGCCTCACGCCTTCCACCTCGTCATCCGCCTCTTCCTCGGGGTGAGCCGGCTGCCTGCTCGCCCCCTCCCTCCGCCCTCCCTCCGCCCTCCCTCCGCCCTCCCTCCGCCCTCCCTCCGCCCTCCCTCCGCCCTCCCTCCTGTTCCCTCCCTCCTGTTCCCTCCCTCCGCCCTCCCTCCTCCCTGCACTTGTCGCGCTCGACCCAGGCCACTGGGGGTCGGACTGCTCCCTCAGCTGGGGCCCGGACGGCCGGCCCGCACTGCTGGCGGCCCCGGTGGCAGGGGCCCCCGCCGGCAGCGGGCCGCCCCCGCCTCCGCCTCCGGCCCCCCGGGCGGTGCCGCCGCGCATCTACATCTACGACCTGCCCCACAAGTGGACCTCGTGGTGGGGCCTCTGTGTGTCTGTGTGTGTGCGGGGGGGGGGGCTTTGTGTGGTGGGTAGCTATCCATGGGACGGTGCGGGTCATGTAAAGGATGGCGTGCCGACGTCCAGTCCAGGGGGCGCGCCGGGACTGAATGGGAGAGGGCATGACACGGACTGGGCGGAAGTGATCGGGGCAGGTCGGGGACAGTGCGGGGACAGAGCGGCATGAGCAGGCCAGGCGTGTGAATCCCACCGTGCGCACGAGAGCCCCATTTGCGACTTGTAGCGAGCCCCGTGGGGCCCATCCTCTCCGTTTCACTCCACTTCATCTCCGGCCCCCCCCCGCCCCGCCCGCCCGCCCGCCCCAAGCAGGTTCCACCCCAAGAAGCTGGACCGCGCCACGCACTGGGCGCTGTGGGAGCGACTGTTGGGCAGTGGGGCCGCCACCGCGGACGGAGAGCTGGCGGTGAGAGGCGTATGTGTGTGTGTGGGGGGGGGGAGGGGGTGTAAATACAAGCCCTCTTAAACCATACACGCATAAGAGTTAGGAGGAGAAGGCGTAGCCAGGTACACAGGTACAGTAGTCGTGCCGTGTGGTGAGAGGGGGAGGGTACAAGGAGCTAGGGGTTGGTGGGGGCGGAGGCGGAGGCAAGGGCGCCAGCGAGGGCGCCGGCGAGGGCGCCGGCTAGGCGCGGCAGAAGTGTGAGCCGTAGTGCAAGAGGAGGTTGCAGGAGTGGTGCTGATACGTGATACACAGCCGCCCTTTCCTTCCCTTCCCTTCCCTGACTCAGGTACTGTTCATACCCTACCCTTCCGGCCCCTGTACCTTCAGCCCCTCCCCGCCCCATCTCGCTCCTAACGCTCCTGCAACCTTCCTCTCGCTCCTAACGCTCCTGCAACCTTCCTCTCGCTCCTAACGCTCCTGCAACCTTCCTCTCGCTCCTAACGCTCCTGCAACCCGGCCGCCTCCGTGCCCCCTCCCGCCCAACCCCTCCCCCCTGCTGTCCCCCTCCGTCCCTCACAGGACTGGTACTTCCTGCCGCTCAAGCTGCGCTCCACCGGCGACGGCCCCAAGCTGCTGCAGGCGCTGGGCTACGTGCGCAAGCACTGGCCCTGGTTCGACAGGTGGGCCGTGGGCCGTGGTGGGCGGTGGTGGGCCGTGGTGGGCCGTGGCGGGTGGTGGTGGCGGACAGTGGTGGGCCGTGGTGGGCGGTGGTGGGCCGTGGCGGACAGTGGTGGTGGGCAGTAGTGGGGATGGATGGATGGAAGGAATTGGAGGGTGGGTGGGTGAGTTGGCATGTAGCAGCGGCGGGCATACACACGGTGGGGTGCGGAAAAGGGATGACTTGAAGCTTGCGGCCCGGATGGACCCCCCGGACTTTGGCCCGGCGGGCCCCATGCAGGGCGCAACCGCCGTGCGGCCGCTGCGCGCGACACAGCACGTAACGATCTATGAGGATACCTTGAGACGCCCTCAGTGTTTGCCTGCCCTGGTCGCCCTCCTCCTCCCCCCTTCATGCGGTGCTCCGCCTCCTCCTCCCCCTCCTCCCCCTCCGCCTCCTCCGCCTGCTCCGCCCCCCCCCCACCTTGCGCCCCCCTCCCCACACCCCCGCAGGCTGGAGGGCCACCGCCACTTGGTGCTGCACACCGGCGACAGCGGCCGCGGCGAGGTGCAGTCGGCGGTGCGCGCCGCCACCGCCAACATGGTGCGTGCGAAACCGCACCCACCCACCCACCCACCCCACCCCACCTCCCCCGGCACCCGCTTCTTACGGCACTGCCCCACCAACACCCCGGCGCGGCGTGGCCCCTCCTCCAGCCCCCCCTCCTCCAGCCCCCCCTCCTCCAGCCCCCTCCCACCCACACCCACCCACACCTGCCCACCCCATCCCACCCCCACCCACACCTGCCCACACCCACCCGCACCTGCCCACACCCACCCGCACCCACCCGCACCCAACCGCCCACAGACGTGGCTGCACCACTTCGGCCTCACACACGACTTCCCCTACAGCGGCTGGAAGGCCGGCCACCGCCCGGGCAAGGTGCGCGTGGTGGTGGTGGGGAGAAGGTGCCATGCTGGGGCGGGGCGAGGTATTTGAGGCTTCACAAGGC
Organism: Chlamydomonas schloesseri; assembly: GCA_016834595.1. NCBI lineage: Eukaryota > Viridiplantae > Chlorophyta > Chlorophyceae > Chlamydomonadales > Chlamydomonadaceae > Chlamydomonas > Chlamydomonas schloesseri. The sequence continues at coordinate 37,409 of JAEHOD010000021.1, read as the reverse complement.
GGTGGGTGCCGGGGCCGGGGCAAGGGGTGGGCTCAGCCCCCTCGTTTGAGCGACACCGTGGACGTGACTCCATCCGTCACCTTTCCCCTCCTTGCTCCTCCACCCCTTCCCCGCTTCCACCCCCTCCCCCTCTGTGCCTTCTGTGCCGCAACGTCTGTCTACGATCTCCCTCGTCATCAATCAAACTTGCATGGCATCCCCCCTCAACCCACACCCCCGACGGCGGCTGCAGGACGTGGTTGTGCCCATCCTGTTCGGCGAGCGCCAGGGCGCCGCCTTCCTGCCCCTGACCGCCCTGCACCCGCGCTCGCCGCCCGGGCAGCTGCTGCGGCGGGGGCTGGCCGGCGACGGAGCCGGGCCGCGCGAGGAAGATGGGAGTAGCAGCAGCAGCAGCAACAGCAGCCGTGGCAGTAGCAGCCGTGGCAGTAGCGCGACAGCAGCGGCGGGGGAGGGCGGCAGTAGCACCTCGGGGTCACATGCGGAAGGCGGTGGCACCAGAGGAGGGGGGGCAGAAGGAGGAGGAGGAGGAGGCGAGCTGCTGTTTGTGGGGCGCATCTGTGGCGACGGCTCCCAGCCGGTGCCGGGCAAGGCCTGGCCGCACTGCGCCACGCAGCGGAGCAAGGGCTACTCGCAGGGTGCGCGGCAGTGGGTGAGTAGGAGGAAAGAGAAGCGCAGCGGGGGAGAGGAGGAGAGGAAGGCTCGCCGGGGGTGGGGGGTGGGAGTGAGTTGACCTCTGGGGGGCGGAAGAAGCTGCCCGGGCGGGCCAGGGCGGGTGGGGGTGTTGGGCATGTGCATGCACCAAGCTTTGCCGTACTTGCCGCAGGCCGCCCAGTCACCTTCACCTTCACCTTCACCCTCCGCTAACCCCGCCCAAAACCCGCCTCTTCTCCTCCTCCTCCTCCTCCTCCTCCTCCTCCTCCTCCTCCTCCTCCTCCTCCTCTCTCTCACCCCTCGCACCCCTCCATCCCATCCCAACCCATCCCTGGCCACCAGGTACACTACCACCACCACAACCGCACCGGCTTCAAGGTCGCCACCAGCAGCAAGACCTACCCGCTGGACTTCATGAGCTACAGGTAGATGGGTGGGTGATGGTTGGAGTTACAGGTGGGCGGGGTGGCTGGGGGTGGTTGCGGGTGGTGGAGTGGCTGGGGGAGGGAGCGTTGCAAGGACTAGCCCAGACTAAATCAAGCCAAATAACAAACGAAGCAAAGTAAGAGGGCGACAGACGCAAAGTAAGGAGGAAGGTAGTGGCAACAGAAATGGGTGCGGGGGGGGGTTTGTGGTTACCAGCCCAAACTAAACCAAACCCAATGCATGGTGGGGGGCTGGTGGGAAAGACTACCAGTGCTCCGCACTCTGCAATCCGCCTGGACGTCCCGGGCGGTGTTCCCCCTCCCATGGTTCGGGTTCTCTTGGTCGTTTCGCTTCTGGTTTCGGGATGAACTACGCCTCGCTTTGGTCTCCGGAATGAACTTACCCCCCAACGCTCTCCTCCTCGTTCTTTTGCATTGGTTATGGTTTCTTGGGCTAGTAACGGCAACCCCCATCACCACAACCACCACCACAACCACCACCTGCTGCTGCTTGCAGGTGGTGCCTAGCGCCGTCGGGGGGCGGGCATGGCCACCGCCAGGTGTGTGTGTGGGGGCTGGGGGGCGGGTTCATTATAATACCCATATGTGTGTTTGTGTGGTGGGGAGTGGCGTGGCGTGGCATGTATGCCCTGCCAAACGATGGGGATGAGGCGCTGCCTTCTTTCCACAGCCTACCATCATCCTCACGCCTCAGACATCCTATCCGCCATTCAACCATCCAAATCAATGGTCGCTTTGACTTCTAGAATGAACTACCCCCACCCCCACCCCCACTCCCCTTCTCACACACACACACACACACACACACACACACACACACACACACACACACACACACACACACACACACACACACACACACACACACGCGCCCTCACACCTCTCAAGCACAGACCCTGGCCGCCGCCATGGGCTGCCTGCCGGTGGTGGTGAGCGACCACGTGCTGCAGCCCTTCGAGCCGGAGATGGACTGGGGCGCCTTCAGCCTGCGGGTGGTGCACGCCGACGTGCCGGGGCTGCACAGGGTGGGTACTGGTGTGGGGGTGTGGGGGCTGAAGGTGGATGTGGGGGTGCGTGGTAGTTCGAAGCAAGCCTGATACAACTCATACCAAGTAACTCAAGCCAACCAGCCCTGCCCAGGGCAACGGGCTGGCATAGGGGAAGAGAGCGAGGACCGATACACACCTGCCTGCGTGCCTGCCGGCCGGCCTACCGGCCTGCCCACTCGCCTTGCCGTGTAACACATGGCAGCACCGCCACACATGGCACCCCAACCCCTGGCCCCTCCTCACACGTGCCACCCATCTACCGTACCCCGCACCGCCAACCCCGCCTGCCCTCCCCCTGCCCTGCCCTGCCCTGCCCTCCCCCTGCCCTCCCCCTGCCCTGCCCTCCCCCTGCCCCTGCCCTGCCCTCCCCCTGCCGCCACCTGCAACCCAGGCGCTGGGCGCCGTGGACGCGGCCGCCTACGGGGCCATGCAGGACGCGGTGCGCTGCGCGGCCGAGCACCTGCTGTACAGCAGCATCAGCGGCGCGCTGGCGGGCGAGAGCGGCAGGTGTGTGTGTTAGAAAAGCACAAGGGAAAGGGTCGACACTGTGCGTGCGTCATGCGACAAGCAAACAGTGCGCCGCGTTCGGATTACCTCAGATTACCTCTTTACCAGGTCATCGGGCCGAAGGAGCTCCACATACTTACCCGATACTTACCCTTATCGCGTAACCCTCACCGGGTGGGGCTACGGCCCGCGCCCCGGCGTTGCTGTCCCAATGCACCGTGATATGCGCCTTAAGTCGCCCGCCCAACCCAGCCCCGCCACAGCTAAGGTCCAGCGCGGATGACCACCACTTATGCTCACCTGAGAGCAAGGGAAAAGGGAGGGCGGCAATAGGGCAAGGGCCATGTGAGTGTCTGGTCGGCGATCAGAAGCAATGGGACGGCGTGCACAAAGCAATAAACTAAACTAAATAAGCCCGCCCGCCCGAGAGGGTTACGCGAAAGGGAAAAGAGGGAGGCGTCAGCGGCTGCGCAGGGTTAAGTGCGGCATGGGGCTGGATGCGGACATGCATGGGGCAAATCCGAATGGGGAAGCGGCAAGGGGAGAGAAAGGCTGGGCGGCAGCACGGCAAGCTGATCGGGGTGGCTGGTCGAGCGCATGTGTGGGTCGGACCGTGGGCTGGCAAAGGCTGACCCTCTCAGGTGTGTGTGTGTGTGTGTGTGTGGTGTGTGCGTGTAAGAGATCACAAGAGTGTGTTAGGAAAGCACAAGGGAAAGGGAGCACAAGAGTGTGTGTGTGTGTGTGTAGAGGGGGGGGACCGCGGGCGCGTGCGAGGTTGTGAGGGCTGGCCGGTTGGGGTGCATGAGGGGGTTGGCTGGGGCTTCGGTGGGCAGGAGAAGGCAGGGTTGCGGTGGTCAGGGCTGTGGTGGCTGTGGTGATGGCAATGCTCCGGTCCGGGCATGCAGTAACTGACTGCACGGCACAGTACCTTGTCAGCTCCTTAAACCCCGCCCTTCCACTCCTGCTGCTACCCTACCTCCTCCTCCTGTGCTTGCAGGTGGGACGCGTTCGAGACCATCCTGGAGGTCCTGCGCATGCAGCAGACCTACCCCGGCCTGGATCCAGCGCAGTACGCGGCACGGGACGAGCGCTTCCGGTCCTTCATCAACTGCGGCGCCGGCAGCATGCGCGAATACGGCGCGGCGGTACGGCAGGCGGCGGCCGCCGAGTACGGCGGCGCGGCGGCGCTGGTGGAGAAGGCGTACGGCAAGGAGGGGCTGGCGAGGTTTTCTTGGGAGGTGGTTTACGAGAAGGGGCTGGACCTACTGCTGCGGGCAGCGGAGGCGGAGGTGGTGGGGCAAGCGGAGGGGGAGCGAGCAGAAGCGGAGGAGGCGTGGCGTCGGCTGCGCGGGGGAGGTCAGGGCGAGGAGGACAGCGAGCGGCTGTGCAGCGCCAGCAAGTGGGACCCCAAGTCCAGGCGGTGTGGCGCAAGGAAGGATGCGGGAGGAGGCGCGGTGGCAGGCGGGTGGGCGGCGGTGGCCCAGGCGCTGGAGAAGCAGAGTGGCGAGTAAAGCGGGGCAGGAATGGGCAGGAATGGATTTTATAAAACTTTCAGTCTTGATAACTGTCTTGATAAAATACATAAACATATGAAAGAAATGTATACTGTCTTGTATTATATCACGGCCTGTAAACGCGAAGAGAGGTGTGCTGTGTTTTCGCGGGAAAGTTTGCAGTCCTGCTTGCAGCAGTTTCGCTCGCATCTGACTAATTGAACAACATGATGGACACTCATATCTTTCCATGCGTTGAAAAAATAAGCAAGTTGCCGTCAATCGATATATCGCAAACATTCGCGTGGCTTGACCCAGCGGCTGGCGCTGTGCTATCACTTGAAGATAGCGCGCAAGAGAAACCGCAGTCTAACGGTCAAATTATTTGGGCATGGCCTCTTCGACCAGGGGGTGGCGATGGATGTCGGGATCCCCAAAGCGCCGCGCCTGCACGGGCGGCCCTGCCGCTGGGGCACTGCGTCCTCGCCGCTGGGGCCGTCACCTCCTCCGAACAGAGCCCGGTCTCCGTCTTGGTGACGGCAACGCCAGCGGAGGCAAGGGGCGCGGGCGGGGGTGGTGCCTCATCCTCCTTACCACAAACTCAGTGCTGCCTGCACATCTGGCGTGTGGGTGTGGAGCGGCGCCGCCAACAGCCCGACCAGCAGCACCCGCCTCATCCGGGACACGGCGCTGAAACTGCAGCAACTACCTTGGGGTCATCTGCACTGCTGGCCGCACACGGCGCCGCTGATGCGTTGGCCGTCAGTCTGCACCATGTGGGCCAACTGGCTGTGCACGGCAGTAGTAGCGGCAGTAGCAGTAGCGGCAGTAGCAGCCCGGGTGCCCCTTGCCATGGTGGCATGGGATCCGACTCGCCTCGGCCTGACGACGTGCGCTCATGGCGGTGCACGCTGGTGAAGCAACAACAGCAGCAGCAGCAGCAGCAGCAGCAGCAGCAGCAGCAGCAGCAGCAGCAGCAGCAGCAGCAGCAGCAGCAGCAGCAGCAGCAGCATGCCGCTGCGGCTGTCGCCGCTGCACCCTGGGCGGCGGTGCAGGTGGGCCGCGGCCGAGTGCTGCTGCTGGGCTTCGGCGCGGCGCTGGCACCGGCAGGTGTGTGTGTGTTGGGGGGGGGGAGCACAGCGAGGGCGAGGAAAGGAGAGAGAGAGCGGGGTTACGTTTCCAGCCCAATGAACCATAATCAATGCGAATTAGCGAGGAGTGTGGGGAAAGGCGCGCGAGGGTGGGCGGTGTGCGCCACGTGACGCCGCATGGGTGCGGTGTGAGTTGTGCCGTACCAGCGGAGCGGGGTGCCTCGCAGCCGTGCCTATGAGGGACAGGGAAGGAGGGGGACCATCAATCACGCCGCGCGCGTGCGCTGATGCGCACCCATCACGCATCCATAACGTACACAAGTACGGCAACCCACAGGCGCCCCTGCTGGCGGCGACGCTGCCGCCCTGCGCTGCATCGACCTGGACCTCGGCGCCCACGGCCTGCAGCAGCAGCAGCTGCAGCTGCCGCCCACCCACACCAGCGGCACAAGCACTGCCAGCCGGCCGGGCCTGACCGACCTCAACCCAGCAGTAGCCGCAGCAGTGCCGGCTGTGGAGGGGCTGTCACGGAAGCGCGGGGCCCCTGCGGCCACAGCCACAGCCACAGCCGCCGTGGCCGCTGCACCGGCGGCCGCGCTCGCCACAGGGCTGGAGAACGTGGACCCCCGCTCGGGCTTCGCCAGCTCAGCAGCGGCTGGCAGGCCCATGGAAGTGGACGGCGGTGCCGGCGCTACTGCTGCTGCTGCTACAGCGGATTTTGGTGGTGCTGGCAGAGGCCCTGGCGCCCGTCCTCAAACGCCCCTGCCGCCGGCGCTGCGGCTGCTGTCAGCGACATGCCGTGCCATCCCCATGAAGCACATGGTGCACATGCAGCACCAGCACCAGCACCAGCACCCACCCACGCACCAGCAAGTGGAGCTGTACCTGGCGGAGGCGGCGGCGGCGGCGGCGGGTACCGAATCCTGCGGCGGCCAGCAACACGGCAGGGCGGCGGCGGGTCCTGGCGGCGGCGGCGCCGCCGCCGCCCCCGCAGTTGACATGCATCCGCTTCTGCTTGATGATGGTGATGATACGCTCATCCGCGTGTCGGTACCCCTGGCGGCCCTGGGGTGCAGTCACCTGGAGGAGCAGCCGCTGCTGCAGCTGCCGGGCCGTCAGCGTGCCAGTGATGACGGGGACCGAAGCGGCGATGTGGGCCGCAGGGGTAGTGGTAGCGGTAGTGGGAACTCCAGCTGCAGCGCGGCGCTGCCGGTGGCCGAAGCGGGGTATGCTGCAAGTAGTGCGGACTGGGTTGTATCCCGGGGCAGCCCGCCGGTGCCGCTGGTGGTGCTGCGGGCGCGGCTGCCGCCTGGCAGCGGTCGCATCACGGCCTGCTGCGCCCTGGCGCCACCGCCCTGGGAGTCGGACGTGGGGGCGCCGCAAGCGGCGGCGGTGCTTGCGGGGTGCGCCAGCGGGTGGGCCCTGCTGCTGTCACCGGCGGCGTGGCGCGAGGTCGGCGGCGCGGGTGGCGCAGGAGCGGCAGACGAGGAGCCATCGGTGCTGGCTGAGCTCTCAGGTAGGTGCGCGGCGCGCGTGTCTGTGCCTGGGCCCGACTTGACTTCCACTTGACACGCACATGAGTTGCAGTCTGCAGCTCACATGAGGTTCATGCCCAAACCCCGCGCCCTGACGGCGGTGCTGCAGGGGCCATTGAGGAGCTCACGCTGCTGCCGGCGCTGGCGATGAGCTGCGGCCGCCACAGCGCAGCGGCGGCGCCAGGTGGGCCGGAGCCCAGCGCCCGATGGGCCCCATCCCAGCCCAGCGGCTCCGTGCCCGACGGCACTGACTTATCATCAGCTCGCACTACTGGCGCGTTCGCTAACTTCTTCGTTGGCGCGCTGGTGCGCCCGCCGCCACACGTGCGGCGCCTCGTGCGCGGCAGCACGCCGGGCGCGGGCTCGGAGGGTCCCCCGGCGGGCGCCCATGGGCCAGCAGCAGGGGCTGCCGGGTGCGGCCGCACGCTTGAGCTGCTGCGCTGTGTGCAGCGGCCAACACAGCGGACACAGCGGCCTTCACAGCAGGTCCAGCCGCCGCGCAGCAGAGGTCATGAAGGCGAATCCGCCGCGGGTGGAGGCACGGTCGGCGCTGGCTGCGGCTGGCTGCTGCAGCGGCTGTGGGCGGTGACGGACGTGGTGATGCTGCTGCCCGTGCCGCAGCCCTCCGCCTTCTGCGCGGCACTGGTGCCCTCGCCCAGTCAGAACCTGCCCACCGGTGGCGGCGTAGGTGGAGGCGGGCAGGGCCACCACCGCCAGCAGGGCCGTCAGGCCGTGCTGGCCACTGTGGGTGCCGTGGTGGTGCTCGGCACCGACAGCCGGCAGCAGCAGCAGCCGCAGCAGCAGCAGCAGCAGCAGCAGCAGCAGCAGCAGCAGCAGCAGCAGCAGCAGCAGCAGCAGCAGCAGCAGCAGCAGCCGCAGCGAGGCGGTGCAGGGGAGGAGGGCATGGCGGCGGAGAGTGACGGGGAGCAGGGTGAGGACGACGAAGCGGTGTACGATGGCGGCCGCGGCTACCAGCAGCAGCAACAGCAGCAGCAGCAGCTTGAGCGGGCGAGCTTGCCGCCGCTTTACGCGCGCGAGCCTGCTGCGCCTGGTGTAGAGGCGCTAGGACCGGTGCGGCTGCCAGGGATGGAGCTGGAGCTGCCTGGGGCTCAGCGGCGGGCTGTCTTTCTGCCATCCACGGTGAGTGTCGCCTGCCCGCCTACTCATCAGTACTTCATCCCGCTCCTACCTGCCGTGATGATGGGGTCTCACGTGGATGGGTGGTGCCGCATGTGTATTATTCCGTCATCACCCCCCCACCCCGCTGTGCCACGGAGTCCACGACTACTGAACCTAACAACCCCCCCACGCCTGCTGCCTCGCCTGCTGCTGCTACCTCTGCTCAGGTCGGGCCGCTGCCGCCCCACCTGCTGCTGCTCGATGCCACTGCGCCCGGTGGCGACTCAGGAGGCGGGGCGCACCAGCAGGAAGTGCCGCTGCCCGCGACAGCAGCCTGCACCGGTGCCCTCAGCGGCATCTGGATGGTCCACTCAGCAGCAGGCGGCGACTGCGTGTGGCGCCAGCAGCCGCAGGCGCAGGAGCGCAGCGGCAGCCACCGCAGCGGCGGCGCACCACCTGGTGAAGGGCTCGGGGCGGACGCGCTGCTGGCGGCAGCGGGGGATGCGGAGGCGGAGGAGTGGCAGGGGCATGTGTCATCTGGTGGTGCTGGTGGTGGCGCCGGGGAGGAGCGGCAGCAGGCCTATGGGGGGCACGAAGAACACGTGCGCGGCCTGGAGAAGGTGCTGGCGCACATGGCCCGGCGCTGGGACACAGGTAGGTGGGCGGGTAGCTAGGATGGGCGTGGGCGGGCAGGGTACGGGCGGCGACCGTTGGGGTTGAAAGTTTCCTTCAGCAGCGTCCTTACAGAGCTGGGCTGGGGCCGACGCACTGCCGTCCCCCTGGTCTCATCGCCTGCTCCATCCTCCTTCCGCCTGCTTGTGCACCTGTTTTTATGAGCCATCTCACCTCACCTCACTTCACCTGCATGCACGTGATGTTGATTGACCCTGGCTGTGTGGCTAAGACCATGTCCGCACACGCGCTCGCCCCCCGTGGCCGCTACCGCCCCATCCGTGTGCTCCGTACATTGCGGACACACGCACACCCCGCAGCCGTATGGCAGGCGGGCGAGCGGCGGGCGGCGCTGCAGCGCATGATGGGCCTCACGCGGCAGGCGGAGCGGCAGCTCTGCCAGCTGGCCCTCTCCAGCGGAGCTGCGGCTGCGGCTGCGGCTGCAGCCGCCTCCGGCGTCTGCTGGCCACGAGCAGCTGCAGCTGCGGGCGCTGCGGCTAGGGCCGGCAGCCCGCCTCACGCACCGCCCCCTGCGGCGCCTGTTGCTGCTGCTGCCGTTGGCACAGCAGCAGCCGGCCGGCCCTCTGGGCCCCCCGCCGCCGCCTTTGGCGAAGGGCCACAGCTCCAGCTGGATGTTGAGGTGCAGTCGGCCGCCCAGTGGGTGGAAGAGGAGGGCGGCGGCAGCGGCGGCTCCCGCTGCTGTAGCACGTGGCATGCCAAGGTGCGGACCTACCGGTGTGTCGTCACCTGGCAGGTGGTGGTGCTGGCTGTTGCATACCTACATATCTACCTACCTACCTCAGGGGCAACCGTCCTGCTTCGTTGCTCAGTGTCTCACTTCGTGCGGGGAGTGTCCTTATTACCCTGGTCCAACCCCCTCTCCTGCTGTCACCCTTGATTCTCTGCTGAATACTTGTCATGCATCTCCCGTATGTGAAGGTCGTGGTCAGCATCCGATTCCCACAGCCGGAACCGCCGGCCGAGGGCAGCGGCGGCGCCAGCGGCGGCAGTAGCAGTAACAGTAGCGGCCGTAGCAGCGGGGACCACCTCAGCCTACAGCTTCAGGACGTGGCGCTGCTGCTCGTCAGAGAGGCACATGGAGGTGGAGGTGGGGACCACATGGCCAGCGCGACGCTCGGGGCGGCGGCTGTAGCAGCCAGCGGGCCGCAGGCGGCTGTAGCAGGAGGCGGGGGCTCGGCAGCGCTGGTAGGCGGGGGAATGCAACTGGTGCCGGGAGTGTGCAGCCGCTGGCGGCGTCTCGCGCCCACTGCTGGAACAGCCGCACCGAACAACGATAACGGCAGTAGCATCGGCAGCAGTAACAGCAGCACCACCAACACCATTCTGATCGTGATGGAGGCTACCGCGCCCTTGGCCAGCGTGCTGGGCCCCGCCGCCTCGGGTACGGTGCTGAAGGGATCAATGCCACCTCCTCTCGTAAATCCTACACTCTTGCATGCCTATCTAAAACAATCTTGGTTACCATCATGCCTTTCCGCGCACTGTGCCAACCCATCTACTTCAGGGCCGGCGCAGGACGCTACTGCCTGTGCCCCCGCCGGCAATAATGTCGCGGCGGCGGCTGTGCTCGCAAGCGACGTGTGTCGCGCCCTAGGGCCGCTGCCAGACCTCCTCGGCTTGGGCCTCCAGCAGCAGCAGCAGCTCCACCACCACCACCACCACCACCACCACCCCCAAGACCAGGACCAGCAGCAACAGACCCGGCAGCACTCAGCGCAGGAGCCAGCAGCGGCAGGGTCCGTGCCAGCGCAGCACGGTGCGGCTGCTGGGCCGGTGGTGATGCGCGGATGGGCGCCGCCGCAGGGGTCTCAAGAGGCCGTCGTCATCACCAGTGCCACCAGAGCTGCCACAGCCCCGGCGTGCAGACGCGGTCTTGGCAGCAGCCGTAGCCTTGGGGCGCTGCGGGCATTCGTTCAGCTGCAGGGGTGCGACACGCGGCGGCGTGGCCTGCCCATCACAGCGCTGGTTCCTGTCGGCGGGGCCGCCGGTGGCTGCTGGTGGGACGATGACATGGCGGCGCTGAACGAGGGGGGTGCTGGCATGCCGCTGCTGCCCGTGCAGCATCCGCAGCCAGCGCTTGCGCCACAAGCGGTAGCGGTAGCGGCGGCGGCGCAGCCCTTCGTGGTTCCGACTGCTGGTGGTGGTGGTGGTGGAGGTGCGGAGGAGGAGGACGTGGCCGCCGGCGCGCTGGAGCACTGCATTCGGGCGACGCTGCAGTCCTTTGAGGCCGCCCTCCTGCAGCAACAGCAGGCGGCTGCTGGGGCGCCGCCGCTGCTGCTGGCACCGCCGCCAGGAGCTGATGGCGCCAGTGACCTGCTGGTAGGTTAGGTAGCTAGGCTGGGAGGTAGGGTGAAACACCACACCACCAGCATACCAATGTATGGGACTGCATGGGGTTTGTCTAGGGGATGCACAGAAGAATTGAAGGGCAGTGCGTGTATGTACGCTCCAAATCAAGCAAGCAGCTAGCAGTTTCACACACCACCGCCAGGAACGCCTCTGCCTAAATGCATGTTCTTATCGGATGTACGCAGGCAAATGCGCTGTGGCACGCAGGGGGCATTCATCATGTGATGGCGATGCTCTAGCTGGTCGGGCTCGGCGTTGAGGGCAGTTGGGTAGGGCACTGCGGAGCCATAGGCACCTGCTGCCGCGCCGTTAGGTTTTATGCGCGGCGTGGGCATGTGCACGCCCTCCTGCCTCCTGGGTGCTTCTCCTTTTTTCTTTTCTCTTTCTTTTCTTTTTTGCCCTGTCGGGGTTCTGGTCTTCGGGTCCAGGCTGTGTTGGGGCTCTCTGCCCAGCAGCAAAAAAAAGCAGGGGGGCAGTGCGTCTGCCCCCGTCCAACTCTGTAAGGAAGAAGCTTCAAAACAAATTAGCTAGTAGCCATGGGGGCGCACGCACCTATATACTGTATGTGCCGCGCACACGTGCTGCACCGTGTCGAACGTAATCAATGGGAATGGTTTGAACATGTTTCATGGTTGCGTCTGCGTCCTTGACATATTACAACGGAAATTCCTTCCCTTCACCCTGTCGGCCTGGTTCTGGTCTGCGGGACAGACCAGGCTGTTTCAGGTATAGATGTTTCCGCGAATGCGTCGGTCTGCAAGCACCTCTCCTGACCACCTAGCATTACACACATGCTTGCAGTCACCTTCCACCGTCCTCAATCCGCATCACGAAGTACATTTGCCTGCACGACCCACATGCACCGGGGATGCATTGTGGGGGTTATGCGTGCTGCAAGCAGCACCCCCGAGCGCTGGTATCACACGCGCAGCCGCCAGCCCATACAGCCTCCAGCGCCCCCTGTCCCTGGCCTCTGAGCCCTGTGCCTCTGTCTCTCCGCTCTCCCCTGTCAGTAGCAGCTACCCCGCTCGTCCTGAAACACCTCCTCCGCCGTCCAGCCGTCAGCCTTCAGTACTATGCAGCAGTTTTTCAGGCATTCCCTGCCGCACACAGCTCCAGAAAAACCGCCTCAAGCCGAAAAACCTTTGCAGCATAGTGCGCGTCTCTAGGCCCCTTCCGAAGTCACAGCCATACTCCTCTCCATCAGCTACGCTTCCTCACCTCCGGCTGTGTTGTTCGTGTGTTGCACTGCATTCGACTCGCCCGCCATTCCGTACATTCGGGCTTCCCCTTCTGCCCTGCCGCGCCCTGTTTTTGCCCTTGCTTGTCACACTGTCGCCCGGCCACTGCTTGCTGCACGCTGTTTTGCATTACGCTCGTTGTCAGCTTCGGCGCTCATCCGTGGACGCTGGACGCCTGCCCGCAGGTGCGCTGAGACTCCGGCTCTCCCGCTGCGTGGCGTCGCATTGTCTGTGTGGTCGTGCTGTCGCCTGGCCGGGCGCCCGGAGAGTGAGGAATGCGCGCCAGCAAAAACGCTCCAGCAACCTCCAACCAGCTACCGACGTCGGTACAGTAACAGCGCGTTTCTCTTGTTTCTGATCACAATGCCTTGCTTGCTTGTGTTTTTGGATATGCGGGGGGCTTCGGACACTGCCGGGAACCTGCCTTCTTGCCCCTTGCCAACTCCATGAGCACCCCCGAGCGCTGGGTGTGCCACAGGCAGCCGCAGGCTCCGCCTGGCGCGCGCTATCCACACTCCAGCCAATCCAGGCGGAGGGCAACCCCCGGTGCAGACTCTTTTTGCTGCCAAGGTTTATGGATGATCTCGGGTGAAAACCGACCCTGGGTCAATTTGCAGGGGTGTTTGGCAGACCAGCACTACTGCCGCACCCAATACTTCACGCGGAAAGCCGATGTGACGCAGACCCCAGACGAGTTCAAAACGCGAAAAATGCCAAGTGGAGCCTCGTTGTAGGTTCAGGAGGCTACAAAATATAATTATTCCTGCCATGTAACAAATGCAGGATTCCTAGCACCACATCGGTAGCAGGCGCTTCCTCGCGCTTGCCAGCGCTTGCCCCAAAAGTGTTGTAGGTGGCCCTGTCATGTGTACATAACTACTTTCAAGCTGCATGTGCTAGATCGCGACTATCGCAGAGGCCACCGCTAGAGCCCAGTGTGCTCGACATTTCGACGCTGATCAGCACGGTGCACCTGGTGCCGCTTTGGCTCCGTGCTTCGCGTTCGTATTCCTTTTCAAAAGCTCAATTATTGTGTTAAACTTGCTCGCCCGACAGCCACGATCCTCAGACCTCCAACAGCTCGCAAGGCGACCCTGCCCCACGCCCCCCTTCCTCGTACCGTGCCTCGTGCCCCGTTGCCCCCGGTCTCCCGCGTGCTCCCACAAGTCCCGCCGGATACGGACTCATTCAGAAACATGACCAATTCCTTGTGCAACATGCATGTGCACGTGCAGTACCCTGCGCCTTTCCACCCCAACCTCGCGCCTGCGCGGCCGCCCACATCCCACTGGTCCATCCAGCCGGGAAGCAGCACACGACCGACCGAGATCATTCTAGGGTGGGTGGGAGGGCAAAGAAAGAGTTGCCGCTCTGCTGCCTACGTCTCGACAAGAGAGTATGCGTCCGTTCAGCCTTTTTTTTTGATACTTCTTCCTTACAGAGTTGGACGGAGGCAGAGCCTGTATATCAATCTACCGAAAGTCACGACAGCAAGCGGCCGGCACTCTGAAAAGTACAATAACCAAGGCAGGCCAGCACCACCGAACAACGAGACGTACGACAAGCGTGACTACCCATGCTGACTCTTAAAGCGCACATTCAACGGGCCCCCAGCGGCCCTCCACTTGCGATCGATGTGTTGCTCCCCTCCGCCGCGGAAAGGCCTATAGGTTTGAAGGAACCTAGAGGCTAATTCCGCGAATGCGTCGGTCTGCAAGCACCTCCCCTGACCACCTAGCATTACACACATGCTTGCAGTCACCTTCCACCGTCCTCAATCCGCATCACGAAGTACATTTGCCTGCACAACCCACATGCACCGGGGATGCATTGTGGGGGTTATGCGTGCTGCAAGCAGCACCCCCGAGCGCTGGGTGTGCCACAGGCAGCCGCAGGCTCCGCCTGGCGCGCGCTATCCACACTCCAGCCAATCCAGGCGGAGGGCAACCCCAATAATTATAGCGTGCGCCTCAGTGTCTCATTAGCCTCAGTCATCTGCGCGTCTGCCCACCCAGACCGGGTTTCCCGATCACATAGAGGCGTCTGACTGCAGTCACCTGATAACGCAATAAAGAAGAAGCATCCGGCACATGCGGCAGGGAAAACGGGAACCCGGGCCGAAGGCCAAAACCTGCCGTGCCGAGATGCTGACAGCTACCCATCAAAGCTCATAACGTCATGCGCACCGGCACCACAGCACTCCATGCGTCTGCGCTTGTTGCAAATGACGATGCATAACTGGACCTATGGGCACGGTATCATGTCTCTGCGCACGTTTCGTGTCGGGCAGTGAGTCGCGCACTGCTGCCCAGGCTCCCGCGGTAGTGCCTCAAGCCCGCGTGCACCGACCGATGGCATGGTGCGTCAATTTCCCGCCGCCTTTAGCACGCTTCCATGGCATCCGCCCGATATTGCTAAATGCCGGCTGCTCCATAGCTCCCGAACGGTGTATTAAAGCCCTGTAGGTGGCTTGGCAAGAACAAGTGAAATAGCACCGCCACCCCCCAGTGCCCGAGCCACGCTCAGGCCACTGGAAGGGTGCGAGCCGCGAGAAAGGACCAGGCACCAGACCCACGCCGTGGCCGAGCCACTCCAAGCAGACGGCGTGGTTAGGGCGGTCCGAGACGCAGCCCCGTGCAAACGACTTCGGGCGCTGCCTTGGGCAAGCCGGGCGCGACAGCTACGGCTCCCCGCACAGACACACGGGCCCGTGCAAACGACTTCGGGCACCGTCTTGGGCAAGCCGGGCGCGACAGCTACGGCTCCCCGCACAACACACGGGCAGGACATGCCGACGTGGCCATGCCTCCCCGGCTAAAAGAGGCAGGGCCGTGCCACAGCAGCGACCCGCCGTGGCAGCCCGAGCCACGAGGTCCCCCCCCCAACACGCAGGCACATGCACTGATATCACCTTTTACCAGAGCACTATGCTCGCGCCAGAGCACTAAACGCTGAAATGGGCCTCGCCTCGCAGCCATGCCATACTTGCCTCTTCGAAGCTGTGCATGTCGTTTCGATTCGTGACGATTCTTGCTATGTCTATTACTTTACTTGATCTGTAAGGCTTTGCCAGTTCCCACGATGAGTCTGGGCCGGCCTATGCCACGCGGCAGCATTTCCCCAGAATTTTTACGCAGTATCGCTGTCGCGTGGTTATATGTCGGCGTAATAAATCGTGACTTCAAAGAAAGAGTTGCCGCTCTGCTGCCTACGTCTCGACAAGAGAGTATGCGTCCGTTCAGCCTGTATATCAATCTACCGAAAGTCACGACAGCAAGCGGCCGGCACTCTGAAAAGTACAATAACCAAGGCAGGCCAGCACCACCGAACAACGAGACGTACGACAAGCGTGACTACCCATGCTGACACTTAAAGCGCACATTCAACGGGCCCCCAGCGGCCCTCCACTTGCGATCGATGTGTTGCTCCCCTCCGCCGCGGAAAGGCCTATAGGTTTGAAGGAACCTAGAGGCTAAATTCCAACAAGGGGTGTCAGCTAACTCAGCTTTGCACAGCTGGAAAATGGGTTGAGCCCCATTATCATGGGCTGGGTGACTACTGTGTAATATGAGTTTGATAATGAGTTTAGCGCCCATGCCGACAATGCACGAGCTCGTCTCAGCAGGACGACATGACTCGGCCAGCACAAGGCACGGCCTGAGTCCACGCGAATCAAAGGTATCTTTGCCACAAATCCAAGCAGTTTCTAGCCTTCTTACCACGCTCCCCGATGCCCGACACTGCTCTTCTAGGCGCGGGGTGCATGGGAGCGACCTCGACATTCAGGCCAGGCTGAGCGTCAAACTCTCATGGTCTAAATCCCCTGATTACTGCAGTCGACGCCATTTGCTTTGAATATCAAACAAATGCAGGCTTCGGTGGCCATCCGCGCGACTTCGTGAAAGTCAAATGTCCATGGACGCGTGAAGTCGCTTCTCACTCTGGCCGAATTTCGCCTGCCGCCTACCGACATGCAATATGCAATAGCAGACAGTCAAAATACCTATACATAGCACTCGATTGAAGACTCAACAACCGCCACATGAGCGCCGACGCCTGGCCCAGCCCCCACGCGCTGGCGAAAGCCGCCGCGGTGTTTGGGACTTGCGGCGGCGGCGGGAGGCCGCGCAGGGCCCCACGCCAGGCCCTGCGCATGTCTCCGCCGCCGCCACATGAGCGCCGACGCCTGGCCCAGCCCCCACGCGCTGGCGAAAGCCGCCGCGGTGATTGGGACTTGCGGCGGCGGCGGGAGGCCGCGCAGGGCCCCACGCCAGGCCCTGCGCATGTCTCCGCCGCCGCCACATGAGCGCCGACGCCTGGCCCAGCCCCCACGCGCTGGCGAAAGCCACCGCGGTGTTTGGGACTTGCGGCGGCGGCGGGAGGCCGCGCAGGGCCCCACGCCAGGCCCTGCGCATGTCTCCGCCGCCGCCACATGAGCGCCGACGCCTGGCCCAGCCCCCACGCGCTGGCGAAAGCCGCCGCGGTGTTTGGGACTTGCGGCGGCGGCGGGAGGCCGCGCAGGGCCCCACGCCAGGCCCTGCGCATGTCTCCGCCGCCGCCACATGAGCGCCGACGCCTGGCCCAGCCCCCACGCGCTGGCGAAAGCCGCCGCGGTGTTTGGGACTTGCGGCGGCGGCGGGAGGCCGCGCAGGGCCCCACGCCAGGCCCTGCGCATGTCTCCGCCGCCGCCACATGAGCGCCGACGCCTGGCCCAGCCCCCACGCGCTGGCGAAAGCCGCCGCGGTGTTTGGGACTTGCGGCGGCGGCGGGAGGCCGCGCAGGGCCCCACGCCAGGCCCTGCGCATGTCTCCGCCGCCGCCACATGAGCGCCGACGCCTGGCCCAGCCCCCACGCGCTGGCGAAAGCCGCCGCGGTGTTTGGGACTTGCGGCGGCGGCGGGAGGCCGCGCAGGGCCCCACGCCAGGCCCTGCGCATGTCTCCGCCGCCGCCACATGAGCGCCGACGCCTGGCCCAGCCCCCACGCGCTGGCGAAAGCCGCCGCGGTGTTTGGGACTTGCGGCGGCGGCGGGAGGCCGCGCAGGGCCCCACGCCAGGCCCTGCGCATGTCTCCGCCGCCGCCACATGAGCGCCGACGCCTGGCCCAGCCCCCACGCGCTGGCGAAAGCCGCCGCGGTGTTTGGGACTTGCGGCGGCGGCGGGAGGCCGCGCAGGGCCCCACGCCAGGCCCTGCGCATGTCTCCGCCGCCGCCACATGAGCGCCGACGCCTGGCCCAGCCCCCACGCGCTGGCGAAAGCCGCCGCGGTGATTGGGACTTGCGGCGGCGGCGGGAGGCCGCGCAGGGCCCCACGCCAGGCCCTGCGCATGTCTCCGCCGCCGCCACATGAGCGCCGACGCCTGGCCCAGCCCCCACGCGCTGGCGAAAGCCGCCGCGGTGTTTGGGACTTGCGGCGGCGGCGGGAGGCCGCGCAGGGCCCCACGCCAGGCCCTGCGCATGTCTCCGCCGCCGCCACATGAGCGCCGACGCCTGGCCCAGCCCCCACGCGCTGGCGAAAGCCGCCGCGGTGTTTGGGACTTGCGGCGGCGGCGGGAGGCCGCGCAGGGCCCCACGCCAGGCCCTGCGCCTGTCTCCGCCGCCGCCACATGAGCGCCGACGCCTGGCCCAGCCCCCACGCGCTGGCGAAAGCCGCCGCGGTGATTGGGACTTGCGGCGGCGGCGGGAGGCCGCGCAGGGCCCCACGCCAGGCCCTGCGCATGTCTCCGCCGCCGCCACATGAGCGCCGACGCCTGGCCCAGCCCCCACGCGCTGGCGAAAGCCGCCGCGGTGTTTGGGACTTGCGGCGGCGGCGGGAGGCCGCGCAGGGCCCCACGCCAGGCCCTGCGCATGTCTCCGCCGCCGCCACATGAGCGCCGACGCCTGGCCCAGCCCCCACGCGCTGGCGAAAGCCGCCGCGGTGATTGGGACTTGCGGCGGCGGCGGGAGGCCGCGCAGGGCCCCACGCCAGGCCCTGCGCATGTCTCCGCCGCCGCCACATGAGCGCCGACGCCTGGCCCAGCCCCCACGCGCTGGCGAAAGCCGCCGCGGTGTTTGGGACTTGCGGCGGCGGCGGGAGGCCGCGCAGGGCCCCACGCCAGGCCCTGCGCATGTCTCCGCCGCCGCCACATGAGCGCCGACGCCTGGCCCAGCCCCCACGCGCTGGCGAAAGCCGCCGCGGTGATTGGGACTTGCGGCGGCGGCGGGAGGCCGCGCAGGGCCCCACGCCAGGCCCTGCGCATGTCTCCGCCGCCGCCACATGAGCGCCGACGCCTGGCCCAGCCCCCACGCGCTGGCGAAAGCCGCCGCGGTGTTTGGGACTTGCGGCGGCGGCGGGAGGCCGCGCAGGGCCCCACGCCAGGCCCTGCGCATGTCTCCGCCGCCGCCACATGAGCGCCGACGCCTGGCCCAGCCCCCACGCGCTGGCGAAAGCCGCCGCGGTGTTTGGGACTTGCGGCGGCGGCGGGAGGCCGCGCAGGGCCCCACGCCAGGCCCTGCGCATGTCTCCGCCGCCGCCACATGAGCGCCGACGCCTGGCCCAGCCCCCACGCGCTGGCGAAAGCCGCCGCGGTGTTTGGGACTTGCGGCGGCGGCGGGAGGCCGCGCAGGGCCCCACGCCAGGCCCTGCGCATGTCTCCGCCGCCGCCACATGAGCGCCGACGCCTGGCCCAGCCCCCACGCGCTGGCGAAAGCCGCCGCGGTGTTTGGGACTTGCGGCGGCGGCGGGAGGCCGCGCAGGGCCCCACGCCAGGCCCTGCGCATGTCTCCGCCGCCGCCACATGAGCGCCGACGCCTGGCCCAGCCCCCACGCGCTGGCGAAAGCCGCCGCGGTGATTGGGACTTGCGGCGGCGGCGGGAGGCCGCGCAGGGCCCCACGCCAGGCCCTGCGCATGTCTCCGCCGCCGCCACATGAGCGCCGACGCCTGGCCCAGCCCCCACGCGCTGGCGAAAGCCGCCGCGGTGATTGGGACTTGCGGCGGCGGCGGGAGGCCGCGCAGGGCCCCACGCCAGGCCCTGCGCATGTCTCCGCCGCCGCCACATGAGCGCCGACGCCTGGCCCAGCCCCCACGCGCTGGCGAAAGCCGCCGCGGTGTTTGGGACTTGCGGCGGCGGCGGGAGGCCGCGCAGGGCCCCACGCCAGGCCCTGCGCATGTCTCCGCCGCCGCCACATGAGCGCCGACGCCTGGCCCAGCCCCCACGCGCTGGCGAAAGCCGCCGCGGTGATTGGGACTTGCGGCGGCGGCGGGAGGCCGCGCAGGGCCCCACGCCAGGCCCTGCGCATGTCTCCGCCGCCGCCACATGAGCGCCGACGCCTGGCCCAGCCCCCACGCGCTGGCGAAAGCCGCCGCGGTGTTTGGGACTTGCGGCGGCGGCGGGAGGCCGCGCAGGGCCCCACGCCAGGCCCTGCGCATGTCTCCGCCGCCGCCACATGAGCGCCGACGCCTGGCCCAGCCCCCACGCGCTGGCGAAAGCCGCCGCGGTGATTGGGACTTGCGGCGGCGGCGGGAGGCCGCGCAGGGCCCCACGCCAGGCCCTGCGCATGTCTCCGCCGCCGCCACATGAGCGCCGACGCCTGGCCCAGCCCCCACGCGCTGGCGAAAGCCGCCGCGGTGTTTGGGACTTGCGGCGGCGGCGGGAGGCCGCGCAGGGCCCCACGCCAGGCCCTGCGCATGTCTCCGCCGCCGCCACATGAGCGCCGACGCCTGGCCCAGCCCCCACGCGCTGGCGAAAGCCGCCGCGGTGTTTGGGACTTGCGGCGGCGGCGGGAGGCCGCGCAGGGCCCCACGCCAGGCCCTGCGCATGTCTCCGCCGCCGCCACATGAGCGCCGACGCCTGGCCCAGCCCCCACGCGCTGGCGAAAGCCGCCGCGGTGTTTGGGACTTGCGGCGGCGGCGGGAGGCCGCGCAGGGCCCCACGCCAGGCCCTGCGCATGTCTCCGCCGCCGCCACATGAGCGCCGACGCCTGGCCCAGCCCCCACGCGCTGGCGAAAGCCGCCGCGGTGTTTGGGACTTGCGGCGGCGGCGGGAGGCCGCGCAGGGCCCCACGCCAGGCCCTGCGCATGTCTCCGCCGCCGCCACATGAGCGCCGACGCCTGGCCCAGCCCCCACGCGCTGGCGAAAGCCGCCGCGGTGTTTGGGACTTGCGGCGGCGGCGGGAGGCCGCGCAGGGCCCCACGCCAGGCCCTGCGCATGTCTCCGCCGCCGCCACATGAGCGCCGACGCCTGGCCCAGCCCCCACGCGCTGGCGAAAGCCGCCGCGGTGTTTGGGACTTGCGGCGGCGGCGGGAGGCCGCGCAGGGCCCCACGCCAGGCCCTGCGCATGTCTCCGCCGCCGCCACATGAGCGCCGACGCCTGGCCCAGCCCCCACGCGCTGGCGAAAGCCGCCGCGGTGATTGGGACTTGCGGCGGCGGCGGGAGGCCGCGCAGGGCCCCACGCCAGGCCCTGCGCATGTCTCCGCCGCCGCCACATGAGCGCCGACGCCTGGCCCAGCCCCCACGCGCTGGCGAAAGCCGCCGCGGTGTTTGGGACTTGCGGCGGCGGCGGGAGGCCGCGCAGGGCCCCACGCCAGGCCCTGCGCATGTCTCCGCCGCCGCCACATGAGCGCCGACGCCTGGCCCAGCCCCCACGCGCTGGCGAAAGCCGCCGCGGTGATTGGGACTTGCGGCGGCGGCGGGAGGCCGCGCAGGGCCCCACGCCAGGCCCTGCGCATGTCTCCGCCGCCGCCACATGAGCGCCGACGCCTGGCCCAGCCCCCACGCGCTGGCGAAAGCCGCCGCGGTGTTTGGGACTTGCGGCGGCGGCGGGAGGCCGCGCAGGGCCCCACGCCAGGCCCTGCGCATGTCTCCGCCGCCGCCACATGAGCGCCGACGCCTGGCCCAGCCCCCACGCGCTGGCGAAAGCCGCCGCGGTGATTTGGGACTTGCGGCGGCGGCGGGAGGCCGCGCAGGGCCCCACGCCAGGCCCTGCGCATGTCTCCGCCGCCGCCACATGAGCGCCGACGCCTGGCCCAGCCCCCACGCGCTGGCGAAAGCCGCCGCGGTGTTTGGGACTTGCGGCGGCGGCGGGAGGCCGCGCAGGGCCCCACGCCAGGCCCTGCGCATGTCTCCGCCGCCGCCACATGAGCGCCGACGCCTGGCCCAGCCCCCACGCGCTGGCGAAAGCCGCCGCGGTGTTTGGGACTTGCGGCGGCGGCGGGAGGCCGCGCAGGGCCCCACGCCAGGCCCTGCGCATGTCTCCGCCGCCGCCACATGAGCGCCGACGCCTGGCCCAGCCCCCACGCGCTGGCGAAAGCCGCCGCGGTGTTTGGGACTTGCGGCGGCGGCGGGAGGCCGCGCAGGGCCCCACGCCAGGCCCTGCGCATGTCTCCGCCGCCGCCACATGAGCGCCGACGCCTGGCCCAGCCCCCACGCGCTGGCGAAAGCCGCCGCGGTGTTTGGGACTTGCGGCGGCGGCGGGAGGCCGCGCAGGGCCCCACGCCAGGCCCTGCGCATGTCTCCGCCGCCGCCACATGAGCGCCGACGCCTGGCCCAGCCCCCACGCGCTGGCGAAAGCCGCCGCGGTGTTTGGGACTTGCGGCGGCGGCGGGAGGCCGCGCAGGGCCCCACGCCAGGCCCTGCGCATGTCTCCGCCGCCGCCACATGAGCGCCGACGCCTGGCCCAGCCCCCACGCGCTGGCGAAAGCCGCCGCGGTGATTGGGACTTGCGGCGGCGGCGGGAGGCCGCGCAGGGCCCCACGCCAGGCCCTGCGCATGTCTCCGCCGCCGCCACATGAGCGCCGACGCCTGGCCCAGCCCCCACGCGCTGGCGAAAGCCGCCGCGGTGTTTGGGACTTGCGGCGGCGGCGGGAGGCCGCGCAGGGCCCCACGCCAGGCCCTGCGCATGTCTCCGCCGCCGCCACATGAGCGCCGACGCCTGGCCCAGCCCCCACGCGCTGGCGAAAGCCGCCGCGGTGTTTGGGACTTGCGGCGGCGGCGGGAGGCCGCGCAGGGCCCCACGCCAGGCCCTGCGCATGTCTCCGCCGCCGCCACATGAGCGCCGACGCCTGGCCCAGCCCCCACGCGCTGGCGAAAGCCGCCGCGGTGTTTGGGACTTGCGGCGGCGGCGGGAGGCCGCGCAGGGCCCCACGCCAGGCCCTGCGCATGTCTCCGCCGCCGCCACATGAGCGCCGACGCCTGGCCCAGCCCCCACGCGCTGGCGAAAGCCGCCGCGGTGTTTGGGACTTGCGGCGGCGGCGGGAGGCCGCGCAGGGCCCCACGCCAGGCCCTGCGCATGTCTCCGCCGCCGCCACATGAGCGCCGACGCCTGGCCCAGCCCCCACGCGCTGGCGAAAGCCGCCGCGGTGTTTGGGACTTGCGGCGGCGGCGGGAGGCCGCGCAGGGCCCCACGCCAGGCCCTGCGCATGTCTCCGCCGCCGCCACATGAGCGCCGACGCCTGGCCCAGCCCCCACGCGCTGGCGAAAGCCGCCGCGGTGTTTGGGACTTGCGGCGGCGGCGGGAGGCCGCGCAGGGCCCCACGCCAGGCCCTGCGCATGTCTCCGCCGCCGCCACATGAGCGCCGACGCCTGGCCCAGCCCCCACGCGCTGGCGAAAGCCGCCGCGGTGTTTGGGACTTGCGGCGGCGGCGGGAGGCCGCGCAGGGCCCCACGCCAGGCCCTGCGCATGTCTCCGCCGCCGCCACATGAGCGCCGACGCCTGGCCCAGCCCCCACGCGCTGGCGAAAGCCGCCGCGGTGTTTGGGACTTGCGGCGGCGGCGGGAGGCCGCGCAGGGCCCCACGCCAGGCCCTGCGCATGTCTCCGCCGCCGCCACATGAGCGCCGACGCCTGGCCCAGCCCCCACGCGCTGGCGAAAGCCGCCGCGGTGTTTGGGACTTGCGGCGGCGGCGGGAGGCCGCGCAGGGCCCCACGCCAGGCCCTGCGCATGTCTCCGCCGCCGCCACATGAGCGCCGACGCCTGGCCCAGCCCCCACGCGCTGGCGAAAGCCGCCGCGGTGTTTGGGACTTGCGGCGGCGGCGGGAGGCCGCGCAGGGCCCCACGCCAGGCCCTGCGCATGTCTCCGCCGCCGCCACATGAGCGCCGACGCCTGGCCCAGCCCCCACGCGCTGGCGAAAGCCGCCGCGGTGTTTGGGACTTGCGGCGGCGGCGGGAGGCCGCGCAGGGCCCCACGCCAGGCCCTGCGCATGTCTCCGCCGCCGCCACATGAGCGCCGACGCCTGGCCCAGCCCCCACGCGCTGGCGAAAGCCGCCGCGGTGTTTGGGACTTGCGGCGGCGGCGGGAGGCCGCGCAGGGCCCCACGCCAGGCCCTGCGCATGTCTCCGCCGCCGCCACATGAGCGCCGACGCCTGGCCCAGCCCCCACGCGCTGGCGAAAGCCGCCGCGGTGTTTGGGACTTGCGGCGGCGGCGGGAGGCCGCGCAGGGCCCCACGCCAGGCCCTGCGCATGTCTCCGCCGCCGCCACATGAGCGCCGACGCCTGGCCCAGCCCCCACGCGCTGGCGAAAGCCGCCGCGGTGTTTGGGACTTGCGGCGGCGGCGGGAGGCCGCGCAGGGCCCCACGCCAGGCCCTGCGCATGTCTCCGCCGCCGCCACATGAGCGCCGACGCCTGGCCCAGCCCCCACGCGCTGGCGAAAGCCGCCGCGGTGTTTGGGACTTGCGGCGGCGGCGGGAGGCCGCGCAGGGCCCCACGCCAGGCCCTGCGCATGTCTCCGCCGCCGCCACATGAGCGCCGACGCCTGGCCCAGCCCCCACGCGCTGGCGAAAGCCGCCGCGGTGTTTGGGACTTGCGGCGGCGGCGGGAGGCCGCGCAGGGCCCCACGCCAGGCCCTGCGCATGTCTCCGCCGCCGCCACATGAGCGCCGACGCCTGGCCCAGCCCCCACGCGCTGGCGAAAGCCGCCGCGGTGTTTGGGACTTGCGGCGGCGGCGGGAGGCCGCGCAGGGCCCCACGCCAGGCCCTGCGCATGTCTCCGCCGCCGCCACATGAGCGCCGACGCCTGGCCCAGCCCCCACGCGCTGGCGAAAGCCGCCGCGGTGTTTGGGACTTGCGGCGGCGGCGGGAGGCCGCGCAGGGCCCCACGCCAGGCCCTGCGCATGTCTCCGCCGCCGCCACATGAGCGCCGACGCCTGGCCCAGCCCCCACGCGCTGGCGAAAGCCGCCGCGGTGTTTGGGACTTGCGGCGGCGGCGGGAGGCCGCGCAGGGCCCCACGCCAGGCCCTGCGCATGTCTCCGCCGCCGCCACATGAGCGCCGACGCCTGGCCCAGCCCCCACGCGCTGGCGAAAGCCGCCGCGGTGTTTGGGACTTGCGGCGGCGGCGGGAGGCCGCGCAGGGCCCCACGCCAGGCCCTGCGCATGTCTCCGCCGCCGCCACATGAGCGCCGACGCCTGGCCCAGCCCCCACGCGCTGGCGAAAGCCGCCGCGGTGTTTGGGACTTGCGGCGGCGGCGGGAGGCCGCGCAGGGCCCCACGCCAGGCCCTGCGCATGTCTCCGCCGCCGCCACATGAGCGCCGACGCCTGGCCCAGCCCCCACGCGCTGGCGAAAGCCGCCGCGGTGTTTGGGACTTGCGGCGGCGGCGGGAGGCCGCGCAGGGCCCCACGCCAGGCCCTGCGCATGTCTCCGCCGCCGCCACATGAGCGCCGACGCCTGGCCCAGCCCCCACGCGCTGGCGAAAGCCGCCGCGGTGTTTGGGACTTGCGGCGGCGGCGGGAGGCCGCGCAGGGCCCCACGCCAGGCCCTGCGCATGTCTCCGCCGCCGCCACATGAGCGCCGACGCCTGGCCCAGCCCCCACGCGCTGGCGAAAGCCGCCGCGGTGTTTGGGACTTGCGGCGGCGGCGGGAGGCCGCGCAGGGCCCCACGCCAGGCCCTGCGCATGTCTCCGCCGCCGCCACATGAGCGCCGACGCCTGGCCCAGCCCCCACGCGCTGGCGAAAGCCGCCGCGGTGTTTGGGACTTGCGGCGGCGGCGGGAGGCCGCGCAGGGCCCCACGCCAGGCCCTGCGCATGTCTCCGCCGCCGCCACATGAGCGCCGACGCCTGGCCCAGCCCCCACGCGCTGGCGAAAGCCGCCGCGGTGTTTGGGACTTGCGGCGGCGGCGGGAGGCCGCGCAGGGCCCCACGCCAGGCCCTGCGCATGTCTCCGCCGCCGCCACATGAGCGCCGACGCCTGGCCCAGCCCCCACGCGCTGGCGAAAGCCGCCGCGGTGTTTGGGACTTGCGGCGGCGGCGGGAGGCCGCGCAGGGCCCCACGCCAGGCCCTGCGCATGTCTCCGCCGCCGCCACATGAGCGCCGACGCCTGGCCCAGCCCCCACGCGCTGGCGAAAGCCGCCGCGGTGTTTGGGACTTGCGGCGGCGGCGGGAGGCCGCGCAGGGCCCCACGCCAGGCCCTGCGCATGTCTCCGCCGCCGCCACATGAGCGCCGACGCCTGGCCCAGCCCCCACGCGCTGGCGAAAGCCGCCGCGGTGTTTGGGACTTGCGGCGGCGGCGGGAGGCCGCGCAGGGCCCCACGCCAGGCCCTGCGCATGTCTCCGCCGCCGCCACATGAGCGCCGACGCCTGGCCCAGCCCCCACGCGCTGGCGAAAGCCGCCGCGGTGTTTGGGACTTGCGGCGGCGGCGGGAGGCCGCGCAGGGCCCCACGCCAGGCCCTGCGCATGTCTCCGCCGCCGCCACATGAGCGCCGACGCCTGGCCCAGCCCCCACGCGCTGGCGAAAGCCGCCGCGGTGTTTGGGACTTGCGGCGGCGGCGGGAGGCCGCGCAGGGCCCCACGCCAGGCCCTGCGCATGTCTCCGCCGCCGCCACATGAGCGCCGACGCCTGGCCCAGCCCCCACGCGCTGGCGAAAGCCGCCGCGGTGTTTGGGACTTGCGGCGGCGGCGGGAGGCCGCGCAGGGCCCCACGCCAGGCCCTGCGCATGTCTCCGCCGCCGCCACATGAGCGCCGACGCCTGGCCCAGCCCCCACGCGCTGGCGAAAGCCGCCGCGGTGTTTGGGACTTGCGGCGGCGGCGGGAGGCCGCGCAGGGCCCCACGCCAGGCCCTGCGCATGTCTCCGCCGCCGCCACATGAGCGCCGACGCCTGGCCCAGCCCCCACGCGCTGGCGAAAGCCGCCGCGGTGTTTGGGACTTGCGGCGGCGGCGGGAGGCCGCGCAGGGCCCCACGCCAGGCCCTGCGCATGTCTCCGCCGCCGCCACATGAGCGCCGACGCCTGGCCCAGCCCCCACGCGCTGGCGAAAGCCGCCGCGGTGTTTGGGACTTGCGGCGGCGGCGGGAGGCCGCGCAGGGCCCCACGCCAGGCCCTGCGCATGTCTCCGCCGCCGCCACATGAGCGCCGACGCCTGGCCCAGCCCCCACGCGCTGGCGAAAGCCGCCGCGGTGTTTGGGACTTGCGGCGGCGGCGGGAGGCCGCGCAGGGCCCCACGCCAGGCCCTGCGCATGTCTCCGCCGCCGCCACATGAGCGCCGACGCCTGGCCCAGCCCCCACGCGCTGGCGAAAGCCGCCGCGGTGTTTGGGACTTGCGGCGGCGGCGGGAGGCCGCGCAGGGCCCCACGCCAGGCCCTGCGCATGTCTCCGCCGCCGCCACATGAGCGCCGACGCCTGGCCCAGCCCCCACGCGCTGGCGAAAGCCGCCGCGGTGTTTGGGACTTGCGGCGGCGGCGGGAGGCCGCGCAGGGCCCCACGCCAGGCCCTGCGCATGTCTCCGCCGCCGCCACATGAGCGCCGACGCCTGGCCCAGCCCCCACGCGCTGGCGAAAGCCGCCGCGGTGTTTGGGACTTGCGGCGGCGGCGGGAGGCCGCGCAGGGCCCCACGCCAGGCCCTGCGCATGTCTCCGCCGCCGCCACATGAGCGCCGACGCCTGGCCCAGCCCCCACGCGCTGGCGAAAGCCGCCGCGGTGTTTGGGACTTGCGGCGGCGGCGGGAGGCCGCGCAGGGCCCCACGCCAGGCCCTGCGCATGTCTCCGCCGCCGCCACATGAGCGCCGACGCCTGGCCCAGCCCCCACGCGCTGGCGAAAGCCGCCGCGGTGTTTGGGACTTGCGGCGGCGGCGGGAGGCCGCGCAGGGCCCCACGCCAGGCCCTGCGCATGTCTCCGCCGCCGCCACATGAGCGCCGACGCCTGGCCCAGCCCCCACGCGCTGGCGAAAGCCGCCGCGGTGTTTGGGACTTGCGGCGGCGGCGGGAGGCCGCGCAGGGCCCCACGCCAGGCCCTGCGCATGTCTCCGCCGCCGCCACATGAGCGCCGACGCCTGGCCCAGCCCCCACGCGCTGGCGAAAGCCGCCGCGGTGTTTGGGACTTGCGGCGGCGGCGGGAGGCCGCGCAGGGCCCCACGCCAGGCCCTGCGCCTGTCTCCGCCGCCGCCACATGAGCGCCGACGCCTGGCCCAGCCCCCACGCGCTGGCGAAAGCCGCCGCGGTGTTTGGGACTTGCGGCGGCGGCGGGAGGCCGCGCAGGGCCCCACGCCAGGCCCTGCGCATGTCTCCGCCGCCGCCACATGAGCGCCGACGCCTGGCCCAGCCCCCACGCGCTGGCGAAAGCCGCCGCGGTGTTTGGGACTTGCGGCGGCGGCGGGAGGCCGCGCAGGGCCCCACGCCAGGCCCTGCGCATGTCTCCGCCGCCGCCACATGAGCGCCGACGCCTGGCCCAGCCCCCACGCGCTGGCGAAAGCCGCCGCGGTGTTTGGGACTTGCGGCGGCGGCGGGAGGCCGCGCAGGGCCCCACGCCAGGCCCTGCGCATGTCTCCGCCGCCGCCACATGAGCGCCGACGCCTGGCCCAGCCCCCACGCGCTGGCGAAAGCCGCCGCGGTGTTTGGGACTTGCGGCGGCGGCGGGAGGCCGCGCAGGGCCCCACGCCAGGCCCTGCGCATGTCTCCGCCGCCGCCACATGAGCGCCGACGCCTGGCCCAGCCCCCACGCGCTGGCGAAAGCCGCCGCGGTGATTGGGACTTGCGGCGGCGGCGGGAGGCCGCGCAGGGCCCCACGCCAGGCCCTGCGCATGTCTCCGCCGCCGCCACATGAGCGCCGACGCCTGGCCCAGCCCCCACGCGCTGGCGAAAGCCGCCGCGGTGATTGGGACTTGCGGCGGCGGCGGGAGGCCGCGCAGGGCCCCACGCCAGGCCCTGCGCATGTCTCCGCCGCCGCCACATGAGCGCCGACGCCTGGCCCAGCCCCCACGCGCTGGCGAAAGCCGCCGCGGTGTTTGGGACTTGCGGCGGCGGCGGGAGGCCGCGCAGGGCCCCACGCCAGGCCCTGCGCATGTCTCCGCCGCCGCCACATGAGCGCCGACGCCTGGCCCAGCTTCCACGCGCTGGCGAAAGCCGCCGCGGTGTTTGGGACTTGCGGCGGCGGCGGGAGGCCGCGCAGGGCCCCACGCCAGGCCCTGCGCATGTCTCCGCCGCCGCCACATGAGCGCCGACGCCTGGCCCAGCCCCCACGCGCTGGCGAAAGCCGCCGCGGTGTTTGGGACTTGCGGCGGCGGCGGGAGGCCGCGCAGGGCCCCACGCCAGGCCCTGCGCATGTCTCCGCCGCCGCCACATGAGCGCCGACGCCTGGCCCAGCCCCCACGCGCTGGCGAAAGCCGCCGCGGTGTTTGGGACTTGCGGCGGCGGCGGGAGGCCGCGCAGGGCCCCACGCCAGGCCCTGCGCATGTCTCCGCCGCCGCCACATGAGCGCTTTTTTTTTTTGAGGATTCATCCTTACAGGATTGAACGGAAGCAGACGCACTGCCTCCCAACCGCTGGGCAAAGAGACCCGAAGCAGCCTGGTCTTGGAGACCAGAATCCCGACAGGGCAAGAAGAGAAGAGAAGAAGTCTGAGACAAACCACCTGAAAAACCAAAACCACCTGAACCAAATCACCTACCGCCACCCCATCCCGCACCCACCCACCCCACCCCGACCCGGCAGACAGAGCTGCTTCCGTTCAATCCTGTAAGGATGAATCCTCAAAGAGCAGGAGGCTGGCCCCCCCGCCCCCCGGTAGGGGTTTCCACAAACACTTTACTTTACTTTACTTTACTTTACTTTACTTTACTTTACTTTACTTTACTTTACTCTCCTCCTTTGCTATTCTCGCGTTCTGCTTTCCTCCCCTGCAACAGTTACACAGTCACTGTCGTTTTCTGGACGCTGTTCGACTTGCTTCCTCTCGTTTTAGGCTTCTTAAGACCTACGACTAATTGGGAAGCACTCAGCGCTTGTGGGTGCGCTCCTTTTTCGTCAGTCAACGTTGCAGCAGTAGCGCGGCGCTTTCTCTCCCGCGCCTTTTCGCCTACGCCGGCTTGATATTTGGAAGTCGACTTCAATATGGATTAGGATCCTGGCGGCTCCGGAGCGTCACCGTGGAGTTGGCGACATTTCGCTCGTCGGCGTCTTCAACACCTCGGCGAGCAGCGTGCTTCAACAGCTTGGAGCCGGTGGCGTATCGACCTCTTTGGTTGGTTCTTTGCGCGGGTCTCGGCGCGTGTAGCCTGGCGCGTTGGGTGCAGTGGTCGCGGGTGCCCTTCCGCCCTTTCTGGGAGCTTCCCACAGCTGGTTTTGGGGGGCAGCACGCCTTTGTGTCCTTGTTGCCTGGGGCCCCGCCCTTGCCCTGCTCCACCATGCGGCTTTGCTTTGCTGCCCTGTGAGTGGTGCTCTCGGGTAGCTATGCTGTCTTTGGGGGATCCTGGCCGGTTCAGGCCGGTGTCTCAGCGCAGCACCCGCGTGCCGTCAGCAGGCATGCAGGCAGCTTCACCAGCCGAGCCATGGGCGCCGGGGGCAGGGCAGCCACCTGGGCCACCCGCTGCCGTGGGCGCCTCCAGTCTGGGTACCGCTGCCAGCTTTGACAGCACAGGGCTCCACCGCGCTTGGTGGCAGCTGCGCCAGGCGCCGGGGGTGCAGGGGCTGACACCGCGGGCCCAGGGCCGTGGCCTGCCCACCAGCCCCATTCTCCTAGTGGGTCAAGCAGAAGGGTTGCCAGCGGGAGTGCAGCTCACGGCAGCGTCGGTCAGGGGCTCACAGGGGACGCTATGCGGGTGCTGGAGTCTCAGCTCCCGGCGCATCAGCAGCAAGGCCGCCTCTTGCAGGGCCACTCTCTGCACAGTGTGGGGCAGCCATCCCGGTGTTATGCGGAGGTGACGTTTGTCCCTGGGGCGGACAGCACCACCGTTGCCAGCTTTACAGCTTGCCTGCTGCGCAACTCGCCCCTGAAGGTGCCATACCTGGGCCAGACTGTCCATGTGCATGCAGATGTGCGGCCAGTCATTCCAGGCACCTACACGGTAGCTGTCAAGATGATTGGCGGGCCCGGCTGGGCCGCTGTTGTGGGGCGCACGGAGGCCGTCCTGCATGCGGCGGGCTACACCACCACGTCCGACCCAGACGACCTCAGCGGTGTCTACGTGGTGTCCGAGCGCTTGGCGCAGATGGTGGGCCCGAAGGGGCAGCCTCTTGCACCTGCTGGTACGGGCATCACCAACCATGTCATTGCCTGTCTGCGGGGCACAGCCAATGACCCGCTGCTTGCTAAGCTGCATGGCGCCCGTTTTGAGCTGCAAGGCGAGGAGCCCATGCTGGTGGACGTCTGCAGCAGCAAGGCGGCTGAACTCCTCCTGGAGGCAGCGGCGGCGGCCGGTGTTGCTGCCCCACAGGGGGCTGCGGCGGGGGCCCTTGCCCCAGGCAGGGTCCCCACCGCCGCTGGCGGCCTGGGCCGTTCTCCCTCAGTGGCAGGGGTGCCGCTAGCGGCCGCGGCCGCTGCTGCGCAGGGGCTGGGTGCCGCCGGAACCGACGTTGAGATGCAGGAGGCGGGCGGCTTGGGCGGTGTCGCAGGAGCCGCCACTGGTGCAGCGTCCGGCCCGGGAATGGGCAGCCGCACTCCGGCTGTGGTGCTGCCCGCGGCGTCAGCAGCCGCCACTGGCGTGCCGCTGGGTAGCGCCTCGTCGCCAGTGCAGCCCCAAGCGGGCGTCAAACGGGCGGCGGAGGCCACGCCGCAGGCGGCTGCTTCTCGGCAGCCACGTCCTCTGCAGGCGATTCGGGGGGGAGGGGGGGAGGGCTCTCAGCCGCCAGCGGGTTCACGGGGGCCGGACGGCTCAGCCCCTGACGTCGTGATGCAGGACGCCACGCGCACTAGTCGGCGTGCCCGTCGGCAAGCTGGGGGCCAGCAGCAGCAGCAGCAGCCCGCCACTGAGCGGAGGCAGGGAAGCTCGGCGTCTGACATGGATGTGGAGGGCGCCGCCGGGCCTGCCAGCAGTGCCGACCGCGGGCAGGTGGGTGGGCTGCAGCAGCCCACCGGCGCTGCCCCGCCTGCTCCTCGGTTTGATGATCGGGCTGCTGCAGCGGCGGCGCGGGAGCAGGCGGACGCCATGCAGCAGTACCTGGCGCGGAAGGCGGTGCTGGAGCAGCAGCAACGGCAGCGGGTGCAAGAGCTGGCGCAGCAGGCGGCGCAACCATCTCGGGTGCTGGCCGGTAATACGTTCCAGCCCCTGGCAGGTCTGGGTGGCGCGCTCCCGGATGGGGTTGGGGTGCCCGTGGACCAGCCACGCCCTCGGCGGCGGCAGAGCCCGCCTCAGCCACCACTGCCGGCGGGGGTTGACGCCGCCCAAGTCCAAGTCCAAGGGGATGCTGGCGGTGGCGCACCTGCAGCAGCAGCCGGCGCCGCCAGGGCCACCGCCGCCATTGCTGGAGCCGGCGGCTGGCCGCCGGACTGGGCCACGGCGGCTGGTGCCGGTGCAGCGGCCAGCGCCGCGGCCCCCGCCGCGCGCTGGCGTCGCTGGCGTGGTCCCGGCAGGGGCCTTGCCCGCTGTCGCGCCGCCGCCGATGCTGACAGTGCCGCCTCCGCCTTCACCTTCCCTGCCGGCCGGGCGTACCAGTGGTATGGCTGGGGCATCGGGTGGGGGGCCGCCTGCTGGGGTGCCCACGGCCGTTGGTGGGAGCGGGGGCTTGGGCCCGGGTGGTGAGGCCGAGTACGGGGCGGTGCGCCTGTCCGCTGCCGTCTGCACTGCCATAGGCTCTGACCTTGTTGCCTACCAAGGGCGCCGTACCGCCGTGCAGCCACATGAGCGGCAGGCGCTTGGTAGCCGCGTGCTGGGTGACCGCCTCCTGCAATGCCTCTGGGAGCTGGGGGCCCCCGCAGGGGACCTGTCGCTTTGCCGTGTGCCTGCAGGTCGCAAGGCAGTCTTGGCGCAGCTTGCGGACGACCTCACCCACTGGTGGAGCCTGTACTCTGACCAGCCAGCAAGCACCCCCCTACCCCATGATGTGGTGCAGCAGGTGCAGGACGTCGCGCAGCTCGTGCAGGACGCCTACGTGGTGTCAATGAGCCAGCCGCGCCGCCTGCGGCCGCCCCCGCCTGGGCCAGTGGCGCCCGGCGTGACCGGCGGCGGGCCGGACCCCTTCCTGCACCGCCCACGCAGCCCCAGCGCGTCCAGTCGCATGAGCCTTGACAGCCGCCCGCGGAGTGTTGGCGGCGCCAGCGCAGGTGCTGCCGCCATGAGCATCAGCAGCGACGGCGTTCCCCCGGCCCGGCGTGGCCGCGGGGGCCGCCGACGCACCAACAACCGCCAACGACACCGCCAACGCCCCGGCGCCGCCGCGGCCGGCGGTGGCTTGTAATGCGGCCGCCGGTGGGGGCGGCGAGCCTCAGGCTCCTGACACTCAATGTCAATGGCCTGGGCTCGCTGCCCAAGGCGCAGGCGCTGATATCGCACCTGCGCCAGACGCAAGCAGATGTTGTGCTGCTGCAGGAGACCCACGCTACGGATACACAGGCGCTGGAGTCCTGCCTCCGTGCCGCGCAGGGACCGTGCCTCCCGTGGCGCCACCGCCTGTCAGCCAGCCCCGCAGTGTCGCCCCACTCGTGTGGAGCCGCCATCCTGGCGCGTACTCAGCTGTCGCTGCCAGGCTGCGTCCTACACTCCCCCTCCGCGGATGCTGCGGGCCGTGTGGTATGTTGGGATTGGGATGTGGGCCACCTGCGCCTGCGCCTGGTCTGTGTGTACGCACCTACGAATGGGGCGGACAAGGCTGCTTTCTCTTGCGGGGCTGCAGTCGCACCTGGCCACAGACCGGGCGCTTGTTGTGGGTGGGGACTGGAAACTGTGTCACTGATGCTAGCCAGGAGGCGGCCCCAGCCCGTCGCGTGCTGTAGGTGGGCCGCATCTCTCCAGCCTGCTGCTCAGTTCAACCTGGTGGACCCCTGGGCGAGCAAGCGGGGCAGCGCCAAGGGCTACACGCATCCGGCCACGCCCAAGCCGGCCACACCTGCCCGCCTGGATCGGTGGTATGTCAGTGCTGCCGCCTTGCCGTGGGTGTCTGATGTCGCGCGCACGTTTGGCGCGCCGGGAGATCACCACGGGGTGCTGCTCACCCTGTCCCTGCCGGACTTGCCGAGTGCGCACCGGGAGCAGTGGCGCTTCCCCACCTACCTGCTGTTTCACCCTGTGCTGTGTGCGGAGCTGAAGCAGCGCCTGGAAGCGCACGTTGCCGCTCATCCCGCCACCGAGCTCATCGAGGCAGATGAAGTCTACAGGAGCCAGTAGACGAAGACGTCTACATATTATGTATATAAGTCTACACTATTGCGTGGCAGGTATCCACTATACCCACACCGCAGTCCCACAGCCCCACACTACATCTCGACCACACACATGTATGGTCCTGCTGCACCACAGCAGCACACAGCCCACCAGCAGCATCCCAACTTAGGACTGCCCCACTGCAGCCCATGGCAGAACCAACGGCAGTCCATGCCCACAGCAGCCCCACAGCTTCACGACAGTCCCATGAAAGCCCACACAGCCCCACACAGCCCTCACACACAGCCCACACACACCCCACAGCCCACAGCCCACACAGCCCATACAAGCCCACGCAGCTCCACAACCCACACAGCCCCACAGCCCCACAGCCCAGCTAGCCCAGCTCACACAGCCCACATCACCGCATTATGGCCCCAAAGCCCCATATAGCGCCCAGCAAACAGCGGCATACACAGGCCACTATTACGCATAGTAAACTATGTAGACGTATACATTTGTTACGTGGTGGGTGGGTGGGTGGGTGGGTGGGTGGGTGGGTGGGTGGGTGGGTGGGTGGGTGGGTGGGTGGGTGGGTGGGTGGTGGGTGGGTGGCTGGGTGCGTAGGTGCGTAGGTGCGTAGGTGCGTAGGTGGTGGGTATGTGCTGGCTGGCTGGGGGCTGGCTGGCTGGCTGGCTGGCGGCTGGCTGGCTTGGCTGGCTGGCTGGCTGGCGGCTGGCTGGCTGGCTGGCTGGGCTGGCTGGCTGGCTGGCTGGCTGGCTGGCTGGCTGGCTGGCTGGCTGGCTGGCTGGCTGGCGGCTGGCTGCTGGCTGGCTGGCTGGCTGGATGGATGGATGGCTGGCTGGATGGCTGGCTGGATGGCTGGATGGGTGGGTGGGTGGGTGGGTGGGTGGATGGGTGGAAGTTCATTCCAGAAACGAGAAGCAAAACGACCTGGGTGGGTGGGTGGGTGGGTGGAAGTTCATTCCAGAAACGAGAAGCAAAACGACCTGGGTGGGTGGGTGGGTGGGTGATAGTTCATTCCAGAAACGAGAAGCAAAACGACCTGGGTGGGTGGGTGGTTGGGTGGGGGTGTGGTGGGTGGGTTCGGGGGTGGGTGGGTTGGGTGGTGGGTGGGTGGGTGGGTGGGTGGGTGGGTGGGTGGGGTGGGTTGTGGGTGGGTGGGTGGGTGGGCACGGGGTGGGGGATGGGTGGGTGGGTGGGTGGGTGGGTGGTGGTGTGGGTGGTTGGTGGGGTGGGTGGGTGGGTGGCTGGCTGGGTGGGTGGGTGGGTGGTACACGTGTGGCTGGGCTATTGAGTGGCTGGCTGGGCTGCTGGCTGGGGGCCGGCAGTGCAGGACAGCTCTGGTGTGCAGTGTGGTGGTTTTAGATTCTCCTGTAGACTTTATCCAAATCTACAAGGGCCTGTATGTATACCAATGTTACCCAACTTATAATGCCTACATGTTTTGTAAATTTCAGCTAGTCTACATGGCTGTCTGATACCAAGCCTACGTGTTAAGTAGACTCTGTTTGACGCCACCCTAGCCACCCTTCACCAATCACCCGCCACCACACACAACCAACCTGAAACCCCCTAATCATTGTGCATAAACCCAGCTGCATGCATGTGCATAGCGTTTCCTGCAGTGTGCACGCTGTCTACATTAGCGCCTACAGTGATTACGTGTTGACTGAGTGTACAGATGCCAGCCTACAAAATGTCTACAGAATAAGGTGTTGACTGAGTCTACAGGTGCCACCACCAGACCTAAGCCAAGCAACCGCTACACCAAGAGTCTGAAGGCAAGCACCACCGGCAGAGACGCACCTCCACACTTCAAACACGAACGCACCCACGGTACGCTCACAACAGACAGCAGGACGCTTCCCGCCCAAACCCACCCCACCCCCGCAAGTCGGTTGCTTAAGCAACACCCCATCAGAAGCAAGGAAGCACACACAGACGCAGAATTAGAGCGGGCCAGATGTGGCGCTGACATAGCAATCTCATTATATAGCAGGGCCAGCCCGCTGTAAGAAAGTCCACGAAGGCTGAGGAAGGAGGCGGCGCTGCAGCGCCACCCAGTTATATGATACACAGCGGAGGCAAGCAACGCCATCGCCTTGAAAACCGCCGCCCACAGAAACTAGGGTGCCTGCACGGGCGATGCAAGCGTCAGCCGGATGCGCAGCTGCGGCGACCCACCCTCCGTATCCTCCACTTCACAGAGGGCGCCACCCGCCGTCCAGATAGCCACAAAGCTCTCCAACTTGGCCGCCTTCAGCTGCGCCGTCAGAAGCTGAGTGGGCAGAGCCGACAGGGTGTCAGGGGTGAGCGTGGCGGCAGTGAAACGCAGCTGCATGACCCTGCGCAGCTCGCTGACCACCTCACGAACCACGTGCTCGGATGTCTGCTTGGCCGGCTCCCGGGACCAGTACGCACACCAGAGGGCGTACAGGAACGTGGCCCGCAGTGTGCTCCACAGCAGCACGCCCGCACCGCGCGGGCTGGAGGCCCACGCGCCCATGTGGTCCCCAAGCATGAAGGCCGCGTCCGTCACCGGCAGCGGCGCCGCCTGTGGCGCCACGCAGGCCCACAGCTGCTGCAGCCACGCCCGCGCCTGCGCATAAGCAGGGCACTCCAGGAACACGTGCGTCAGGCTGGCCCACGCCTGCGGCCAGGCGGCCGCAGGCGGGGTGAGGGCAGTGCGGGCCCCAACCCCCCGCGCCCCGTGGCCACCCGTGGCCGAATGCCCTTGCCCGCTCGGTACAACCCGCAGGGCAGGTAAGCATGTTGCAGGCGGTTATACCAGCACCTTTGCGGCTCGAGTGGCGTGGCTGTCCCACAAGCGCTGCCACGAGGCGCGCCAGCAGCAGCGCCCCATCCGGGGGCGGCGGCCGAGGGGTGGTGCCATCAACGGCAGCTGCGGCTGCCGCCGCCGCCGTGGCTTGCCCCATGCTAGGCCCTGCGCCGCCCGCCGCCTGCTCCTGCAACCGCGCTGAAAACGCCGCGGCCCCTCACCCGACAGCTGGGTGGGTGACGCGTACGACCGTAGCCTCACGCGCCGGCGTGCTCTGCTGTCCGGCAGCAGCCGAGGTGCGGTGGAGCCAGGGGTCCAGGGCCACGGGTTGTTGCGGAAGTGCTGCGCCTGCGACGCCGCCAGCTGGGTTAGCTGCGCGCTGCCACTCGCTTCCTTCTCAGCGAGCCGTGACGTTGCTGTCGGCGGGCTGGCCGAGCCACTTGGCTGGGCGGCTGCTGCTGCGACTGCTGCTGGGCTCGGCATGGCTGCCGGGCGCACGGGGGCAGGTGGCGCTGCGGGGTTGGCCCTGGTGATGGCCCGCCGCACCCTCACGCACGGTGTATTAGTCCGCCAGGTGATGCCCGCCACCGATAGTGCTCGGGAGCGCCACTACCCCCAGCCTCCGGCCGCCAGGAAGTACGGCGCCCGAGGCCACGCCCCCGCCCGCTCCCCTGGCGCCGCTGCATCATAAGCCGCCCGCTCGTCAAAGTCCACAGGTTGCCGCGGCTTGCGGTGCTGCAGCACACAGGCGGGCTGCCACGCCGTGTCAAGAGCGGGCGGTGTCACGCCCGGCCCGGGCTGCAAGAGGCGCCGGTGTAGTGGACGTAGGACACAGCGCCGGTAGCGCTAGCCACCCACAGCTGGTCCTGGCTAACCCGCCACTTGCGGTGGGCCTGCCGGCGGCTGCGTGGCTGGCGGCGCCGGACGCAGCTCCACCCCCGCGCGCCGCAGGTGA